>JACATO010002199.1:0-452500 GCA_018389105.1 Nautilus pompilius | reverse complement strand
CCCTGTCGCGTTTTTGATATAATCACTATCTATCAGTATAAAGCATCCAGCCTCTACTGCTTCTTTTTTCTTCCATATTCCCCTCTCATTCTGAACCTTGGATCATTATTCTGCTTTAGAACCTGTCTCTGACAATATCTCGCTTCCGAAGCCTTGATCTTGGATTTCAGCTACCATCCCGTCAGTCTCTTTTAGAAAATTCCCTGAGTTTCTTGGCCATTGCTGGATGCTTTCCTGGCTAAAATCTCCTGATCCCCGGCTTAGAGTCAGGGCTAGAAAACAGTTCAGTAAGGCCAAGAAAGTTTCCATTTCGAACATCATCAATAAGACGGGATGAACCGCGAAATGCCAAACACCGTCCATCTAAAGACAGAATAACATCAACCAAACCGTGCAGAATATCGATCCACTTGGTTTGTTCTGCTTTAATCTGTGCAGAAAGCAAATTTCCTATGCACATCTTTGACTTGAGTCTTTGTTCGAGTTCTCTCCAAGATGGATAATTCAGTCTATGCATTACTTCGTTCTTGCTCTGGTATTCTATCACACAATTTTCGCCATTCCCCCCCCCCCCCGTGGCAGGCCATCCATTTTCATTTACTAATGTTGACACTTTAACATTGCTATCTACACGCCAACCAATCTCGTTCAGCTGTCTCACCATTCTGATTTCTGTATCTGAGAGTCTTTTGGAAATATCCTAGGCCAGCGCATGTGACCTGCTGGACACATCCTTCTGTACCTTCATTGGTAATTCGTCCAAGAGTAAGATCACTTATTCCATCCAGTCCACTCGTCTCGGCTCATAGACGGCTTTTCGCTCAGATTTCGATACATTAGCCATTGATTGTGGAAGAGTTTCTGGTTCCGCGTGTAGCTCCATTTCAATTTGATTAGGAATCTGAATCGTTTCAGTCGAAATCGCTACCCCACCCCCCCCGTGTTTCGTAGATGTCCCGCCCATATGAAACACTGACTGCTTTCTTCCCTCTTTCTCATTCTCCTCCCTAATTCTTCGTTCTGTGCCCCAGATTTCTGCATTTCCCCCAGTGTCATCAGCATTCGATCTTAAACATTCAGAATTCCGTGTTATTTTTCTAAAATATGAGAGATATCGGTACAAAATAAAATTTTATAATTTGTTTCATGGAATTTTCTAGACTCCAGACTTTTTAAAAATCAAATATTTTAAAATATATATATATATAACTTACTATTATTTCTTATAACTATTATTCCAAAGTTTACATATTTATTTTTTGATTAGAATGCCATTATTTCTTTAAAGTGATAACTTATATTAAATCTAAACAAATGAATATAATAATCCATTATTGTACGAGAATTCGATATCTTATATTATTGATTATCAATTTTCGAATAAATGCTTATTTTTCATTTATTTTCATCGTCCTTTGCAACAAACAAACAAAAAAAAATTTCAATGGTCGTTATTTAGTCAGATCCCAATACAAAAGAATAATTATGGGGTCGCACCCCACCCCGATCAGCTGTGGGGCCCCGTCTGACCCCCCCCCCATTCTCTCGTTGACCCAGATCCTGACAACACAAGCCCGTCAATCGGTTCTGTTCTGGTTCGGCTCGACTCGACTCGATTAGCTCACATCCAATTTAAATTACGCTTTAGTAAAAAGAATGCGTTGGAACTGGTTCGCCACCCGTCTATTATTATTATTATTATGATTATCATTATTATTATTATTATACTTTACTAAACAAAAGTATTAGCATCTTAGCAAGTAAGACGGCGATGTTAACAAGAAGCCAGTTATTCTACCTGCACAGAGTTTCCTCGTTAATTGCTATTCGTGACTGCCCGCCGACCCACCTACGGATGTAGGAGTAACAGGTGGGAGAGGGCTGGTTATTGCTTCAGATGAATGTGAAAAAAAGAGAGGATCGATTGTTTGTACATGGGCGCCAACAGTCACCGTCGCCGAACAGGTTTTCCCTTCCTCCCATTACTGCGTCTCGCTGTGGGCTATTAAAGCTTTTGACAGATTCCGTCAGGAAAGGCCACGGATAACTGATGGTGGGGGGAGTTGGTTACCTGTTTTTTGGGACCAACCACGCAATAGCCGGTCATAAACCACGTGACAAGTTGGGGTGCGCGACCTGCGAGATCGAGATGAAAACAGCTTTGGAAGGTAAGTCTATCGCCTATTTCCATACCTAATAATAGTTGCACCCTTGTCACTAAAATCACAATTGGTAGTCAGTAAGTAATCGAACTATTCTACCTGGATAAAAGTACTTTAGACTTTGTCTCCTGTTTCGAGAAACCAGGAAAAATCAGACGTAACCTGACAGTTTTATCCAAAATTAAAACACTACACACGAACATTACATCGTAAAACATAATACTATTTACTGCTAGATACCAGCGATATAACAAAAAGGGGGTGCACTAGAATCACTTCTACAACAACTACGATTTACAATTAAAAGAATAGCTCTGTAGATACTAAGTATACTGATATATGAGTAGCTTTATTTACTTTCTACTGCTGCTTTCGGACACCGGACACCTCTTATTTTGGATCAATGTATCAAAGTTTGGAGCGAGTAACTGGGCTATGGCAGCCTTGAGTACAGAGTTCAAGTGCATGTCAGTAATTTGAGAGCGTAGTCTTGACTTGTTAATGTTCATTACAGAAAAGATCTGCTCACAGATAGACATACCAAACATGGACAGAATTTCTGAAGCAAAAGACTTTAACATGGAATAATTTGGTCCTAGATATTGGTAAAATGTGCCAATTTCACTATTCTTCAAAACAGATTCACACTGCAGAGCGATTATTTCCATCTGAAGCTCCTCAGAGACCTCGTCGTGAGCAATGACAGAAAATGGGTTCTGAGAAATTGAGAAGTCTTTCTCGAGGCTCAAAAACCTTTCTTGGAATTCATTTTTTAACTTACTGCTGTACTTTTCTGTGAAGGCATCACAATGTGACTCAGCCGGGTCATGTCGAGATTTTAAGGTCGGAAAGTGTGCCAGATTACTTTCCCAAAGCTGAGTCATAATGTTCTGTCACCAGATTGTTGCGGCCCAGCATCTTTTTCTTAAGACAATTCAGGCGTCCTGTAATATCCACCATAAAGTCAGGATCTTGGGGCCACTCGTTATCCTGTAATCCTGGTAAAATCTTTCCTTTCCAATCTATAAACAACTGTATCCCACCAGGCAATCCATACCACTGTTTCGTTTCAGTACAGTTCCCCAACTTTGCCAGCGAACACTGGTGTGATATGGCAGCCCAAGAATTCTCACTTTCCTCCAGAAGGCACTTAAACTACCCGTGGTTAAGGCCTCGTGCGCGTCGTCTTCAGTCTTTTACTACACGGTGCTTCTCGGTGCAAACAATGTATAAAGCCGATGGCCTGGATTCACAGGTAGCAGTTTCTCTTTTAACTATGTGGCACATCCAGCTTTTGTGGCGCTCCGTCTGTAGCCAGACTCACAGCTCGTGCCCGGTCTGCACCTATTTTTTTTTCTTCAGAGCTTCCAACAAACTGTTGAAGATGTCACCACCTGTCGTTGTCCCTTTCATCATCGGAACCATTTTCCCACAAACTCTCCTGTTACGTGCACCTCGAATGAAAGTTGCGAGCTGTGCCAAACACCAGTTATGTCCGTACTCTCGTCAATTGCAACTGAAAATACAGCAGAGGGCCTGACTTGGTGAGGTTCTCTGATAGATCGGTGATTCTCTCTGCGACTGTTTCTCGAAAGGGCTTATGAGTGCAGAGCCTGGCGTTTATCCGGACGTGTTTACTTCCGCAGTCATCAACTATTGAGTTAAAAAATATCCTTCAATTAAAGGTACTTAGCACGTCTTGATGTATATATTCCAAACGTGAGGTAGTGGACGACTGATACATAGGTGTAGTGATCAACGAGTACGATTCCTCTTTGACACTTTGTTGGCTCGCTCACTGATTGTGTGTGGTGTGGGCCACCAATCAAAGGTGTTGTTGCTTAGTTTCGGGCAGTGGGCACGAAACCAATTTCAACCTACAATAGCTTGATTTGATGAAATGCGAGTCAATTTCCCTATCCTATACAGTGACTAAATTTTATTATACTGAGCTTCGCTTCCTTGTATTTTATATAACTCGTCTCTTTTCTTATTATTTGTTCTAATGTTGGGTAAGGATTAATCCTATTGTGCTTTTAATTGAATACAATAACTGTACTTCCTTGAAACACCAGTCCTCTGTTCTCTTTATTTGGTTATAGTTTGTGTGTGTGTGTGTGTGCGTGATGTGCGCGTGTCTGTCTCTACGGGAATGACTTTGGCGAGCCGTATGTTTGACACCCCTGGTCTAGATCTCCAGATGAGAAGATAACCGCGGTGCTCTTAGCCCATGATCAAGCAGGAGGCGGGAGCATCATGGTGTGGGTTGCAATCTGGCACGGAGGAAATAATTTCACTCTGTCTTTTCTTTATTTGCCATTTTCCGCATCGAACAATCGGTTTGTGATAACAACTGATTTCCAATTTATTAGGACACCATCAATGTCCCCTCTAAGCTTTGCGCATGCGCACACATGTTGTGCAACCAGCGCACAAAAGTTTAGATACCTAAAAATACTGTAGTAATTAATTATACTTGTTAAAGTACCCTCTTATCTAACTGTTTCCGTTAGCCAGTTAGTCGGCTTTTACGTATCACATTCGCACATCACTAGTTTACGTCACGTTTCCTCTTCCGGTTTGTAAAGTAGACTTGCCCCCCATCTGAGAGACCAGGCACATGTCTGGTTTGTACAGCCGCAGCCATGTTTGGCGGACAGTGTTGATATCGTGAAGTTTACAATGATCTGCTCTTTGATTTTGTGACTAGCTTACTGAGTTTTTATTGAAAAAAACATTGATTCACTATGTTTAATTCAAAAGAAGTGAAGGGCGTGAAGCGCAAAAGAACAGCAAGTTCATTTAAAGTGGAATGGGTTAACGAAATAGTAGCAAATACTACACCAGAAGCTCATGAACGTTCAGCTGCGAGAAATTTTTATGTATAATTCGGAAATGAGTCATCTGTTTGTATTGTCGTGATGCGAAAGTTGCTGGAGAATTTGCTACTGGAAATGAGTGGAGTGATATTTGGAAACTTGACTTTTTGAAGCATCATTTGGCAAGTAAATTGCATATGGACGGTGTACAAAAGATTAGGCAACAAAACCCTTCATTACCGGCTTCAGGAGTGCTACGTATGTTACCTGAGACTGCAGATGAGTGAGAGCGAAAACGATCAAACCCAGAGGAGATCAAAGTTCTTATCGACAGCATTTTGTTAGCTATTAAAATGAATAACTCATTACGTCCAGTTCAACATATTAATGAACATATGGAAAAGTTTGTTCAAAACCCAGACAGCTGGCGAAACAAAAATTATGCATTTGAATTTCTTGACATTATCAACAGTATTGTTCAGAAACACGTGTTTGAAGACATAGCATCAGCAGATTTACACTCGTTAACAGTCGATGAAACCACAGATATATCTGTCAACAAATGTCTCATTCTGTACTTCAAATTCAGACCTAAAAATTGTACTGTGTATAAAACTTTTTTTGGTGGAATAGTTCACCTGCAGGTGTGTGATGCTTCTTCTGTTGTTTTAGTGATCAAACAGTTTTATGAATAGAAGAAACTTGGCCTCCATAAAATGGTGATGTTTATGTCTGATGGAGATATCAGTGATGTTGGGCAAAGTTTATGGTGTTGCAGCACGACTGGAATGGGACATTCCACACTTACATAGTTCAACAACACTGTGAAGATCTAGGAATTTACGATGCATGGAAAGAAGTCAAATTAATACGAGATATTGAAACTTTGATGAGAACATCTATACAGTGTTTTCTTGATCTTCAACTAAAAGATGCAAATTTAAAGAAATTGTAGATGCCTCTGAAAATGAAGCTGTTGCTCTCAGACCACTGAATGAAGTAAGGTGGCTATCAGACACTTTGCATTGCAGGCAATAATAAAAAAATTGAGAGGCATTGATTACATACTTTGAAGAATATAAGTCAAATGACCCCGTGGTTTAATAACGTCACAAAAAATTGATAAACATTGAATACAAAATAGCCTTAGGGGTTTTAAGTGATATCTTTGAAGAACTGTCTGCGCTGTGTAAGATTCTGAAAAAGAGTGGCCTAACACCAATTGATTCACTTCATTTTGCACGAGGCAAAATTAACGAGATAAAAAAGCAGTATCTGGGAGACTGTTTTGTGGAGTGACAAGGTTAAAGTTTTGCTAAGCCAAAGAAGTGAAGAAAACGTTGCAGTAGATACAAGTTCTATGTTGACTTTTATAAATCCATCTTTGTGTTCATTTAGAAGAAGGGTTTCCTGAAGATGAGGTGCAAGAATGGTCAGCTTTTGATTTTTCCACAATTGCAGATTGTGACTTCATGTTAGGCACTGAACAAGTCAATGCCTTATGTCTAAAATATTCTGGTTTTCTAGCTGAAAATACTGTAATAGTTAAGCAGTATGATGATTTCAAATTTGCTGTACAGGAAAAAATTAAAATCCAAACCGATTTCAAACTTTGCTCAAATGATGACATTTGTGCCTCAAAATGTACAGTTTTGTGACCTTGTAAAGTTGATGGACATTGGGGAACCTTTCTTGCATCTAGTGTTACTTGTGAACGAGGTTTTAGCCTAATGAATCAACTTAAAAACAAGCTGAGAAACCGTTTAGGTGAATGTCATTTGGATATGCTAATGACAATTAAAAGCTATCAATTGGATGGAGGTTTTACTAGTCTTGATAGAGTTTACAAAGAATGGGTAAATGCCAAAGACGGGAGAGAGAAAAAGTAACTGAATGACTTAAATGTGTGTACTATGCAGTTGTTCAGCTGTTGCAGGTTTATGTCAAATATGTAGTAGACCTACATGAACTGTGCTGTATGTGAAGATTTTCAAATTAAACCTGGATATTTTTTCAACTAGTTTTGGAATCGTATGAATTTTGTTTGGCCGTTCCCAGCAACTTTAATAACCCGTGAAATGGTTGGTGTTGTTAATTTATTTACTTGTTGCTTCACACAACAAATAAGAAATAAATCCAAATAATACTCGATTATTTATTTATATGGAGCAACAAAGTAGTTCGAAGTCTGGAATACAATCTTAAAACAACAAGGTACTTCATAGAATGCAATCGTACCTGTGTGTTAAGACATGCCAGTACAGTTTTAGTAACCATGAGATATACGCCAAAATTATCTTGAAACAATTCCAGATTTTCCAGCTCTCAAGAATTCAATGCCTGCACTAAGATTTTCGTGCACATTGACCATTACGAATTAGAGGGAACATTGGACACCGTATGCACATAAATACGTTGTTTTCCTTTTTGTTTAAACTCGCGGTTTTGAGATGCTCCCAAACTATGCTACAAGCATCGCCATTCACCGCGAGATCTGGATGGACACCTGTTGTTTAAAAAAACAAAACAAAAAAGAAAATCGCGAGGTTAAAGCGACATCGCCCTTAACACACCTGTCGACACAGAGAAGCCCCACCGCCATCGGGAGCCCCTTTCCGGTTAGTTTTGCTCGCTTGGAGACCGATTTTTTTAAGCGGGTATTGCTGAGCGTCAGTCACTAGGCCACGAAGCTTTTTAAATAGCCACGGATAGGACACCGATTCTGGCCGACAAACGACGTGAACGAGCGGTGACCCGAGACCCGTGACCGCGCGGAGGACAGGTAGGCCGTACCTGGCGCGCTTAGGCGGTGGGAGGAAAAGGGGGCGGCGCGGTCTAGAAAGCTAAGTCGGGATCTCTTGCTTTCCTCGGGAAAACGGTCGCCGTAAGTCAAAGCGTAGCATCTGTTTTCTTCTGTAAACTCTCTCGCGCGCGCTTTATTTCATCTGGACACTAGATCAGGTGAACCGAGCCGACAACTCGGAGCACGCATTACGCCAGCGGTTAAGGGGGAGGGGGACGTGAGCGCGAGAAGGGTTAGCGCTGTTCGAGTAGCTGGTGTCTGACCGCTGGCGGAAACGCAAACTAAGGGACAGGAATCGGGGCGGGCGGTGGGTGGAAACCCATATCTCGGATCGCGCCCAACTTCTCGATTTCGCTCGACACGTGCACGCGAACGGCATCGGGTAAGAATTCCCCCTTTCGCGAGCCGTAGATGTCACGGAAGTGATGGACAGTGGGTTCTATCCGTACTGACGGTGCGCCTGCTATATTAGGTGGGGGGGGGAGAAGGAGGAAGGAAGAATCCGGGTTTGACATCTCTCGTTAAAACACATAGATATGAATTGGATCTCAAGCTACTGCGTTCAGCGGCGACGGGCGCTGGCATCAAAGACTCTCCTCGCTTCTCCGAGAGAAGCCGCCAACACTCGTCCGGACTGTCAACTCGATCTGATCGAGATCAGTGGACCCCACACCCCCTGCCAAGCTCCGGGGTCCGAGCACGCCGACCTTTGGCTTCACACGGAAGCGCGCTGGCTTCCAAGAGGAAATCGTTTTGAAAAGGGGTTTTCCAGCCGTGGAATTAAGTTGGAATTTCACTGCGTGAAAAACGGATGGAATCTCTCCTTGAACAGTTCACGGTTCCGAACTCTGTAGTTTCGCTCGATTTGTTGGAAATGTTGATGCCTGAACATCTCATTCCCAGGTGAAGGAGGGACCGGTCTCGGAAGGCGAGGACGGACCAAAATCATTTCAAGATAAGTCAACTCTTCGGAGGAAGAAGAGTAAATTCCGGTAACTTTGCCATTTTCCGTCTCTTCGATGAGATTACTTCTAACCCGGCAACATCCAGCGGGACCAGGAATTCGCCAGAGTGTTCCTCAAAACTTTAAAAGTCCCCTTTGAGGGATATTTCGAGACGAGCTCGGTAGGTGAGGTTTGGGTGGAGATCCCTTCCACTGTCTCTCTCTCTCTCTCTCCAACAAATTAGGGAAGGCTACCAGCAGGCAAAAGACGAGCTTCTTGATGTGCGAAACAATCAGAAATTCCCTGTTGATTTTGAATCAGTGGAACTGAATTGATTCTGGTGCAAACTTTGGAAGACATATCCCATTCTGATCAAACGAGCCTACCAAGTTTGTCACGACCTACCTCTGCGACCCGGGATTTTCTGTGCCTTTTAACAATGACGACCCCAACGAGGAGCTAGCTGAAAGTTCAGCATGACTGCGGGCAGCCCTGCCGAAGACGTCTCCTAGAATTGCTGTGTTGGTCGTTAATAAGCAGCAGCAGTCCTCGCACTTGACTAAGAAGCAGTTTTAGCGTTAGGTGCTGAGTATTTGCAGGACAGTTTTGGTTAAAAGCACCCTTAAGCTTTACAACAGCTGAGCTATTTAGACTATATGTGGCATAGCTCCATCTTCAGCAGATTCCGACTGTAACTCCGTTGCTTGACCAGGATAAAGAATAGTTTAACATCTTGTAATCACCAGGAATATATTTAAACCGACTGGAGAAATGCTAAATACCGCTATTTCCCAAACTTACAGTATTGGCATCAGCACAATTCCCATTATAGGAATATGTGAATTTCTGAACCGAGCTTGTTGCGATTTTTTCTCAGTGATGGGTTCTTACTTGTGAAACTTGTACGTACTTGATAATAGTTTCATCAGAACCAAATCTTCCTCGATACCAACTTATTCGTCTTTTCTAATCTTTTGGTAAGTTTTTATTTTTCGATCCAGCGATAAATACATTTAAATCTTGAATGCGAGTTTTAATTTTAGAGTTTTAACTTATATTGATTTAGGTTTCTACTTTAAACCATCATTAGCTCTGTTAATTCTAGAAATACTTTCAGTACTATTTCCAATGGCTTTTATTATTATTCAAAACACAATCTTTTTGTTAAGAGTATAATTTTTGAAAATTCCATTATAAGTCATAAGCGCATTTCTTATATGAATTATTTTTTTCAAGTTTTAAACTAAATTTGAATTCTTGAACTAAAATTTCTATTAAGTGGAAGATAAACTACATTTTTGGATTTTTCAAACTGTTATGTCCAGGTGAAACATTTGGAAAAAATGAATATAACGTTCGAGAGATAAGGAAAAAATATAACAACATTATCACTTTTATAATATTAGGTTGTTACAAAAAATTTTGTCGGATTTTCTACTGCAACAACGAGACTTCATATCGTTGCTGAACGTGAAGTTTATTGATCAAACTAAGTTCCATTACAATCAATACACTTCTGCCAACGAGTTACAGTTGCATTTTTACCATTTTGTAAAAAATCTGGATTTCGTGAGTCGATCAACTGTTGGAAGGCAGTTTCAATTGCTGCTTGGTTGGAGAAGAATTTCATACGAAGGAAGATGTCGGGGTTATTTGAAAGGTGGTAGTCTGTGGGAGAAAGGTCTGGTGAATAGGAGGCTGGGTGAGGGAGAACCTCATACAACAACGTGTTCAGATTCTGAGGAGTCACATTTGCTACATGATAACGAGCATCGTCGTGGAGCGGGATTGGGCCTCTTCGATTCAACAATGCCGGCTGTTGTTGGGAGAATTTCTGATGAACAACGTTTAATTCATGACAGTACCCGTCAGCTTGTGATGGTTTCTCCAGGTTGCAAGAAGTTATAGTGGATGACACCAGCTGCAGTCCACCAGACGATTGTGTCAAGCCTTTTCACCTTTCCCAGATGGCGCCAAGATGCCGGGAAACAGTTGCAGTGTTCACGTCAAGCTCTCCAGCAATTTCTCGCACTATATTTTTTTTTTTTTTTTTTGGATCGGCTCCAACTGAGTCTTTCAGACGGTCGCCATCACAGCAGGAAGGACGTCCGCCACTTTCCTTATCTTTGAGGCTCACATCTCCTGATCGAAACAAACCATCGTTGTGCTGCGCGCTCATTTGCTGAGTCCCCGCCCCGTGCCTGCTTAATGCTACGAGTCGCCTCTCTCGCTTTGGGGCCCGGTTTGAACTCGTGAGGCAAAATGGCACGAAAAACGTTTCTATCCCCGCTTCACTGAGAACCTTGAAACAGATATCCATTTTATGATTTTTAAAATGGTAGGCTTTGCGTAATGTATGCCAAAGCACACACTAAAAAAATGATATATAACTTATCCACATAAATCTTCACAAGGTTGCAAAATATGAATCGCAAATTAACATAATACAGAAATTGACAAAACTTTAGTAACGACCTAATAACTAAAAGACAAAATTGTAGAGTTAGATCCTAACATATTTCTTAAACTATTCCCTAAGAGTAAAATACATTTTATAATTATGTATAACTATTAACAGGAGGTTTGCGTGAGTAGCTTTAACAGTTATATATAGATGTTATTTAAATCTCAATGATTTTTGGTTTTCAGAACTTCCATCTTTTATATTTAATATTTCCTACAATTTCTAATCATCTCTTTATTTTAAAGGGATAGTTTACCGTGTACCGGCAGAAGTGTCATAGAGATCTACATCTTGTTTCATATTTTCGTCTGGTAGAAGAAAATCTTTATCGAAACTAACAGCGCCAGATTATTCTTTGTTTTTGATTTCATAAAATGAAAGTGAAAATCTTACGTTAAATAATCTGAATAATCTAAAATGCTCGTTCTCAAGTAGAGAGGTTTGTTAAGGTCTATAACTTTATTTTTTTTTAAATACATAAGCGAACTAGCTTTTCATTAGTGATATCTCCAGTGTAGTATTGGGTGATTTTACTAACTAGCGCAAACTCTTTCAACTGTCTGTCTGTCTGTCTTAAACTTTCCATCGTTTTACCACAAACAGAATTTTTCGGTAACTTTTAAATGTGAGCGGACTGACCGTAAACCTAAAAAGATCCAAATGTCTAACTTCGACAGACCCCGGGGGTTAATCGTCAATAAATATCATTTTACCAAAAGGTTAATTTTTACACGATAATTAAATATACTTTTCGGATGTTTGCGGTGTAATAAAGTTAGCCTTCTTCAGTAAAATCCTTACAGAAGAGATGCGCATCGCAGTTAGATGAATTACGAGGTGCATGATTAGTGCATCTCAAGGTTGAATTACTCTCGTTATGCGAAGTGCCTCTAAATGTGCTAAGCGACAGTGGTAGCTCCCTTTCTAAATCTTTAACAATAAAGGATTTCCCCCACATATATTGTAAAAATCCAGAAGCTATATAAAGTTTGCGATCCTCATTTCTATAAATCATATATATATATATTTTTTTTCTTTCGGATTTTAGAGATTTGAATAAATATTATGTACTTTCTTTTTAATACATTTGAAAAAGATTCTCTCAATGGTGTCCACTTTATTTCTAGCCCTGAGGAGGACGGGTGTCGGTTTTACATATTCAGACATCAACAAACGATGGAATACATCTATTGTAATATTGTGTGTTTCTAGTAGGTCTTCCTACTACACCCGAGAAAAATTGTATTTTTACTTCGATCGTCTATATGGAGATGCTTTAAATTGGATGTTGATCTGTTTCACGCCTTTTCAGTAATTTCACTTAATCGATCTCGTACTTTCTACATTATAAGCTAAGTTTTAAAAGCGATTTCCTAATTTAAAGCTACCGGAAAAAAAAAATGCATATACACTTTACGATAGCTGACAAGCCAAGGCCCGCAGTCTTCCTAACAGATAAACTGAGAGCAGAGGAAGTGCTTCAGGCCACCCGCAACTACCAGGATGAAAAACACTCCCACATATTCTTTAAATACTCGATTTTTTTACTAAATCCAAAAACTTATTTAGTCACACAGTTAAGAAGCCACTCGAACAATGACCGTAATTTAGTAATCTCATTCCCTCTCCAATAGATCTCGAGGCCCCCACCCCTGTCCGGTCTCGTGAAGAGACGAGACGATGTCTTCGACGTCTTCTCGAATTGGGCTTAATGTTTTTGTCCCCAAAGCCCGCCCGCGATCGTCCGGCTCGCCGTGGAGTGGTTTCAAACCAAGCTTCATTTCCGATTATCCGTGATATCGGTTTTTGCGATTTGAAAAAAAATAATCTCAGCGAACAAATAAAAGAAACGAACGTAACAGATCAGATGCCGCTGTTCTTGCAAGTCAGCACCCCCCTTTTTCTCTCTCTCTCTCTCTCAGAAATGTCGTCATCATCTAAATCTGGCGTTTACTTAGCAAATAGGGGGTTTGTTTAGTTTTTGTTGTTGTCTCCAACACAAGTGTTTCTTCTGTTCGCCTCGGATCGCAGGGTAATTTTAAATGAGAGCTGACATCACGTGTACTGTGCGTCATCATTTTGTTTTACCTTTTCTAAGACGACGGTACTATTTTCACCTGGCGTGGTTGCCTTTACTCCGGTTTGTCGGACCACTCTGATTACTTTGTTAAAAATATATCTCCTAAAATTATCATTTTGCTTTGAAAACACGTTTCCCAGGTTACCTTATGTAATTTGGTAGCCCAGAGTTTGGGAAACTCTACGGGAGGACCAAGAAAGAAGTCCCCGACATACCTCGCGTACTGCTCATGACCGCCTTTTTGTTTCTTACTCGAAACTTCTCCTCGCTCTATAAACAGCGCAGTGCCACGACTTAACTCCCACATCGCACTAACGTAGTAGGTACGATAAGCGCAGTACCACTATGACATAGAAATAAAGGTACATGTAGATCAACACACGATGCTATCAAACCAAAAACGACGGCCAATAATAATACAAAGCCAACGTACCATTCTCCAAATAAGCCTCGTTCATTGTCAGTATGGCACATTATTATACACATCTTAGCATTATCACATAATACTTATATACGTATAATAAGGATTTTATAAAGAAACGACACATTAACATAACTTAATATATGCACCGTACACACGTTTTTCAAATAACAATATATCCCGCGTCAACATGACGTAAAAGGTATGTAGGCATCGTTTCTGATGCAATGTAATAGCAGACACCCATTACCGCCATGCACTAATAGTGTGTACACACATTATTTCCTTGTTAATAGTATACACAAGTAACCACACGGAGAGAGAGAGAGAGAGATGACGCCATTACCAGAGAGAGATGGAGATGGCGTCATTACCAGAGAGAGATGGAGAGAGAGAGAGAGAGAGAGAGATGACGCCATTACCAGAGAGAGATGGAGAGAACGTTTGAATGCCTCTATAGAGGTTTTATATAATAATTCTTTTTAAATATCCCGTATGGTTTTCTTTCAGAACGAGCGCTGATCACGTACCAAAGGTTCAGATGGACTCAGAGGATGAAGACGCGACAGTTGTCTCTCTTCGGCCTCGGCCTCGTTCTCTTTCTAATCTGGCACATGTACTCGAGTAGGAGGCGCTGCTGCACGGAGAAAGCGCCCGGTTTGGACGTGGCAAAGGGGAGCCAACCGCGACTGGCGAGTCCGGGGATTCGACGCCTTGCCCGGGTCAGCTGCAGGGCCTTATTCGAGGGGGACCCTGACGAAATTAAGAAAGCGAACAGGTTGGTAAGAGAACATTTACGAGCGGCGCCGCCTGGCGAGGATTACGTCAAACTGACTGAAAACTGCGCGGACTTCCGGTCGGCCCGGGGGTACGACGGGTTCCCGACGACGCGGGAGGAGGAGGACTTCTCAATAGCTTACACAATTGTGTTCCATAAGGATCTGGACCAGGTGGAGATGCTACTTAGAACCATCTACCGCCCGCAGAACATCTACTGTCTCCACGTCGACAGGAAGTCGTCGGCGGGCTTCATTAGGTCCGCGCGCGCCCTCTGCCGGTGCTTCCCCAACGTCTTTGTGGCGTCCAGGCTGGAGGCGGTCGTCTACGCGGGAATCAGTCGCCTGCAGGCCGACATCAACTGCATGAAGGACCTGCTGAACGCGAGCGCCGGCTGGAGGTACCTCATCAACGTTGCCGGCCAGAGTTTCCCGCTGAAAACCAACAGGGAAATTGTGAAAATCCTCCGCATCTACAACGGGACGAACGACGTGGAGGGTCTGACAGGGGCCCGGCGGCTGATCAGCCGCGCCGCCTTCCGGCACAGACTGCAGGCGGGCCGGCTGGTGCGCACCAACGTGGCCAAGGGCCGGCCGCCCTTCAACATCACCCTGGTCAAAGGGAGCGCCTACGGGGCGTTCAGCAGGGAGTTCGTCAGGTTCGCGGTCAGCAGCAGATACGGACGGGGGCTGCTGGAGTGGATGGTCGACGTCTACAGCCCCGACGAGTATTTCTGGGCCACGCTGCACCACACCAAGGAAAACCCTCACCTGAAAACGCCCGGAGCTTACGCAGGTAGAACCAGATTAAGATATTTACTGATGTCGTTACCACGCTCGACTTTTCTCAACACTTAAAGCGGCTTCGCCCTTTATCACGTGATGTCCCCACCCCCCCCGGGGTTAGCATCATTTTAGCCGCGCCCCCTTACACACCGCTCTACCGGGATAATTTGGGCGCCTGCTGTTATTACCATAAGCCAAGCAGTAATGGGAAAGGTGAAATTACAGCTCGAGGGGCCTCCGCCCCTGTTCGACATTAGATCAGAGATATTGGACGAGTTACCTCCAGCTGACAGTCTGCCTGCTCCCTCCCACGGGTCAGACAACCGGCTTTACCCAGGAAGGTTGAATCCTGTTAGGGCTTCTCCCTCCACATATTTCAAAATCGAGGCTTTCCAGCCCTTACTGACTGGAACATCCTGGGCGAGTACCTTTGCCGGATTAAATCGAAAGGGGGGTCAATCTAAACACCCCAAAACGTTCATATTTTGTTTCTTTCCAGGTAACCCTATGCAGAAGCCGTGGCTGGCGTCCTATTCTGGCTGGCTTGGAGTCGACGACTGCAGTGGGAAGTGGGTGCGGATGGTTTGCGTTTTCTCTCTGGGCGACCTCAGTCGCTTGATCGGCCGCAAGGAGATGTTCGCGAACAAGTTCCACCGAGACTTCGACCCTTACGCCATCGACTGTCTGAACGAGCTCCTTTACAACAGGACGTTCTCGGACTTCCCCTTCGACGTGCACTACTATCGAAACTTACCGTTCGTCAAGAATAAAGGGAGGTGAATCTCGTCGGAAGAGGGTTCCTTTCTTTGTCGTCCTGCTAGCCAGAAACGTTCCTCTAATTACTGACCAATAGAAGCTCCTTTTTAAAGCCCGCATTCCTCCCCTTCGTCAGTTTTAAGCGAAACGTATTCATACACGCACCTGGCCATGAAAGAAGAATTGATCACCCACCCACACGGTAACGACAGCCTACAGAGTTTCGGGGGGGGGGGCTGCTGTTTGGTGCCATACTTGGTTACGACGAAAGCGAGTAGGGGCTTCACCGCCGGCTCTGTGTACGTGAGGCGAGTGCGATTAACGGGATGTAGTAGTAGTAGGACCGTCGCTCGAGCGGCTTCCGTACGAACTCGGGAGCTGTCCACCACCACCACCTCAAGCATCGACGCCCTCTTTAGGTTAATTCACCGGTCGGTGGAACGTCCGCGTTGGACCTCGTGTGACCGACCGGGATATGGTTAGCAGGCCTCGCTCTCGATAAGGAAGCAAGTTTTATGGGGCGGTACAGAGCAGCAGCAGTTCGAAGATTCTTGAAGGCCACCGCCACCCCAGCCAGATCACAGCCCGCGAGGGGTGGGGTGTCGCCGGTTCGGCTCTATAACACCGACAGCAGCCGCTGCAGGGGTCTGCCACAACGTAATCGGGCCAAAGCGCCCCCACGTTCTGACAGAGTTCACCCTAAACTATCGCTTGTCGGGCCATCAGGCCGGGTACGTGCTATGCTTGGCTTGCACCACTTATAGCAGGCATTTCAAACTTGTACATATTTATTTCCGACGAGACAGTTATTACACACCAGTAACCTCAGGTGGTTTCAACAGAGAGAGAGAGAGAGAGATCCCCAGTGAAATGTTCAATGCCGAAGGCTCCCTGAGCCTCAGCTGTTGTAGATCAGGAGAACAGGGTTAGTCAAGCGATAGGAACCATTGCACAGGGAGCTTAATAAGTACAAAACATTTAATAAAGCGCAGAATAGTGTTTTATCAGAAGTCCTGACAAGGACAATGCAAGCAACTGACACCGGAGATTAATGGAGAGCAGAGGAATGGAAGTTCACAGAATTACTGGGGCAGGAAAGACAGATATAGAAAGAAAAGAAGTCATATCTCCAGGGTCCTTGTAGGCAATTTAGTTTAAGAGAGCAGATAGTTATTTATATCATTATACAAACAACAACGTATAAATGTACAAGAGATGAATTCCCAGTTTTAGAGAAAGGAAAATTTAAATAAAAATTCTGCTATGGCAAACTGAATGTGACAATTTAAATAAAAATAGGCACACACTCACACACGTGTGTATATATACACACACGTCAGTTTAGCCCGCTCAGTAATTTTTCAATGTTTTACGCAGTTTGTTTTTTTTTAAACCCCCTCCCCCTTCCACCTAAAGCTAGGTCAGGTGTTTGCTTTTATCAAGTATTTATTAACAAACATAACCAAAAGGAATTAGACCGGGTCTTGTATTTTGTACGGTAATTGTAGTCTTCAAGGACAGTTCTCATTCCACCCGTTTGGTACGAAGCAATATTTTTCCAAAGCCACTTCAATGACTTTTTCAAATTCTTCTCAGTTCCATGGAGGGAGGAGCTTTGCAATAAGTTGCTCCGTTCATTACCCACCATATGGTCTCGATCAGAAGAATTCCAGGGCCAGTCTTCGACCCAATAAGCGTTAATGTCCTTGAACCAAGAGAGGGCTTTCACTGTTGTGTGCCATGCAGCCCTATCTCGTAAAAGCCAAATGTCACAATCAGGATTAAGTTTCTTTGCAGATTCTAGAAAAATCTGTTTCTAAAAGATTCACACACCATTTTGTATTCACTGATGTTCCTCTTGGTAGGATTGCCAAATTGTTTTTACTACTACTAGACAAAAAAAAGGCCCATTTCACAGTTTGATTTAAATCTTTTACCTGTTCATCTTTAAGTATCACCTGCTCCAATCCTCTACTTGCCAATTTTGGTGTTTCTTACAATGAAGCCTTCCTCTTTGAACAGGAATATGGAATTTGGTTCATTCTTACCAAATATTTAGCAGTACTTTCTTCCAATTATCTAGCTAATGTACCTTGAAGCCTTGCCAGATCCGCTATTCCCTTGGTGACAGTTGCTTTTGTTGATGCACCTCTTATCTTAGGAGAAAAGTGTCCAGTTTCTTAATCATTCCAATAATTCAGCCAACATTTCTAATTAAAAGACCAGGCTGTCCGAGAACATGTCAAGTTCAGTTTAACCAATATGCTATTTATCATGGTCCCTTACTCGCTTTTCCATGCATGTTTTCACAATTTACAATTAATGCTTTCTGTTGAAAATTTCTTCAATCCTGACTCAAGATGCTGTTGCATGGATGGCTGTTTCTGTATATGGGAAAGTTAGGAAATAAAAACATTCAGAAAACCCCTCCAGAATTGTGGTGAAAGTTGCAAGTTTTCAGAACGTAACAGAAATCATCTAGAATGTAAAGGAAAGATTCCAAAATATTCTAATTATTTAAGTATCACCCATTCGTATTCAGACGGCCACTTCCCATATACTTAGTATGAATTTTACAAAAATTTGTATATGAACAGGAAAAGTAGTTTCATCGTTGGACAACTGTTACGCATTCAGATTGAAGGCTCTGTCAAACTTAAAAGCAAATATAGTGAAAATCAATGAGAGGGCCAAACTGACTGGCTAAGGCTGTATGCTACAGTAACTGAAAATGGAATGGAAACATGCATTTTGATTCATTTGGCAACATCGTTCTGTCATTTGATACATATTATGATTCTACATAAGGTTTATACAAACAACATATAAAGCATGCGGCGGTAATTAGCAGGCAGCATTGACACACAAAAGAATCCTGTAATTATTGGCTATATTAAAGCCAATCAGAAAAAAATTACAGCCTGAATTTCAAGCTTATTTTGTATTTCTCTCTTTGAAAACATGGCCCCGACTGCGGGAATTACAGAGTGCGTAAGACACAAAATGGTGTGTATGCATTGAAGACTCTTCTACGAAACGGTACAAAGGCAGGCAAGCTCCCAGACCTGTTAGATTACACCTTAGTGAAAGTGGTCTAATAATAGTAGAAGTACTGGGTGAAAAAAGGACTCCCGCAAAAGTATAAATGGGTAACTAAATTCATGTCAATGACTTTAGGTCATTGCTGGTCTTTTGTCTACAGACTATTCCAAGTCCAAGATGTTGGGGAGTAAAAGATGACAGTTTGTGCATGGAAAGGCTTGGGAATCAACACTTAACTGCAATTCTGAAACATGGCAGTCGATGTGTCATAGTCCGCAGCTGTATAATAAGAATCCAAGATACCTTTACATCGCAGTGCCTCACCTGGTGAAGCCATGCTGGTTGTCGGAAATCTTGTTTTACAAGACAATGAGCGCAAGTGCACAAGTTCAGCTGATTTCATTGCACACATACAGAGAAGTATCACAAATGGGAAGGACCTCCAAAAACCTCTAGAATAAATTTGGTAAGAAATTCCATGGAAAAGGCCATCAAGAAGCCTTGAAACATGGAATGCAGAATCAAAGACCTACAGTGTGTGCTGAAAGAGGACTGAAAAAAAAATATTAAGAGCCATTACATATCTTGTGGTTGTTTTCTGCTCACCTGTCTATTGAGTATAACTGAATTGTATTTTTGTTTATTAAATTAAATTAGTCTACTTATTAACTAAATATCACTAGTGTTCCATACCAATTACTATTACATCCTTTTTAAATTTTATTATTTCACTAGAGATAAACAGATTTCTAACTTCCACAAAAACAAATTCCTAGAAAACAAACAAACTATTTAAAGGTATTTACTTACAAATAATATAAAATGATTTTTAAAAGGTATTTCTTTCATGGAGAATTATATATTTAAAAACAAGATAAGTCCCTATTTCCAAAGGAGTAGTTTTATCTGTCAAGTAAAGCAGATTGAAAAGTTTGCATTGTTCACGAAGACAAAACTAAAGATACTAACAAAAGAGCAAAGTGTCGTAATCCCTGAAATGATAGTTGGCCAGGTGTACGCAGAGACGGCAGCACCTTCCTAAGTCTTGCCACCCCACAGCCACCCTTTGACCATTCCTGTGATACCTGCACCTTGCTTCTGCTTTAGTTTGCTGTCCAGTGATGGAAAGGAAATGTGGTTCAAAGCTAAATCGAAAAACAGTGGCCGACATGGGATCGGTTTAAAATCTGGCGGAAAGTTGATGATTTTCGGACGCTTTCCGGCCAGAGACGGATCTTCCACGTACTGGTCAAACCTTTCTGACAAAGGCTGAAAACAGAGAACAAAAAAAAAAGACATCTGCTAATATTTTTTTTTATCTCAAGCTTTCTTTTCAATAATTAATATGGTAATCTATAACATTTCTAGATAACTAAATATTTTAACAAACAGCAGCAGCACAAGGGAATGAACAGCAGTCATACACAGTAACCTCCTAAGTACAGCGGCTGCAGTTAAAGATGAAGTAACGACATGGTAACAATCTAGTAACAGTGTCATACAGTAGAGCAGCCAGCCAGCAATGACACCCAAGCTCAGCAGCTGTAGTTAAAGATGAAAGGAACCTGCTACCATTGAAATTTTGTTTTAAGTATTTTTTTTTTTAATGGTAGGATCTCCAGACAGATGGGTGAATGCAACACTTTATAACTTCAAGACATGAAGCAAAGTAACAAAATTACACAGAAATAAAACCTATCTAAAAATACAACATCAATGTTTTCCAATAGGTTTGTTAACTTTTCATGATCCCCAGATTTCCATTTTAAAACTTAGCACACACAACTAGTAAATCTAAAGCTAAAATGTGCAATTGTGCCAATTTTGTTGCACCAATTCGAAAATCTGACAAGAGAAATAATTGTGCACCAGCACAGAAAATAGTTGATATTGTTTCCTCTTGCTGCAACATACCTTATTATTAACTGGGTGCACTTTCGATGGGTTTGTAATCTGAGAGTCAAGGATGCTAGAGGCATGGCAAGAATACTTCAAGCTAGAAACTTCTTTCATCAGATCCTCCAGCTTCAGCTTCTGTCTCTAAAACACGTTAAAGAAAAAAAAAATTTTCTTTTAAAAATTAGATTAAACAAAAACTGGAATAAATCTGAATCTAAAAGATAAAATTTTGGAGCCTTTATGCCCCCTCATTTTCTCTCTCTCTCTCTCTGTATCAGCCTTCTGACAAGAAATCACTGTAATATGAGGATTACTAGGTCCTTCCATTCTCACAGCCCCATCACTACCATCCCTCTCTTGAGACAAAAAGAAATTGCACTTAAACAGTCTGAAAACAACAATTCAAAGTAGCCGAAAAAGAGAGAAGAAAACACAAGAACCCATTTTAAAATTAAAATCTCTACTCGTCCTTTTTTCAAGCCATAAATGAATTTTTAAAAAGCATAAAAAACTAAAATGTCTGTTTCCAACCACCTCTTTGTAAAACAGTGTGATGAGACGAGATGTTTGTCTCATTAACTTCTCACAATAAGTTAAACCTCGCAAAGGCATTTATTTTCATGTCCAGCGAATCTACCTCACAACCTTATTTCAGTTATAATTTAAAAAGAAAATACTAGTCATGTTTTTGCAATGGTACATGGAATTTGGGAAAGTTAGAAAGCTCAAAGAATTATGCTCATGACTAAAGAAGCTGAAGAAATACAAACATGGAAAAAAAAAAAAAACAACAACAACAAAACACTGGAGAGACAAGGTATCTTCTTCATCACACCTGAATATCTAACACCGGTGACTGCAGTTTCAGCTTTTGGTAGCCATCCAGTGCCTTGTTAGCCAGTGTCAAGACTTTCTCGTGAAGGCAGATTGCTTCTCTCCACTTTTTGTCAATAGAATATGATAGGCTGATGCAAAACGATCTGCAATCATAAAAAAAAGTAATGAATATGATGGTGACAGGTCCTTTTCTCATGGTACTCAATTTGGGGGCAAGTTAAACGTCTTTCAAGTTCTGTAATTAATTAGAAAATAAATGGGCAGAAAACTCAAATTCCAGCAAGCCAAACATTCTTTAAAATATAAATCTGTAGTCATATAAAGTATAGAAAATAATTATGGAAAAATGGAAACACCCAGAATATGCACAGATGAGTAATTGCAACTGAGATATATATAAAATACACACAATGCATTATAGAATATATACAGAAACACAAAGAATACCTAGTACAGCACATTTGGTATATATAATCCTTTTGCTTTAAATACAGCATGACACCACGTTTTCACATGGCCATGTAATCTCATGTAACCTCAATGTTGTTCATATCAAGACTTTGTGCAGGCCAAGGTGTCTTTGAATGTCTTCCATCAGGTTCTTCACATTCCAGAAAATTTCCCCTGACATTGTCTGTATGCTTGGGGTCAATGTCATATTGGAAGATGAATCCATGCCCAATGAAATGTCTTCCTGATGGAATGACGTGATGGATGAGAACCCGTCTTACCTGTCAGTATACCTTTGATTTTATCAAATCTGTGCTGTTAGCCCCACATTTGTAATGATTCACCCTCATGCTTCGTTTTAGCTATTGTACACTAACTGTTATACCAACTCTTTGGTCCACTTGTAAACAAACTGCTACTGACTATTGCCAAACCATTAAAACCTGGACTCATTTGTACAGAGCACCTTCCACATTTAGCCATCCACTGTTTCAGTCGTACATTTTGCCTCTACTCAGCAAAGGTTTTTGTGTGGCTACACATTCATTCAGAGCACTTTTCACCAATGTGTACCATACTGTTCTTGAAGAAATGTTAACCCCTGTACTTGCAGCTAGGTCATTTGTAAGATCTCTACCTCGTACCTTCTTCCTCAACCAAGCCTACTGTCAACAATACTAATTTTGTGTATCCTCCTCAGTTTTGCACAGAGCTTCTGAAACATGAAGCAGCCTTCATTAGCTCTGACTAATATTTCCTCCCCAGGAGTTATAGTATTTACCGCACGTTCACCTCACTACAATAACATCCCTGCATATATTTGTATAGCTCTTCTGCAGCTGTGGCACTTTCTGGTTCCTTGCACGACAATTAATCATAGTGGACTGTAATATAGAGCATTTCGTATCCAGCTTTTCTCTGTTTCCATTATCACTTCCAATACAGCATATTTTACAAAACACAACATTTTTTAAAAAAATACTGATACATATATTTAGCAAAAGTAGCAATGGCATATATACAAAATCTTGACAAGGAGGCTGGTGCCCCATAGTTTGATCATTATGTCTAAAAACTAAGGGCACTAATAAGGATTTTCTTGCTCAGTGGCCCTTGTATTGCAAAATAAGCAACACTTCCTAATGAATAGCCTTGGCACTATGATCCCTCAGTAGAGTATTCTCTCGTGTAGAAATGCCATCTTCATCAAAGAGATTGGTGTACAACACAACAACAGATACCAGAGTTTGAAAAACAGTAGTTTATTCTGGACAAAAATGAATAGGTTCAGTACTTTTGTCATGCACCCTTTTGTCTTAAACAAGGCAGCAATGTGATGACACATTTTGTGGAAAAGATCAGCTATCCTGGTCTGCAGGTTTCCAGAGACATTTTCACAATGATCAATAAAAAAAACAGCACACACAGGGTTCGTTTCTAAGGATTGGCCAGGCCATGACAGTGTTGTGCTTCCCTGACTCCCTTTTTATCTTTGCATTGCATGGGCAGTAAGAGCTGCGGCAACATCTGTCGTTAAAACACTGCCCTTTTTGGACAGAGCCACTGGTGATGGAGAATGTTGATTTATCGGGCAGAAGTAACTGTTCCTTCACAGCCTGCCTACCAGCACCATGACAGACCAGCTGCTGCATTTTGTTTTACTCCAGATGGTTTAACGAAAGTTCCTGCGCTGTCAGTACTGTGAAAATGTGGACTCCTCAAAAAAGAAAAGATGACAGTGTCTTGGAAGACTGGACAGCACAGTAGGCATCCACATAGTAGTATGCACCTTGCCACTCTTCTGCTGTAATGCATGCTGCAAAGAGAATACCGTATGGTTCTTGTTTGATGCCTTCACCCGTTCTGCCACATTTGCAAGCATCTGTTTGGGGTTCAGTTTCAGAACCACCTCCTTAGAGCACAAAATTTCCCCTCTATTGATTTTGGGCATCCAGGAAGGACTTGAACAGCTTTTGATGATCACCCTGCTAACAGCTGACAGCATCCAATGCTGTGCAGATTTCCAACACTCCACTGCACAGCTGTCTATGTACTTTCTTTTAAAGTCCATTAGTCCCTCCTGCACATGGTAGAGCTCATTGAAGACTGATGTTTCCACTTGCAACCATGTGCTTTTTGTCAAAAGTTTAATCTCAGGTTAATGTCTATTTACTTACATCAGATCTCCATAGCACACCATACTTAATTAGCTCCCTATCCAAAATTTTATTTTAGAAAAAAAGATTAAACACTTTGCAATCTTTCACCGAGCCAGTGAGAAACTCAAGTAGTTTCTGTCTGGTTAGTAAAGATGTTAAACCAACAACAGCCTGATTAAGACTAAAGCTAACCCTTTATATACCACCTGAGGTATATCTGCATACCACTAATGTCCAAATCTGCATTATTCAGTACGGGTTGAACTATAAAAGTGAAACATGGTACTTTCCTCATTTGACAAATCCATACTGTGCTAACCCCTTGTTCTTTTGCATTACAAGTGTGATTCACCATAAATACTAACTAATGCACCTAGGCCAGCTGGTTAAAGGAAGATAAAACCTGACATGGTATATGGATGGTCAAACACTTGGTCATATCCAAGTAGAACACGGTTCAAAATTTGTTTCTCTTGCTAAAAACACAACTCAAGTTTGCTAACATCTGGACTTTGCAACCTAATCTGTGTCACATCATAATTCTCCATGATAGTAACAAACTAACATTTTTGGATTTCTTTTTAGTTTTTTTTTTATGTATAGAAATCTAAAGAAAATTTAGCAATAATCCAAGATGGCAACAAACTGACATCGTTGCACATCAAAACTGTTGTCCTCCTCAGGATAGGAAAGATCACTGAAACGTTGGTTTTTCTAATTAGTTCTGATAACAAGGTGAGATTACAGATCTACTTATCTAGTTTATACAGGTAATACATTGACAATAAGTTTCCGGTCTTAAAAAAAATTTCTTTTTAATCTAAAACATCTCCAGACATAATCCTGTGATTACGAGGAGGCAGAAAGGCATCACAGATTGTGTAATGTCTCATGGAAGAGAAACAATGATTAACACAACACACGATCTTGAAATAAGGTTTTTGTTACCGTTGCCATTTTTTTACTCGGCCATTACAAAAAAAATAAAAGTGTGGAGTAGAAAACAAGACATTTAAACTCACTTAAATGCTTTGAAACCCATAACATGGGCAGAAATTTCAGTAGATAAATCAGAGCCATCTTCTAGTCCAGGTAAATGAGGTATTTCATTTAAATTCTGGAAAAAAAAAATTTCTTTTTTTATTTGAGAGAGTAAAACATTTATGCATATAAGACTTAAATAACTCCACCACCAGCAGCAGCGCGACATCTTATTTTCGTTGAGAGAGAGAGAGATATGAAGATGGAGAGAGAGGATGTCAAAACAGAGAGACTTTAGAATTCAGAATGCAAATTTAACATTTCAAAGGTACAATTTGAGAGTTTTGTAGAGAGGCCTGGATGGTTGGATAAGCACTGAGAACAGGGTTCTCCAGTTAGAGACAGACCCGTCAAGTTGTCGGCAGACAACCTTCAGATTTAACAAAGGGAGAACGAATGGATGCGCATGCACACGTGCACATACTGTCTGTCTCTCTCTCTCTCACTCTTCAGGTTAGAAAGATGCCCGGCTACTCTGCCATTCCAGTATTTTAAACCATTAGCGAGCCTCAAGCTGCTCTGACACTTGAATTGAAACACAAATAATTAAAATATTTTTCTTTAAAATTAAAAATGTTTATAAACACGAAAACACACATTTTTTCCTCCAAATTCCCAAATGCACACTCCCTTCCCCTTCTACAGCAACAAGTCAGTTTGAACCTTAAAAAAAAAAAAGAAGACCAGGAGTGTCCATGCTTACCTGAATAATAATGTCGTACAACCTCACAAGGTCCTGTGGTTTGGTAACCTTCCGACCCTCTTCGACCTGCTGGCTAGGAAGGGACTGCACCAGTTTGTCAATCAACAGCAGATTCCGTTCTATGGTTTTTGTCAGCCTGAGGTACGTCAGGTACGAGTGCAGGTAGTGCTGGTTAGATATCTTCCCTTCTATCGGCTGGCCCCTGCTTGCTGCCTTGAAGTTCTGAAAAGAAGATGATTTTGATGTACCCAGTCTGGCTGGACGATCCCCACAGGGCAACAGGCGACAGGTTCTACAATGATACAAAGCTGTTGCCAACGAGTCTAGCAGTGAACTACAAGATGGGAAATTGGCCTACAAGAAATGATGAAAAATGAAATGGTTGCTTTTATCTCCTCTTCACATTTAACACAAGGACTGTATAGTATTTTCATTATCTATTACTCACTTTCCCCAAAACCAACATTTCTCAAAAAAAAAGAGAGGAAGCATAATGATAATTTGTGCAATCTATGTTTTGCTGTTTTAAACCACTTTCTCTAACAAACAATTCTTGCAGGTTGTTTAATAGCACCACACACACAAAACATGAAGGATGGTTAAACAAGGCACTCATATCTGCATCATGTCATTTCTAAAAATACCACACACGACTCGTCTTTTATTTGATGCACTCAGACAAGTGTCTCTTAATTAATGCCATATTGTTGATATTTCAGATTATGGTCACCAGTGATTTAACCCATGCACCTTCTACATTTACCCGTGAACTGACCAGTGAGGTGGAAAAGTACTCAAGTTCTTTGCTAACCCCTCACCAGTTGTCCTGCACATGCCTGCCTGCTACTAGAGTAGAGGATAGCAGATGATAGAGAGAGAGAGATAGGAGTGAATGTGAGAGATGTGACACAAGCCATCATAACTATAAACAATTTGAGTTAGTTAGTTCTGCCGTTGAAGGAGCATTGTCGGCAGTGTCATTCTCATTGCAAAGAGCTACACACACACACACATATATATATATACACACACACACACATCAGTTTTTCATTAATAAAACCAAAATGAAACATCTCTGTTCCAAGTAACCAGTGGGCTTATGCCACATTACTGAAAGGGTGATATATAAAACCCACTGATCAATATTTATCCAAGAAATTGCTCCATCATATTGAAGGTATGTTTGTCACTTTAAGTGTGGGACAAGGAGAGAAGACATT
Organism: Nautilus pompilius; assembly: GCA_018389105.1. NCBI lineage: Eukaryota > Metazoa > Mollusca > Cephalopoda > Nautilida > Nautilidae > Nautilus > Nautilus pompilius. The sequence continues at coordinate 425,138 of JACATO010002199.1, read as the reverse complement.
GCTGCACTAAGAAACAACTTCTCATCCTATAGAGAGTCCTTTTTCTTAATTAAGTGTGTATACGTGTATTTTTAATTGTGTAGATTAAATCGCAATTGATATGATAACAGAACCACATGTCTGTCCCTTTTTAGGTAAATGTAGCTGGCATAAAACCAAGGACTGAGCAAAATGGGTAAAAATGAAAGTAGCAGATATACAAAACACCAGAGAGTCTGGGAACTCACATTGCAATCCCTTTCTTGACAGAAATAGTTTATAGAAACAAAACAAAAACAAAGTGACCAAGCTTTCAAGAAACTGGAATACATTATAAATATTAAAAACATGGCACATCAAACTTTATATATATACATACACACACACATATGAATTTTTTCTTTAAGTATCATCAGTTTCCATCACCTCCTTGGTTTCAATGACTTAGCAAGCTGAGTGATGTTCAATCATTCAAAAACCCATTGCTCAGGCAAACATCACGTCCATGTTGAAATCAAAGATCTGGGTTGGCTGGGAAATTCTATAATTTGCAACTGATCAGAATGCATTGAGGCGTATTTCAATCAAAGCACGAACACATGTTGTGAACAAGCCAGCAAAGTATACTCAAAAACTGATTTTACACAGATGGCAATGAAATCCAGCCATATTATTCACATTCAGTATAGGTGGTTCTTTTTTAAAAGAATAGTCTACTTTCCTTTGAGCTGCAAAATGTGTTTTAACAAAAACGTGGTCTGCCTGATATAAAATTGCACTGACCAAAAACAAAGAAAGCTGTCTGTGGCTAAGCTTCTTTCCTTCCTTTAGCTTCTTAACAGGTGAGGTGTGTGTGCATAATTTCAATATTACTAAGTCAGTGAAATGGCATTTGGTCTCTGCCTTTATTTCTAATTGTTAAAAACAACCCCACAAGTTGTCGTCTTTCTTTTATTTAGTCAGCCAGGTAGAAGCTGCCTGCTTAGTAGTTTCAGAAAGTTCTCTCAGCAGCAGTGATTCACCCAGAACATTTGGATCAGTTTGCTTATCCACTGTGCACAAGCCATCCACCTATCTAAAACAAAGAACCCTGACATTTTCTGTTTTCAGAGAAGCATTTTTACTGTTACTCCGTGGTTTAAAAAATACTGATTTTATAAAGGTTTATGCCAGAAATAAATGTTAAATTTACCAGTGCATTTTCCCTTATAGAACCAGAAACTTTTGTGGCAAAAATCTTTACAGTTTACAAACAACAAATTCATTACTACCGGAACTTTGCCCTATTCGATTTTTTTTCAATTTACACATCAGATGAAAGTCACCTATATCCAGATCCTTGATTTGAATCATCTAATATGTCAACAGTTTTATCAGTTATCAAGGTCTGAGTGAGAATAAACTTCGTATCGCCATGCTTCAGTAGCTGACTTGTGTTTGTTCCTTACTACTAGAGTGCATGCACATCGTTGTTACAGACTTAAAAACATTAGAATTTTTAAAATGATGCATTTCAGTTTAAATTTTTAAAAAAAAAATTTTTTTTCAATTCTAATAAAATAAAAGCTAGCAACAGCAGCAACAACAACAAAAAAACTCTCCAAACAGTGTTTAAAGTAACCTTATAATGGACAGCAAAGTCTTAAGCTGATAAAGTAGCAAGTTTTCATTAAATTGGCTGAAGCCGTACCTTCCACTGATAATAAAAGCAGCCAATGAGTAACTGTTTTACAAATGGTATGAAGACCGACTACAAATGGGCCTTTTCTTAGCAAGAGTTCCAATCATCACACCTGTGGGCAAAAGACTCACCATGAGGCAGATTTCATTTATTACACCTGATAGCTGCAGCACAGGTCAAATTAATTACTAAAGTTACTTCAAAAATTGGTATTATATAAGCTGTTATATAAAAGTTTTTTTTTACTCTCATTTTAGTACAAGTTGTCTCCCTTGCCAGAAGTCAGAAAATAGTAGTAAAAATATAACAAAATTAAAAAAAAAAAGAAGAAGTCTCCCTCCCCCCCCCCACCAAATACTCACCACATCATCATGTAATGAATCCCGTAGCACCTGCTGGGCATCTATCAGCTGCTTCAGCAAGCTCTCCAAAACCGAGATCTTGCGATCTATGTCGAGAGTTTCCCCCAGCTGTTTGGAACTCTCTTGAAAGTTCAGGAGAAAAATCCTCACTTGCTCATTCTTCACTGGCACCAACCTCTCTCTCCAATTCACCTCAGACAAAGTGGAGGCCTGCTTCTCACGAGTTTGCGATAGCATTTGCTGAAAAATAAAAAAAAAAGAAAGAAAGAAAATGTTTGCTTTATCAGATTAGATTACACATTGAAGAGGACAAAACATTTTGGTGTGACAAGATGACAGAAATGGAGTCAAACAGCAGTTTAAAAATAATGAAAAAAACAAAACAACGACAACAAAACCAAACAAGAAATTTACTTACATCAAGTCTTGAAGTTAGCAAGTCCTCTCCAGACTTCAGCCTCATTTGCATCAAGTCTTTGATAGCTGACTCATCCCCAATGTTGTATGCACAGTAACGGATGTTAGGTGCAACTTCCTCAACACGCTGCAAGTACAAATCCTTGAGATCCTCTGTGAAGGCACTGGCCAACTTCTCATAGATGGTCTTTGCACCGCTGTAAAACTCAATGGCACTCCTCCAGTTCTCCAGCTCAAACTGCAGGGCACCCTTTAGCCAAGCATTGTAGCCCTGCAGAGATAAAAACCAAGTTTGCATCAACCTGGCAGAGTTGCTGAGCCACTATCTAGAAGGGGCAGGGAATAACTTATCTAGTGATTTCTAGTTGCAAGTTTAATTAAAAATTTATCTACACCAATTATGTGATCAAAAGTAGAAGTGAATGAAGACCGGCCACTCAAAATGGGTTGAACTGTTTGACAGCTCAGAGTTAGTTCCCCTACACCACATTATTATTATTATTGCTACTACAGCAATTGTTTGCTTGGAAAACCATAAACAGGATAATTTCACAATACACGAATATGTATGTCAGTATGAAATGTCCTTCACTCCACACTGTTTCAGTTAAGTCTCATTCTCCAAGACACACATCCCAGTAGAGGGTGGTTCAAATGAGTCATTAGAACCAATTTAATGTTTGGTTTTGCTGTTAATTTGTCTAGACAGCACCAGGTGACATTTTAATAGATTTACAGCAATCAAATGTCAGCTCTTTGGTTGTGCAAGAGGCTGATTATTGTTTTTACTGATACAAAGAAAAAAATGTAAGTACACAAAATAAGATATTTTTGTGCTGTGGATGACCAAGTGCCCCTGTTGGGCACCACAATTTTGGTGAACCTCCCATAGCATAGTTTTTCCCTCGCCCTTCTGTACCTACCGATCCACCAGCAGGGAGTTTTTCTGGGCACTCCAGTTTCCTCCACACAGTTGAATAGAGAAATTCTAGAAGAGACTGTCCATTTCCTGATGAAAACAGATGTCAGGGCAGAGACCTGGCAAAGCTTGTTAGCAGTAACCAAGGCACTACGTAACCTCATCAGGTATGTCTACTGTTGTATACAATGATAATCGCAGAAGGGAAAGGTACTCTAAAAGTACACCAAACATCTGTGTATGAAGATGCTTAAGTGTAACGAAGTATTGTATCCAAAACATTTTAATTACAACTATACCAGTCAAATTCTCTCTCACACAGCTAAAAAAAAAAAAACAACTTCCACAGGCCTGTATGGTGCTTACACAGGATATAACCATATTCCCTCGTATTTAAGATGCATAACTTCCCTCATATGTTTTAGCATAACTGCTGCTGCACACGCAACTAGAAAAAATGACCACTAAATGAAAAAGACCACAAAACCTTCCATTTCCTAAATCAACAGAGAAATAACTTGAATGAGTTTACGTGTGACAAAACTAAATCAAACTTTTTGACAACATTACTTCTTCCTGACATTCAACTGTAACATCAACCAGAAAAAATAACAGCATGAGCTTTAAGGAAATTTCATTAAAAATAAATCAATTAAAAATTGGATGTCCCAAAAGGATGAATACATGAGATATGAGATGTCAGGAATATGCTGTTGAACTGCATGGAAATATCATGCGAGCTACTGGAAGTGTACACATCTTTTTGAGACACCAATACATATATATAGATAGTGGTGAAACAGACAGACCATGACTAAAAATAATATCAACAGTGACAAACCTGAGCCTCCAGTTTGGTTCTTGCATCGCACCTGGGGCTCTCACACAAATGTGCAAGTTCATCTGAATGTTGTACAGCTTTCTTCATCCTTGACAGCATGTGGTAGTGAATTCTGTGTTTGGTATTTGCCTCAGCCTTCAGCTGCATTGTGTATGACCATGCCCGCTCTGCCGAAAACAGCGGTAATTGCAAGAACCTAAGAAAAGGGTGGAGGAAACAAAGAAATAAAAAAAGAAGTTTTTTTTAAAATTAAAACATTCAAGAGGACGTTAGAGCAAAGTTGCTTATAACTTATTTGTACTACTGTTATTGTTAAAAGAACATGCACTGCCACAAGGCACTGAGTTATAGTGGTGATACCATGCACCATACTCATGATGGCTGCCATGGATTTTCAGTAACCATTCAGCAGGGTGGTATCTCTTTCCACGCTACACCATGTGTCTAGGTCTGATCTGGTTTTTCCTACTTCCCCTTAATTTTTAATCAGAAAAAATTCCCACTGGTGCTCTCAGCAGGAGCGGCTAAAGTCGACGAGCTTCTCAGCCATTGGCTAACGTTCCAGGACCTGCCATGAGGCTAACACGCCAGGCAAGTGCAAGCAGAAGCAGACCATCTGTCACTGAGATCAGTGCACAATGGCTTAATCCGCTCACATCAACAACCAGCCACAATATCATGTTCATGTGAAACGTTGTCCTGATATTTGAGATTTAAGAGAATCTCTCAGCATTGAGCTAGAAGGGGGAGATGTTGGGGGGGTATCGGTTTTGGTGTCTAGGCACAGTATCTAGGAAATGATTGAAAAGTCTTGAACCCCAACTGAGACATGGACTCAAGCCCTCAATCATGTCATTCCAGCAGTCTACCCACAAGGCCACTGGTCATCTCAATGTCTTTACACAGCTGCTGTCCAGCATTACATTAATAGAACACAGCAAATCTTAATGTTCTTAACATCTTACATTTTTTATTAAATAATTTTTTTTTTACTTTAAAAAAAAAATTGATGAGCAGGTTAATTTCTACAAGTGTCTCATTTAGTTTCATAACCAGAGCAAGTCAATACCCTATTTGGCAAAGATCCCTTCTCCTCGGAGATACACACGCACCACACACAAAGAAAGAAAAAAAAAAGATCTCTATGCTATGCAGCAGTTAATTAATATCAAATTTTAAACAGTCATTCATCACAACCATCCCATCAAGAGAAAAACACATTCTGTGTAAGTGGAATCTATAGACATTGAGAAGTTCTTTCAATGTATGGTGGTTGTGCATCTCTATAATACAGATAACAGGTCTACATTGGAGGCGAGCACACGTGGTGCCACGGTTAGCCACCTGCCTGCACCATGAAGGGCCTGACACTTCCAAATTCAGCAGAGAAAGCCCTAATAAAACCCATTTTTAAATGTAGGTAGAAAATGGAATGGCTGAAGGAAACTCACACAACTGGCAGGTGAAAGAGAGCAAGAAGAAACCACGCCGGAATTAAATTAATTAAATGTTCAGTTACAAATAAAAAAATTATGCTGTTTAATAATACTCTCTCTGTACCATTAACAATTTTATTTTTTTTTTAACCTTTTAAGATCCATTATTCTGCCATATAAGAAAAGTTTAGTAATGGCAAGATACCTGCCAGTTAGATTTGAAGTCTTGGCCAGTTCACTTTGAAAAGACTCATTCATTACAAACCCTACCTCACATCTTTCAATATTTCTTGTGTGATTTTCTTTGGGTGGACCCTGTGTTTTGATCCCTGTGGAAAATGCAGTGACCTCCTGATGCGCCGTAGTCTCCTACTGCAGTAGCTCCTGAAAGATGGGGCAACCTTTGTTTTAAGCTAGTAGCTGATCTTCCTTAGTTCTAATAATACAATTTCAATACTGCATATCACCAGCTGAAGAGGAAACATCCCATTATCCTGTTAGCTTAAAGAAAAAAATTAAAATAAAACATTTACATCTAATTAGATGTTATTTTTCTCCTGTTGCCAGCTGTTTAAAAGCACACAATTTTAGTTTGTTCAATGCTGTGCAAGAAAGCAGTTAAAATTAAATTCAACCCTCAATAAGCTCTTTCAGCATAACACCCAAATGCCAACCCACCAAAATCATCTCCAGGTTCAATCAGAATTTATGTCCAAATGGATTATGCGATTGCTTTTCCCAGTGATAGACAATGTCCTTTCAAATAATTGAAAACATTTCCCATTTCTTTTTCATCCATGAATTTAAAATATTTGGTTTTGAAAAACCTGTAATCAGCAGAGTTAATGGCATCTTTTGTTGTTTCTATTGATTTTATAAACTAGTACTTTTTCTATTTAATGGCCTCAGAATTCTGCAGCTGTATGTACTCACCTGTACCGCTGATAGTCACCATGCCTCAGCCCATGCTGCTGTTGGGCTTCTTTAATTATCTGAAGAACTAAAAAATAAATTGTACCCATTTCTAAAGTTTAAACAAACAAACAAAAAAAAAAACCCTTTGTAGAATCAAACTTCTTTCTTATATTCTTTGCATAATTTTTCATTTTTAGTGGATCGAAGAATGAATCACTAACTATTGTATGTATAGTTTTAATTAAACAGTACTTTACTTGGGGCTAAAGGAGAATCTGGCAAAAAGAAAATATCAGTGATATAAGAAACCCTTGTATTTATTGCTAGAAAAAGCACTGCTAAAATAATGAATATACTTAAAACCAACAGAAGATTCTAAATGTAAAATAAGCATTCTATTTTGATCAGTTTATAGTGGATCTGCCTTTTAAGCTCTTTTTTAAAATGAATCCACTCACTAACATTCAGAGCTTGTGAATGAGCACATGAGTTAGTGTGGTTTCAGCATCTTCACAGTGTTTCAGGGAATCTCTAGGGATAGCCGCAAAATGGCCACAAACTCCATAAAGGGCTTTGTCTTTCATTATGCATTTCTCAACAGATGACAGCAATAGACTACATAGAAACATAAGTGAAGATGCTGCTTGTAAATGCGAAATGAGTCTAAAAAAAAAAAAAACCCAATCAGCCAACCACTTCCAGGAATGTAAACATTAACATTTTTCAAAAGTTGATGCAGAATAAAAATAATAACTAACAAATGTTGGCCTCAATAATCACACACACACAAAAAAATACATCTGAGATGGATGAGGTTTGTATTAATACATCTTCATGAATACAAATGAATGACCAGATATAATGGCAATTTTCTCCTTTATGCGTACAATGGAATTGTTTTCTGAACTTTAAAAGCTTTACAATAAAGGTTTCCTTGGTAGATTTTGTGTTGCTTTCAAGTTTTTCATAACTGGATTTAGCAATCTTGCATCAGTTATTCATTTAAGGCCATGGCTCATCACATGAAGGAAAGAAGAAAAACATTGGTTATTGTGCAAAACAAACAAACCATTTACTGACAACAAGTGGTGCAACCCTTTTGCAAATTAATAAGTTAAAAATAATACTAAAAGTCCCCTAAAATTTTGCATTAAACCCCCCCTTAAGTATAGTAACTACTCCATACACTGCAGATCAGTGCCACGCTTTAACACATGACCAACAGTTATAAAGTGAGTTTTATCTGCCAGTAGTAGTACCAACAGAATGCGATTACCATTTATTTGATAACAAAATTTTCTTTAGTTAAAGAAGAATAGGGAAATGACTGGCGCTGCGCTTCAACATAGTCCGAGTATATCGGCCATGAATGACTTATGGTACCACAAGCTGGTGTCCTTAATGTTTTCCCAAGCTTCTATAATAAATCATCCACGAAACAACTGAATAATCGTAATAAAAAAAAAGGGGACCATATCAATTTACATAATCTCTCTTTGAAGTTTCACGAAACTACGAGTAAAACCGACTTCAGAAGACAGGTTTCGGACGAGAGAGAGAACGCGACAGCAGGCAGTGGGCGCACCTATCCCCCCCCCACCCCCGCCATATGGTCGGGTCTAACCAGGAGGGGGGCCGCGGTGGGGGAAACACACAACAGCTCCGCTTCGTTCAGGAGGCCGAACAGACCACACAGGGTCCGCGTAAGGGGGTGGGCGACCGCAGGAGCTCATCAGCGGACCCCTAACCCTCCCTCCCTCCACGCGAGCTACTGTATCTCCCCCCCCCCCCACACACACACACCAGAGTCCCCCGCCAAATCAGCGAAAACCCACGAGAAAAATTCGCCAAAGTCTGAAGTCGCCCGCGCGACAGCTTCCGCCAGAGCCGTTCCCACGTACTTTCTAACGTGAAGATCTGGGGCTCGGGGTCGTTCTCCTCGTCCTCGGTTCCATTCGCCAAATCTCTACTTTCCACCGATCTCGCCGGGATGCTGGAAGCCATCTTGGAAGGCCGAAACAACTGGTGGTGACACCTACCGATCGCTTTGTTGTTGTTGTTTTTTTTTTTAATAATAGTAATTGTCTCCCTTAGAACAGGCACTCGTTCCATCAAAAAACAACAACAACAAAAGTTGAAAATATTTGCAGACTTCGTGAAATTGTAGTAAATATTTTTACGACAAACTATTTTCTTATTTTTAATAATAATAATAATAATAATAATAATATAATAATACAACAACAACAACAACAACAACAACAACAACAATAATAATATAATAATAATAATAATAATAATAATAATAATAATAATAATAATAATAATAATATAATAATAATAATACAACAACAACAACAACAACAACAACAACAACAACAACAATAATAATAATAATAATAATAATAAATAATAATAATATATAATAATAATAATATAATAATAATAATAACAACAACAACAACCAACAACAACAACAACAACAACAACAATAATAATAATAATATAATAATAATAATAATAATAATAATACCAAATGCTGCGGAGACAAAACATATTAAAATACGTATAATTTTATAAATTACAAAAAATTAAGGAGTGGAAGCTCATATTACAAGAGTATAAAACAAATCTACAGGTAGATTTCTGTCTCGTTGCATATCATAATTATGTGATATGTAGTTTAAGGTAATTTGGTACATCAAAATAAAATAGGATGCTATGAACTTATGACATTATTAGAGACTGGAAACTTTGTAACAATGAGTAATTGTTGCTACACCGCTCTGTGGAATTCATTTATTGTTATTTTCACCACTTCTGATTTGATTTCAGATACCCCCCCCCCCCCCGTGGGCTGCTTTCCCTTCGTTTAATCAAATGCAACCTCTCTGGGAGAGACGTTTGTTAGCCGGACATCTTTTCGCTGTACACCGGTGGTGAAAACAACAACAACAACACAACAAAAAAACAACAACAACAACAACAAAACCCCCCCCCAAAAAAATATTTTATTTTTAAAAGTCATATCCAGATCTAAGTAAACCGCAGTCTAAACCTTAAAAAAAAAGGAAAACGCAGCAGGGAGGGTCGGCCGCCTGCTCTCTCTTCATTTCGCTGTTTCTTCGCTTCGTTAAATTCCGGCAAAAGCCGTCGGCGGCGACGTCGACGACGACAGCCGATCCCCTGACCTCTTGCTCGAGGAGCCCGGCCGCCTGGCAGAGACGACAGGTAGCCTGTCTTTTATGGGACGTAAGTTGTTGGCCAGTCGTGAATGTTTGTTTTTGTCCTTCCCATCGCCCCCCCCCCACCCCCAACACCCCTGATCACCCGGCAGGGCCTCCAACTAACCCCAACCCTGGCCCTTTAAATTTGTTTAAACTGCTAACAGATCGAAAGCACGAGAGGCACTGGGAGGGAACCGCAGTCGGGTCGGGTGCTCCCATTCGGGGCCCTGTGCTGGGAAGGAAGCCATTTAACATCCTCGTTTCGCCTACGTAAGCAGCTCACGAACAACAACAACAACAGCAGCAGCAGCAGCAGCCCCTTCCTCCAAACAAACGACATCCCTGTTTACCTATTTATTATTTTGGGACCACCCCCCACGCACACGGCCCCTTTTCCGGTCGGTGTCACGGGGGGGGCTGCGACTCCATAACCAACCAGGATGACGACTTCCTTCCGATCACCATCTGCCACATCTCTCTCTTCGTCCGTCATCTGGTCCCCACCCCCTCCCTCCCCCCCTCGATCGAGATAATCGCTGACCGCTCCCATCACCTCTCCTCACCTCACCTCGCCCTGCTCGGCTACAACAGAAGTTGGTTCCATCTCTATACTGGGAGTCAGATCTTAAAACACTGTAAGCCCTGGTTCAATATTGATTCATCCTCTGGTGCTTACATTTAAATATCAGTCTACTAAAAATAACTGTGTGTGTGTCCTTAGTGATAATACAGATAATCCCTATGAAGACTCTTTAAATGTCTCCTCTCACGGGGGAAGGTAGGTCAAGAGTTCAGTCAGGTTTTCAGAATACTTCCTTTTGCTCGATGCTCGAAAGTGTCATCCCACGGTGTACACAGATGGCATGCAGTTACTAGGTGTAGCAGCACCCATGCAGCTAAAATAGGGGACTAGTTTGTGGGCTTAAGTAAACTACCTGTATTCTCTAATCACGCTGAACATAGCAATATACTTGACCGTTGGCTTTCTGGAAAGGGCTTATGGTATGGCAGGTATCCAGGAATGAAAGCCTGCTTACTGACTGATCCTTTTGGGCCCGTAGATTTTAACTGCACTGCCTGGGGTTGCTAATTTTTCTATGTTAGCAGATGAGAGGATGAAGCATCTGTTACAGTGTCTATTGAACTGATAGGTGTAAACTTGGAAGTGCTTTTATTTTTTTTTATAACTTCTGGTGTAGGAAGTAGGTTTCCTTCTGTAAATTATCCTTTTTTTTTGAAGGCTAGCTTGTTTGGGCTGAAATGTCAGCTTTTTTGAATGTGCTTGAGAGATTTATAAGAGATTTGTGAATACTATCATCCCCTCACACCTGTATTACTTAGCACAGGTTGATAAGACACGACACACAGTACTTGACTTATTAACATAATATCCCTTTGTGATAACAAATCTGTACAGCATTCCAATGGGATGTGTTTTGCATAAATATTCAGCCAGTTCCAGTAAGGTAAAAACTGATGAGGTATACAGCAAGTTAGTCTGCAATTTGTGCTAAGCTTCCAATCATACAAAGTGTTCTTCTTTGTAAATCTGCATTTCTTTTGTGTTTTTTTTATCACTAAATTATTGATTTTTACTGGATAGTTAGACATTTAATCTCCATGCATCAAAGTATAAGTTTGCTGAGGTACATGTCAATAACTTAGCAGTATTTGTTAGTTGAATAGCTGTTTGTAACTGTCTCTTACTGTCATCCATGATTTCTTTCTTTTAAAATGTGCAATTAGAAAATCTAGAATGGGGAAAACCAATTCAATCTCGTTGTTAATATCTTCTATATTTATTCCATCTTTTGATACAAGATTATTTTTAATTTGATTTGTTTCACCTAGCTAGATACTCTGTATTATTATTATTATATTATTATTATTATATTATTATTATTATTATTACCTATATTATGAATGAGGAAAGATGACTAGTAGGTGGTCTGATATTCCTGATTTCAATGCTTTTGACAGAAAATGGTGACAGTTTCATAAGAGACGCTTTAGAACCATTGAGCTCACTCTACACAAACTATATATTGCGGACCGTTCAGATTCTTTAGCAAACTAGACATGTCCTGCCATCAAGGATTGTGTACTTAAGCCAAATAAAGGGAAAGATAAATGTTAAAATAAATGTAAAATTATTAAAGATGATATATTGCTTTTGATGAGCATCAAGAGCTACTGATGTTTTCTTAGAACTTCATAATCTTGCATTTTCTTAGCTGCACAACTGTTAATGGTCGCATGCTTCCCAGGGTAGCAGTTGAGGGCTATCATATTGCCTCGTCAGTGTCTGATTTGACTATAAGCGTATGAGCAATTAAATTAGCCAAGTAAAAAAACCAAAACAAACAACAAATTTGTTAAGTAGGAGATATTCTATTTCTGTAATATCATCTTAAAGTTGGTTGACTTATCTTTACTCCGTTTTTAAGGCCTGCCGAAAGTGACAATTCCCTGTTTTTTTTTTATATTGGCATAGTAACTGATACCTTAGAATGATAAGAAGAAGTGGATTAAAAATATATTTAAAAAAGCACTCTAAAGATGCGCTTTCATAATAAACCTAGTTAATTTTGTTTATTGGAGATTTTGACCTGTACTCTGGCTGGCTGTGTTTCTCTATCTTCCGAAAGCTTTTGTTTAGCATCAATACGTTCTTTATTTAATGGGGGAAAAAACGATAAAACAAGACACAAAAACCTCTTAGTTTAGAGCCTTGCTGGGGAAATCTGCCATTTCATCAAATGTGTGAAAACTCCAGTGGTGAAGTGGAATAGTTTTCTGACATTGATTTTATGCCTCGTGGATAACGTAAGTCTTGTACTGTCCGTAAAAACTGCGTTCTTCTCTGCCCTAATGAGATCGGATGTAAATCTACAGGTGATCACCTTCTAACCTCAGCCTGAATATTGATCACTCGATTTAATGTCGGATACTTTCAGGAACTTGTTGTAGATGTAAAAATTCCATGTTTGACTATTACCAGAAAACTTAAGAGCTCTCTCTCCACCTCTCTCTCATCTGTTTTCTGTGTTTATAGCTCGGTAAATGCTAGAAATTCTGATAGCCGTCTCACCTGTGGTCTGTGTATCACCGCTTATGACAGATGGAGAACCAATGAAAGTTTGTGTGCCTATTCTCTGTCAGGCTGAATTTGCAACACTTCCTCAGCAGGTGTAATTATTTGTGTTCTTATCTGCCTGTGAAAAATATATTTTATTATTAATGTTTCAGAAATAATTTTCCTGCATCTGTTTTTTAGGATAGTCGACTGTTTTAGGTCAGTTTTTTTTTTTTTTTTTTAAAAACCCTGATTTACCGACGAGGATGGCTGGTCAGCGCAAACTCCTGGTGGTTCATTACATTGAATTCCCAGGGTCAAAGCAATGTGTCGCCCAATGCATAGACGAAATAATTCAGGCGACCATCTCTGTCATTAGTGAAATTAGCATCACAACTAGACGTTCATCTCAGAGCTTTCCTGAAGATGGCGAAAGCAAGCATTCGAAACACAGATCAATTTCGGGTGGCAATCTCGAAGTTTTACTAATACTGAAAATCAGTTTGGGTCAAAGTGATCTTATGGGTTTTTTCCCCCTCTATCCTCAGATGTGTGACCAGGATCACTGTTATTTAGTGACAGTTGGTCCTATTTTACCATTTGAGATGCTGGAATATTTACATAATGCACCTTTTCACAAAAAAAAAAACCAGATCTCCCTTTACTGCCATCTCCCACCTGCCCCCTTTTTTGTGAACTCTGTTCAGTATGTTGTTTTCATTTTTCATTCATGAACAATAAGGGGCGGATCTAGCTTAACCCTCAATAACACCTGGGGCGCATTTGCACAGGTTAAGCCCTATAGTATGTGATGTGATACCTTTCTCATTAATATAACCCTACAGTATGAGTGTATCCGCTAAATATAGATACCAACCAGAGCTTCTAGGCCGGCTGTACATGGATTTGGCACCATATTTCCTCAAGTCACCTGGCTGTCAACAGATGTTGGCAACTCCACGTTTATTCGTAACAAAAGCAGACCTGTGGCACAATGAAGTGTCTGACGAACTTTAGCAAAGCTGCTGTAAAATCGGCCGCATGTCAGCCTCTTTTGCAAGTGTCACTCTAAACAGCAGACATATTAATTAAAGCCTGACTTTAGGTGACAGGAACACACACGCGCGTGACAAAGAAAGGATGAGAAGTATAAATTTTTTGATGTAAGGAACAGTTTGGAGAATTTAGTATTATCCTGTGAATGATTGCTGTGGGGAAAAGCTGCATAGTTTTGTTTTGTAATCTGTTTACCAGATGGTTTGCTTTATGCTTATGTGGCCGAATCAGGATTTCACATTTTGTTTTTCCTTTTGCTAGCAGCTGAGGAGCCTGTTGTTGGTCTCGGGGTACAAACAGCAGAAAGCCAATCTCTGCCTATCTTTCCTTAGCAGCAGCTCTGTTTCCGGTTTAGTTCTGTCAGATGTTCTGGTTGAATTTCATCTCAGGCCTCTTCTAAAACAGCAGGATGTAACATTTGTTCTTTTACTCCCAAAACAGGGCAGCATTGGTAGTGCTTATTGTGCCTGTGGTTTGTTAACCGGTCCTGCTGGCCATCTGATGGTATAAGTGAAGGCTTGGAAGAGCAGCAGTAACCAGTTGTGGTGACATGGCAGTCAGGGGTCGAGGGCTATCGAAGTGGTTTAGTCCTTTTCACTAGAAACAAGTGTACTTCCCACAGAAGCAAAACAGCCTTGACCATGCTCAATGTTGCTTCTTTATATCATCAGTTGCCTGTCAGCGATGCACCTTTGCGTTAGAGGGGCATAATGACACCATAAACTTCCCTTCTTGTCACAGACCCTTATACCACAAGCCATTGATAATGCTATCAGCCATTTTGGAGGAATGGTTGCTTTGTTGAATAGGAGTGGTTAAATTGTCTTATAATTATAGTGGTAATGAAGCTAGTATTTCAGTTAACGGCAATTTTTGTTTTGTGTATTAATGTTTGGTATGGACTCTCTCTACTTGAATGAATTGTTTAACTCTATGCATATATACCATGTCATCATTTGTTTGCCTCATACCACCTGGAATACATTTGCATCCCAGTCAAGAAGCCCCAGTTAGTAGGCTGTTTATTTAATCACACTGATAATGAAAAATGTGTGGGTTGAGGGATATATGGATTTGTGGTTACAAAGGATTATATTAATGAGAAAGTGTATCACAAGCTGTATGACTCATTGTGCTGAGTAATAATAATAATAGGTCAGTCTGAAGGGTAGTGGGGTCAGATGAAACTCAGATAGGGGAAGATATCATTTAGAAGTTTAACATGGTTCACTTTTTTCTTTTCTTTTCCTTTGTAAGTGGTCTGTTTAAAAATGGGGGAGGCATATTACTGCTGGAGTTTGTATAAATTGTTTCGCGCTTTATTTAGTTTGATTAAAATTCCACCCCCTCCCCCCCGATGAGGAACTGTGATGAGTTACCTCCCTTCAGTGGCTGAACAGTTGGGGAAACGAATAATGCTCTCTCTCTCTCTTTGTTTTTTGTTTCAGCAACGTAGAGAATGAAAGAATGAATCGTGTGTGGACAAACGGAGGCCCTCCTGAGGACCCCAGTCACACGCAGACGGTAAGGGCTCAGAGACAGGAAAGAATACAGCCATTTTGGGATTTACTGTAAGTGGTGACTCTTGTAATTAAATGTGGGAACCAGTATCTGTGTAGTACAGGGTAGCTGGGGGAAATTTATTTCCATTAATTCTGATTTAGGGGATCTCTTAGTGGTGGTGGTGGTGTTGTGTTTTTTGAGGAAGGGAGAGGGATGGGTCGAAAGTAAGCCTGCCCGATTGATTATTTCTAGTCTGACCAACACACTTTGAAAGCAGGTTGATCTTTCCCTCGCCATCGGTCGGTCGGAATAATCTCCCACATGGCGATAAAATTGCTCCCACCACTCTTTCAGGGGGTGCGAGATGGGAGAAAACCCAAAAAATGGAAACAGGGTCTGGTGGGTGTTGCGATGGTTAAATCAAGAAGTAATCTTGGACTTGGGATACAAAACCTGTATTTGGGGATGGTATTTGCAGCTGAAATTGCTTAAGGGAAGGAAAAGGTGGACAAAAGTACCATGAAATGTGAAAACTGGAGAAAATCTAAACTAGGGCATCAGGCAAGGATAACTCTCTCGGGGTTTCGTATCGCATGGTTGTGATGGCCGGACACACTTTCCATCTTTGCATTGGTGATGTGAGCTGGGGCAGCATTCTAGAGGTGCTGCCCTCTTCTGGCACTGTTGGGTAGAACGTCAGTGCATCGAGCAAAAAATTCTCCTCTGTACCTGACCAGCTGTAACCATGCGGTGGCCAAAACCACACAACACCGTGACAGACTGGTTTCCTCGATGGCACCACTCTTATGCACAACTGCTACCTGGAACTGAAAACCTTGATAGCAGTTGAAAAGGTAGGGGCATCTGCATTGATTATTGCATTTGATGACTGACATTGCATTGGGTGAGGAGGAGGAGGAGGAGGCTATTGTACCTGACAGATAATTGTCTGATGGTTCTCATGGACACTTGCACATCTTTTTGCTGCACTTGCAGCCAGTTTCTTCAGTGGGTGGGATTTGGTTCTCATGGTGCAAAATTTCCCTTTGGCATTCTGTATCTAGAATGCATGTAGCTACACTTCACCTGGATGATCTTTTTGTTAACACTCCACAGCGGAATGTCCAGTGTTTTGGAGATTTCTTCATTAACTTCCACTAACATCCCATTTCCCAACTCTGCACTTCACTTCGGAGTCCAGGAATTTCCACGAACCTCATACACATGGTGTAGCTGCCTTTGGACCTTTGGCCTGTATCTGTTGTGGTAACAGCTTGTGATCTTGTGTTTATCATGTGAGTGAAATGGCCCACTTGGGTCCCAGGGTTTGTCTATTGTGCCTGCATTGCCCTCCTCCTCCTCAATCATTTGAACACACTCATCCATCAGTAGCAGGAACTGCTGAGGTAAGCAGAATCATTTTTCTAGGAAGCATGATTTAAAAAAGGGAAGCAACAACACGACAGCTGAGATATTTCTCCATTTAGCTCGGGGTCAGACAACTGGCTGATCGACACCGGCTGGTCCACGCACCACACTGGTTCCCAGTCTTTTGCCATCTGCAGCTGTTGCAAATTAGAAAATCTCTCTAAGTCAGAAAGGTGCAGCGATAGCATGTTCATTTTCTGGATGCATTTCCATGGTCACTACTCATATGCAGAACGTACTTCTTCCTCTGCTAAATTTGCAGGGGGACACTAACAGTTCTTTATCAGCATCACTAAGCTGATGCACACAAAAGAGCAGCAGCCGGGTAGACTTGGACACATGGGACAGGTTGCTCCACAGAATCCATTGGCGACAGATGGAAATGAAAGCCGTCACCTTGCATGGTGGGTGTTCTATGGTCTCCACAGACAATGCATCTTCTGTGGCTTCGCGTGGGGGTTCAAAGTCGGGTTCGCAAGGCTTTATGAGCACAACACAAGCTGTAATCCTACCAGAATACCGAAAAGGGGCTTTTCAAAGAACTATTGTACAGAATTCGCATACTTGTGCAAAATCTAGGGGGTTCATTTTATCATAGCAGGGGTCTGTCTGTCTGTCTGGTGTAATATGTATCTTAAAGGATGAGTTTTTGAGCAGATTTGTGGCTTTTTAAAAGGATGAGTGCTTTAATTTTTTTTTATTTCAGTATCATCGGTGAAGTTTATTTTTCTTGACAGTTGGTGATGTCCATTTAATCCTCTTTTTTGTTTCTACACTGACAAGTACAGCGAAATAAAACGTTTTTATTCTTTCTTTCTTTCAGAAATAACAAAGAACCTAAAATTAAAAATAAGGTAAGTCGGATTCTTGTAATGGGCAAGAAGAAGCCAGCGCTCGCACTGCCACCATTGCGGCAGTGATGGCGGCAGAATTTAAATTAGCATTTTGGATCAAACAGCTGCAATTCCGATGGAAGTGTGGACGGACAGCCAGTTATAGTTGGGAATCGTCCGGAGGAAATTGAAACTCTATGCCACCTTTTCAGACTCTATTCGTACCACCTAGAAGCGCTAGTTAGTGTTTGCGTTGAATTGGCCGATAGACTTGTAATGTGAAACACTTGGGGGTTGGAAGTCTGTCGTACTGTAAAGGTAGGATGCGCTTTGCGCGTGTGTGCGTGCGTGTGCGTGCGCCGGTACACAGAGGGTTAAATAAACATTTTCCTAATGTACAGAATTGTTTATATTTATTCAAATCACTGAAAGAAGAGGTGGTGGTAAATAATAACATTTTAATCTTGTCTTGTGGCCTGTGGCTTGGTGAAGGAAACTGCCTCTGGCGCATGCCCACTACCTGAGTGGACAACAAGAGTAGTAGACATGACAAGACAAGCAGCGCTGGAGTGTGGTGTGGCTAGTGACAAACGAGTGAAAATCCCAGGAAACCGGAAACGGACATTTAATTGTCCTCGAACGGTTTTTGCTGTCAGTTTTGAGGCTGAAGTTTGAAATGAGAACATCACTCCCATTGGCTGTTACCCTAAACGGGGGGTGTGTGTGTCTTTATCTGGGTTATGTGACATTATTTGAGGTGCTTTTGTTGATTTAAAAGAAAGAAAGAAAAAAAATCTGTGTACGGTTTTGGCCCTGGTTAGAGACCCTGTTCTACTTAAAGAAATCTCATTTCTTAGAAGTAAAGAGAAATTATTTGTGAATGCATAATCACCACTTCGGTGGTCTTATTTTGGAAAATATAGCAACGTTTACCCGAAGTAGCCCCCCCCCCCGGGACGCAGAGAGGTATTTTCCAAAGCCCTCCACTTGAAATACGTCTGTATGTATAGACGTCGAGTGTTTGGCAATATTGTAGGCCTGAAATCCTCTTAAGGAATCAAACTGAAATCCTACTCCATTTGTGCCCCCTTTTTTCTCTCTCTTCTTTCCATCTTTTGTAGGAAATTTTAGTAACTTTACTCCAAGACTTGAAGGATGAAGGAAATATCTTGTTTAAAGAAAACAATTATGATGCTGCATGGTTGCATTACCGGAATGCCTTGATTGTGGCTAAACTTTTGGAATCCCAGTTCAGTTATGATGTGAACAAAGAATTTCTATCTATGTTGTTTTCAAATAGAGCCTTCTGTTACCTGAAAAAGGTATGCTGATTTTGTATCTACATATCTCTCTCTCTCTCTCTCTCTCTCAAATAACCTTTTTTTAAATTTTTTATTGCTATCTATATATTGGATAGATCAAATGCTGCATCCGATTGTGGCTTTGGCCACGAAATAGACCTTAAAGCATTTTTATCAGCAAACAAATGATCAAATGGGGAAATAAAGGAACTGCTTCCAAAGAAGAAGAAAAACCCTGTTACACGCACCTCTTTGTTAAGTCATCTGTTGACCTTTGTTGTTGTGGGTCTTACATCTGTTCGTCTCTGAATCAAACTTGAAAAAAAATTTGCTTGGATGCTGAGGCTGTAGAAAAAGGCTAGGAAGACAATTCAGAAATTATCATGTTTGACTATATTTTATCAGCGTTGTCACTTTAAATTTATTTTTACTTTGTTCACTGCATTACATTTCACCCCCACAGAGGTAGACTCATGTCGGAATGTATCATCAGTAGCCAGCATCCAGGGTTGTAGGGGCTGAGTCAGGAACAGTATAATAATGGAGTAAAAGAAAAATTCTTACGGAAATAAACCCTGTAAAAAAAAGAAGAAACAAAAATAAACACTGCTTGTAATTGATGGTATTTAAGGGGCTTCATCTCCCCCCCTTTTTCCTCTTTATTTTTTAGGAAATGTATGAAAAGGCTGTGTACGAATGCGATTCAGGTGAGGATTCAAACTGTTAACCTACTTCTCAGAAAAGTTAACAGCAGATAGCTGATTAACCAAACTAGTTAATAATACTAATCAGAAGAGGGAACTAGTCTGGCAGCCAGACAGAACCAGCTTTATTTATCTCAAATGAATTGCCAAAAGTGCACCCTGTATGTGGATATTGAGTCTTCACTGTGTTAAGAACCCTTTTATCTTAGCATTACTAAGTACCCATCACTTACAGGCAGGTGCCCTTAGAATCTGTGCCCAAATAGGGAATCCAAAAAAAATTTTTCCGGTGCAATTTTGTTGGATGCGAAGAACAGATGCAGGGCTGCGGAAATGGTTCTTCCTTTGTAATCCTCAACGCTGCGCAAACTCCCTGAATTCCAAAGATGATTTCGGCAGATTGTCTGACTCCACTCCTTTTTTTTCTTTCTATTTTTTACCTGGTCTGTGAGGGCTTCATTGGAATGGACTTTTGCCGATTTTTACCTGTGCAGTGGTCAGGAAATTGCTCTGGTACCACGGTAACAGCCAGAGTAAAAGAAAAATAAATATATATATATATATATATATATATATGGAGCAGCTCCCTCTGGTGTCTGATAACTCTCGACACGAGTGCACGCCAAGTTACTTTGGTGGGAATGCTGGTAAAATAAAACAATAAAACAACAAAAAAAGGGATTGTTTCAATTTGAGGTAATGTTTTGAATTTTTTTTTTTTTCCCCCTGGCTGAAATTTCTTCAACTGGATAACACGAATATCTTTATTTTTTTTCCTGTTCTAGGTTTTCTCCCCTTAGCCTCATCTGACTTTGCACCTGAACAAATCCGACTCACCTGTGCGCCTCTCCTTCTCTCGCATCCAAATTCCTTTCAGATCTCTGTAATGTATGAACGAAGTTTCATCGCACACGTCTCCTTTACCCCTCCCCTCAGCCATAATGTAAATACGTCACAGTTGCATTTTCTTTCCATAGCAGCCCTACTTTCAGTTTTGAATCCAATTACTATAAGCATGCCTCTCTCCTGACTGTCATGTCCAGTACATTCAGATGGATCAAAGACCACCACTACTACAGACATCCACAGTGATAGACTGCTGCTGAGAAAATGTGCATAGGACTAAAACCGGTCCAAGACAAGTAAAACTTTATTAAATTTTTGTTTGTTTCTTTTAAAAAAATGACCGCGTGCCGCTTTTAAGATAACTTCTGCCTTCCACCTGGCGATGTCACGAACCTCAGCCTTTCTCATCTTTTTCCTTAGATGAAGCTGCTGAACACTCAGACACACATGTGTGCTTCTGCTTTCTGTCTTTCAGCTATCCGGACTTTCCCGAAGAACGTTAAGGCTTATTACCGAAAAGTGATCGCACTAAAAGCCATGGAAAGATACAGGGAAGCTCTTAAAGTAGCCGAAATGAGTAAGAACTTATACCCAGAGGTGAGTACTTGATCCACATACAGCTATTTTAGTCTGGGAAATAACTCCTGAAGGTTCGGTGTCCAATTACAGATGTGCTGCTGTTGGTGCTGGTCTTTTAAATACAGGCTGCATCAGTCTGGATAGGATCCAGAACTAACTTCCCTCTGAAGCAAAGCATTCCCCCCCACCACCATACTTGAGTGGCAGCCCGACATGTGGATTTGCTGCTGCTGATGTCTTGCCTTTCTCTACTTTCGCTATAGTCTTTATCCCGATCAGGAGCGTGACATCATGGGTCATTGTCTCATCAGAAGAAGAGACCCTGCTCCCCCACCAAAAAAAAGGGGTCAATACCAACAGTTGCAGCTGGTCTTTTGAGAATGTTAGCGTTCCTTCTGCGCTGTCCTCAGACACATTCTCACTGAAAGAAGCCTGGATTTTCTCCCCGCGTAACTAACGTGCCAGCAACACTGCTTCTGCAGGGTGCACACCAGCTTGTTGCCAGGCTGTGTTTTGAACCAGGTATTTAATTAATCTTCATCTGACAGCAGCAGAATTTTGTTTGTTTCCTTTGGCGGTGCAAATCTCGCTCACTTGTTCGTTGCCCCGACACTGTCGATCAGTCGTTCTTGGTGGTTACGCGCTCTTCCCATCACTGTTTGTCTTCAGTGAGTATATGCAAGTAGCCACCTTTTGTTGGACATGCACACCAACTCATCTGGCACTTCCTCTCTTCTTTCTTATACTGACAGAGCTCGAAAACCAACTTAAGACAGTGTTTGCCCTCTGGTTGACAACCAGTTTTTAGGATGCGACTCCAAAACATTTCTCCGCTCACTTGTAAAAATCATGAACATTAGGGCTTCAGAAATCACATCCACGAACAGCTCTATGATAGAGCGCATTCTCACAGTCTTATGGAGACTGGGTAGTTATATATCTGATGACCTAATCTGTTTGCGAGAAAGTTGAGCCTGGCAGGGTTCTGTCACAAGTTTACCACATTTCTAGTGTAATGTTTTAAGCATGAAGTTCAAACTTTTTCAAGCAAGTCTTGGTTTGTCCCAACGCCACTCCAGTGAGCTTCTTGGAAAACTTTGACTTTAGCAGCTTCCTACTTGCTCTTTGCACTTGGAGTCTCCAGCTATATTGATCTCTTTATGAAGCTGACCCTTATGCATCTTCTCTCACTCAATGTCAGTAGATCTGAAGAATGTTTGACTACTTTCAGGAAAAAGAAATATCTCCACTTTCTGATGCTGATTATGTATTTTTTACTGCAGCTTGAAACTTCCTGACAAAGCGATGTTCAATCAGTCATTTAAACTTGCAGATTATTGATATTTACATGCATTTTAACTGTTGATGACCATCCTTGGCATTAATAACAACTCTCAAATTGTTCTGTCATGGAGGAAGCCAAACTTCTACAATATTCAGTAGAGGGTTGACTTCCAGTCTTTTGTCTTTTACAACAATAGTTTCTTAACTGACTCCCCTGATGTAGGCTTTCTCCAGTTTGCTCTTTGCTTCCCATCTTTCCCACAGCCATGTAACAGATTAAGGTCTGGAGACTGTCTGGAGACATTCTGGCTGCTTCACCGCCATCACCACTTTGTATTACATGAAACAAAGTTTAGGGCGTGTTTTGGATCATTGACCTGGGGATATCAGCCGAACAGTCGTTTCTTTGCTGATGGTAACAGTTTCATTTTCAGCACGTCCTTGCATGTACACACCTGTCCACGATTCCTTCTGTCAGTTCCTTTTAAAGCCGCACAGCCCCTGGAGAGGGCCCTTTTTTGATTTACCGCTCTTAAAACTGGGCGCTGCACACTTCTCAAATTTACACCATCTGATGAACAGAAGTGACCCCTTTCACTTTCATCGCCCTACTAAATTTTATCCTAAAACTGGTTGAGTGTTAATTTGAAATTTTCGTGCTGGAGTAAAAAAAATTACATAATGAGGCTTTGAAAGAGGAGACAGTTGCAGCCCTTATTTTTTTTCTAATATATTTGTTATTAGCTGAAAATGCAAGTGAAAGGCGGGGCCTACCAGCTTTGTCAGAAATCTCAGGGAGAGCTGAATACTCCCCCCGACCCTTTTTTTTTTCAAGCCCCTTTACACATTGTAACTGCTCAGGCTTGAATTTTCCTTCAAATGGGTGCACCAACAGCCCGAAACTCCTGCTGCAGCTGATTAGCCTCTGGCGCCACTCATCCCTGACACTTGTGTCGTTATCGAATGACACGACTCTTCCGTCCCTGTCAGCTGGTGAATCATTTGCCTTGCAGGATTTTCTTGTTTGGCTTGACATGTATGCTGCTGTTGCTGCTACTACAGATAGAGTCGGTACGTTGCCTAGTTGCTAACAGTGACCTAGAGCAAAAGAATGCTGCCCAAAACACGTTGACACCTCTTAGAAAACTGACAAGTTTATATTTGGTTTCTTAACATATTAACACTAAAATATAGCATTTATTTACCGCACTATTTATCGATATAAATCAAGCACTTTCAAAAATTTTGTTTCAGGTAGGAGTGCATGTGTAATGGTTATTATTGTTGTTTAGCCTCATGCAAACTATAGATTAGTACATTTTAAATCTTTTCTAAAGACTGAATCTACAAGTTCACAGAAGAGAGATATAAGCACCGGTTATCGATAGAGTATAGTTTTCTTTTTTTAAAGTTTTAATATATATATATATATAGGACTAATACAGGGTTTCAGCTGTCATTTCTGAGGTGTCATCTATGTATTTCTTATGTTTTAATACTAATATTCTTTAGTCTGAGCAATGTTTCCCAGCATGCATTTATCAATGTTTCCTACTTCCTTACTCTACAGCTGCTCTTTCATAAGAAATTACCTCATTAAGAACAGAAAAAAATATGTTTCTAGATTGTAACACGTGATGAATGCTTAACACTTTGTTGGAGAAAAAAAAATAACAGGTGGTGGTTCTATACTTCTAGCCCCCCCCACTGTATGTATTTGCGAATATCTATATATATCAAACACTACCTGAACTCCCATGCTTGTGTGTAAGACTTGGTATTTCGTCCTGTTCCATGCCCTGTCTTTGGTAAACCCATTTCCTTAAATCCTCAGCAGCCAAATCACAAAATGACATAATGGAAATTAGTCGATCGAGGGACTCCTTTGGGCAGCCTTCTGGTTAGTCAGAAGCAGTATTGTATCCTAAAGAGAGAGAGAGTCTGCTTTAGGCATCGTTTTCCCTGATCCCTGGCCCCTCTCTCGCCAGTCCCTTTGACCATTGTTTTGATAACTTATGGTTTTAGCTTGAAATAATTCAGCATGTTGGGGGGGGTGACAGTCAGACGCGCGCTGTACGTACGGATGCTATTGCTGGCCTTGTGTGAATTTTGTATTTCTAAAGTGCGATGATTGTTGGGAATAATGTAAACAGAAAGGACTTCTCTTTTTTTAAATACAGAGATTGACAGATGTTTAGGAGGCTTCCGTGTAAAAAAAAAACAGATCTGAAAAATAAAACCGTGCATTTTTGTTTTTCGTACTTTCTAGAAGATGAACTTCTACGTTGGTGAAGCATCTAATCAACCTGTAGAAACTGGTGAATTGAATTTTGAAATCTTGAAAGTTACTTTTAATTTCTGGAGTTAAATCATGGAACCTCCACAGTATGCAGCTGAGAGATGTTAGTAACTTTGGAAAAGCTCTTTGGTCTCTGAAATGTTCTGTTTGCGCATTTTTACAGTACTTTTTGTCTTCGCTGCCCTTTGATCTTTGTAGCAAAGCAGTTTAGGGAGGAAAAGTATTTTAATTCTCAGGTGTATTCTAAATTCTGTGATCCCACTCCCGTTTTTCTTCTCACCCTGTGAAAAAATATCAGTGGGTAGATGGTTAAAAAAACCCCCACAAAACTAATACTGTATATATATATATATGGGAAAGTGCTGTTTTTCTGTGGAGGAAATAGTTTGAAGTTTGTTAAAGTCTGCTTTTATGCTAATCCCCCCTTTTTATTTCTTCCAAGTTTGATGTTAGTTATTTTGTCACAATAGAAGCAGTTAGTTATGTACAGTAGTTTGTTTTGTCGTCTAAGAACATGAGGATGTGTCACAGCAGGGAGCTAGGTGTGTGTGTGTGTGTGTGTTTGTGGGGGGGCAGGGCATCCGTTGCTGTGGTGACCAAGCGAGTTACCTGGGTATGCATGCATGCATCTTGAGCTGTGGTCAGGGTGCAAGCCAAACTGTAGTTATCCACCAAACCTCTGCCGAGTTGACCCGGAGAACTCTACTGGAACTCTCTTATTTTCTAGACGATGGAAGAAAATTTGAGTTCTTGGTGGAAACCCAAGCACCCGGCTGGGGAAGAAGATACATGCCGGAAAGAGATGCCAAACCCAGCCAAACCCTTATCGTAATTTGAACTCAAGCCTTCAACCTCAGCATTCTAGTAATCTAACCACTCCACGAGCTTGTGTACCCTCTTAATGAACTTTAACTTAGTATCTAGTCCAGGTTATAATCTGTGCAAGGAATTACTTCGCAAACATCAGAGGTTTTCCTAGACCATCCTATGCAATTACATGGTCTACTGGACTTTGGTGTGTAAAGAAAATTTTCTAACCATCATCGTTGGGGTTAATAAAGGTAACAAGCCTGAGTACGATGACAGGGAAAATTCACCAAACTGTTAATAATCCTGTTAACAACACAGGTGATGATAAAAGTACATATCAAATAGCTTAGTTTTGCCACCAGCATCCCATAAATTTCTCTAACTCGGTCCGGTTATTACCAGTCTGTAGATGCTGCTTTGATCTGGTTCTGAATATTTCCCAGTGACACGTGATGCACATGAGGCAATATGGCCAAACCGTATATTCTGACATTGCCATTTTGTTTTTATGGCACTAGAACTTTAGTCGTTCTTCATTGACCTGAACCATTCTTTACTGAAGAGTTGAATTTGGAGCTTTTGTATCTCTCATGGTAGCTGGCTACTTGAATATTTCTATACTAGATTGCTGTTACGATTTAGTCAGGGTGATGTTGAGGTGACCTCTTATTTTTTTTTGCCGTATGCTCATTGTTGAACCTATTAATCATATGTTACCTGACAAACAGCAGCATTTCAGAAAATTGTTTAATTTAAAGCAGTGGAATTGCAAATGTAGTTAATGGGGATGATGATAACCAACTTAAGAATCCCATTGATGGCTGGTTTTCTTGTTTGGCGTGGATTTTGCATACCCCACGATGGTTTTTAGTCTCCTTGCAACTACTGAATTAAGCTGGCTTTGGAGCCCAAAACGGCCAGGCCAAACACCTAAAATCGGCCCATTAATGTAGGAGGCTATGATTCTGGCGACCCCAGCGAGCCCCTTACAGCTGGGGTTCGGGGCGCTGTAGGCCCGCCGAGAAGATTTTTGAAATCTGACCAATTACAGGGACATCTTGAGGCCATGGGTATTAGAACATGTTCAAAGGTCAGTATTAAGTACTTCGTCCCATTGGCTTATGATTCGATCACCGAAATAACCTCATTTTAATGACAAACACTTAAAAAGAAAATAAGAACAAGACACATCCAACATATATTTCGTTTTGGATAACTCAGGTGGAGAAACAGACGAAGATGATGAACAGTCCTCGGAGAGCGAGCTGAAGATAAAAGCTAAAGATTTTTGAGACAACACTGAGTGTGTCCGCTTTATTATTCAAGAATGCATCGGGTTTTAGAACCGTTATTTTTGTCAGTCTCTGCAGCTATGAGGAATATACAGGGTTATTCAAAAGTAAAAAGACAGCATTATTTTAATTTTTGTTTGACGTTATTTGAAGAATCACTGTTACATCTCTGTATTTGAACTGCTCTCATCTGCCCTCAGAACTGCACTTTTTCAATTAGAACTGCACATTAAAAAGTCCTGTACACAAGGTTAAAAATACTCGAGTTATACGCATATATAATTATATATATATAGACAGATAGACACTAAATAATTATGAATACACAGAATAAAGTTGAAATTTTTCTAATTGTGACCTTACTAAATTTACTTGCATACATATAAAAATAAAATGATTGCCTGATTTTCCACGAAACTGAAATTATTAAGCAATAATAACTCGATAGAAGATGATATACATATATGATGTGATAATCTTTATTGAAGGAGGAGAATGTTATATATATAATATGCAGCTATTCAAATAATGAAATAAGTTAAACACACGTTTTCTCAGTATTAAACAAATACCATCTGCTGCTGATATAGAGTGTAATAATACAACATAAATAGTATTGTTCCTTTACGAAAAGGGAAAATGTGTGATATATAAAGTATATTGTACAATTAATATAGCTAGGCAGTGCATTTTAGAGAAAGTAGAATACTTTAACACAAGTTAATAATGTGATTAGAATAGTAACGTATAATGTTCCTGTATAAAACTGTGCACACTTTTTACAGCTAGACTGGTTAAATAAATAACAATCATAAAAAAACAATGTCTCCATGGAAAGTAGTTATGATAGGTTAGCAAGTTGAAAATTTAAACTGTTTAAATATATATTCAGAAAAAGGGAAATATATATATAGGGAGAAGAAATTAACAAACCAGTCTATTGTGATAAGGGAATGATACAAATCACAATTTATTGGCACCGGAGAATAAAATTACTGATGATGCAATTCTTTCGCTAGTAACAAACTTTTTGATGACACATCATCAATGATAGCATCATGGTCTGTACTGTTGAGAATGTCTTTTTCCACTGACATCAGAATAAATGCCTCCAAATTATCAGAATTCAAAGTACTCCTTAACCTATTCTTGATGAATTTCAGACTTGAAAAACTTCTTTCACAAGCCACCTGAGTGGTAGAGAGTGTTAATAAGTATTTATAAGCTAGTTCGATGTTTTTGTATGCCTTGCTGAATAGGTTATATTTCTCCAACGTAAAATAAATACAAACATCACAGTTGCAGCATCGTTTACACACAAATCTGGTCATCATATTGTAATTTACTGTTTTCCTTCACTCTAAGGTCTGTCTTACTAACAGTTTCTTGACAATTCATATGCAAGGTGTACTCCTCAGGTAGTGTATATTTCAGCCTATCCCAGTTATTTGCCAAACTTACAAGTTCAGTTGGCAACTGCTCACAAGTTAATTCCTCATCAAAAGTACTTCACTTAGCTTTTGAAGTGCAGCATGAGGCAAGAATGTCTTTAGCTCTCCAAACTGTGCAGGAGGCGGAAGCCAGATCCCTATATAAAGTCCCATTCTTCTCAAATCTTGACTTGAAGCTTTCAATAGTAGTGTCTAATATTCTATTATGCGCATAAACCTCAAATTCTTTATAAACATCAAATGCCGTTTCTTTATTTGTGCCTTCTCCAGGTAGCCTGCTTCTATTCTGTAGTCTTTTTTCTGGAAAAAAACTCTTGAATAACAATACTATTTTGTGGGCTTCATTTTTCAAGTTCATCTGTTGCCCAGTCAATGAAATCAGTCGCAATTTTTCTTCACCCCTTCACAGTGCTGTTGCATTTTCACCAGCTGATCTAAAGTACCCATCACCAAGTGATATGTGCTTTTAATAGATCTATCCCAACAGTCTGCAGGTACTTGGATAAAGGAGTTGTTAGATTAAAAATCCAAAGATATATGAATGCTGTCATTATTGTTTCACATTTCAGAAGAACTTCTTTATAAGACACAGCTTTTGCTCATATATCAGAGGATAAATTTTTTTACTTCTGCAATACTATTGAGAGAGAGAATTACATCTATATACAGGGAACTCTGTGGATTTCCCAAAGAACCAAATATTTTGGTAAGTGCAACATCCTTTTCCCACCAACATGTTTCACCAATGGTTTGTATGTGATGCTGATTGCTTTTTTAACTTGTCTGATCCCACACATTCATTTTTTTATAGGACTCTCTAAAAAAAACAAACTGCAATTCCATTTAACAAAAGGAAGAGTGAAGTAGCAGGAACAGGCGGTCGAGTTGCATCACTAATTACAAGATTTAATATATGACTATAACACCAAACACGGCTTTGTCTGGGTGACTCGCTCTTTAGCCAGGTTGGAAAGCCATTGTAAACTCCTTGCATATTAGCTGCTCCATCTGTTGCACTAGCAATACATTTATCTATGTCTAAGTTATTATCCTTTAGCACATTTTTCAGAAGTTCAAGGAAACATTTTCCTGTAGAGTCAGTACAATTCACTAGTGCTAGCAGCCTTTCCTGACTGCCTGTTGTTCACATACCGAATGGCAACAGAACATTGGCCTTTCACTGAAATATCTTGTGTTGTGTCTATTTGTATTGAAAACATACCAACTTCCCTTACTTCATCAGCTATAGCCCTCTCTATTAATGATGGAATAACCAGTATGAAGTTGTTCACCATCGTTTTGGATACCAATGTTAAAGAACTACCCTGACCTTTACTTCCAGACTTGTGTGCCATCTGACTTTTTTTTTTTAAATACTTTCTCTAAATGCCTCCTCGATTGCAGATCACATTAACTTAGTAGAATGAGAAATTCTAGAAAATTTCCATGATCTATCAATGAATCATCGAGTGTTTAGCCGATTCGGCTGTATTACTGCCTCTGCAGCTTAGCCCTCATTTACCAATCAGTTTCACAACTTCAACAATTCTTTCCATTACCTGTCTATTATTTTTAATTTCTTCTGTCATCAGCTTTTGATTTGTAAACAATAGTTCAATGTTTTCATGGTTGGAACTAAGAATGCGAGCTTTTGCACAATAATTGTGGCGTTTTCTGTTTTCTTGTTCATTAATCCTTTGGTGTTTATTCCTCCAGTTTTTCATAACCTCCATAAACGAATTTCTTTCATGTTCTTTACTATATGCAAGACACTGTACAGTAGAGTGAATTATTAGATTTATTGTATGATAACCAATAATGCTGAGAACCATTTTTTCTCCTAAATATACTTATTGATGAAATTGGGAGAGAACCATCATCTTGTGGTTGTCTTGGATGCAAATGAATCTCATTTACTCTTGGCCTGGCAAAAAGATCAGCATCATCTTCCTGTTGTATATCAAATTTTCTTGCAGAAACCCCAGGTTCAGTGCCTGCCTTGTCACACTGACTCTCCTCACACGCGACCTCATGAGTTTCATCTTTAGATTCTTGTGCCGCAGAATTATCATGTATCTGAGAGCCTTTAGTTATTGCGCCTTGAGTTTCACTTTCTACTTCATGACGCTGCAGCACAGAAGATGAACTGGCAGCACTAACTTTGAATATGTCAGTCAGCCTCGAACACTTTTCTGCTTGTAAGAGGAATACCTTCGTTTTATATTCATGGAGTTTTTCTGCTGCTGCTCTGCGTTTCTTCTCCATCTAGAAAGGGTTAATACGAATATTCAAGTAATTTTGTTTCTATCAGAAATTTCATGTTTGGTGTACAAAAATTAGCCGACCCCAAATTTTGCTTAAATGTATCTTGAAAATCTAATTGCGGACCTTTTCGGTTTGATGAACTGCAGATTTTTGAAATAAAAACTTATGTGAAACTTACATAGTTTTACACTCTGATTTCAAATATGTATTTTGGAGAAATTATTAGAAAGTTTTGAAAATTAGAAAAAAAAAAATGTATGAAGTATAGGCGGCTATATAAGCACTGATATACATCTGCTTACATTCCACCAGGTAGCCTACATTCAGGGTTTGCTGAGTAGATGACTATTCTTGGAACTGACCAGGTTTTCCAGCTGGCATTAGCAGCACTGACCTCGACTTCAGATTTCGTTTAAACTCCTAATTAGTACACAGTCATGCGTCGTCGTGCGAGAGCATCAGGGAGGGTACTTAGGCAAACCTGGATGGTATATAGCCTATTGCTCCTGGGCAACGACAAAAGGTACAGTGTAGTAAATACACAAACCAGTAACGTGGTTGTTCGCTATCTTTATCAAGTTTTATGTCCTGTACCTAATTCAGGCCTTTCGTGTGAAGTTGGTCACGCGAGCTTCATCAGATCTCACCGAATCGCTCTTTGTTTTCCTCCGTCGATTGACACGTGCGGACGGCTCACTTTGAAGTCTTTCGCGTTACGGGTTTTTCCTTTTTTTTTTGAGTTGATAAGGACAGATACTATACTTTGATCCCTCTCTTTTTTACCCTTTGATCTTCCCTCTCTTCTATCATCAGTCCCGATTAAGTCGGGGGTTGCTGAACCTTCCTGAATTGCATTTGCGATCAATCTTAGCGAGAAACTCGCCCTTTTGTTATGGCTGCAGAAGGAAGCAGAATATCCTTTCCCTGGCGATTGCTCCCCTCGCAAAGCCAAATCACCTTTGTCCACTCGCCTTCAGGAAAAAGGACCGGCATTTGTTGTCTGTGCTGTGCTTTCATACGACTGGCAGCGCAGCAGGTTTGTCCACACAGGCATCACCACCACAAACACCTGACTGCGACCCGCGATAACTATACCGGGAAGTCACGCGAGGATAAAGTTTCCCAATTAGAAAAGTCGTTCGAAAAGCGGCAGTCGGGGTTTAAATGAGAGCCGCTGTTCGTACAGTGAACGACGCTGGCGATTGCTCATGAAATAGCTGCGTCATCGAAGCCCCTTTTCGGAAGGGAACTTTTTTGTGAGATGCATGTTGATGACTGCGGAAGTAAACACGTCCGGATAAACGCCAGGCTCTGCAATCATAAGCCCTTTCGAGAAACAGTCGCAGAGAGAATCACCGATCTATCAGAGAGCCTCACCAAGTCAGGCCCTCTGCTGTATTTTCAGTTGCAATTGACGAGAGTACGGACATAACTGGTGTTTGGCACAGCTCGCAACTTTCATTCGAGGTGCACGTAACAGGAGAGTTTGTGGGAAAATGGTTCCGATGATGAAAGGGACAACGACAGGTGGTGACATCTTCAACAGTTTGTTGGAAGCTCTGAAGAAAAAAAATAGGTGCAGACCGGGCACGAGCTGTGAGTCTGGCTACAGACGGAGCGCCACAAAAGCTGGATGTGCCACATAGTTAAAGGAGAAACTGCTACCTGTGAATCCAGGCCATCGGCTTTATACATTGTTTGCACCGAGAAGCACCGTGTAGTAAAAGACTGAAGACGACGCGCACGAGGCCTTAACCACGGGTAGTTTAAGTGCCTTCTGGAGGAAAGTGAGAATTCTTGGGCTGCCATATCACACCAGTGTTCGCTGGTAAAATAGGCAGTAGTATTCCTTCAGACACTTACCATTTTATTTTTGATATAATGGTGGAGAATGTTTTCTACTTTTGATGGGTCTAAGAAAAAAATGCTGTTGTGGTTTTATTAGTTGTTACCGTGTGCCCTTTTCTGTTTTTGTACAACGAAACTAGAGTTGCATTAACAAATAGTAAGGGTAGTGAAAATAAATAGCCAGCATTTGCAATTTATACAGGAAAAAAAAAGGGTAAGTTTTATCACTAATCCAGTTTAGTTGGCCAAAAAAACCACAGTTTAACTACTAAATCACACTTGACAGTTTTTAAAATAACAATTTTATAAAAAAGTTTACCAAAGGCCCCTTCAATCATTCTAAGGTTGCTCACTGTAATTAAACTGTACAGTGAGCAAATTTGTGTAGACACTTGGTGTTCATGTAACAGATCCTTTTAAAATTTTAGTTTTAAAGTGGGGAAAGTGTTTATGATGTTAGCGAACCTCAGCAGTATTTTTAATCGTCAGTTTTTGACAAGAATAGCTTCAGCCCCTTACGTTCAATATCAGTTAGAAATGCTGTCTGATAAATTTTAGAATTTGCTAAATACATTCCTGGGTAAGATTTATAAGGATAGAATGGAACCAAATGGTACAAAAAGAAAAAAATTCTATTATGTACATGCACCGGATGTTAAGTTGTTGTTTTTTCATTTTAAGAAACTAGCTTAACGCTAATCTGAACGACCAATCAGATTGCATCGTTCAAACGGCACGTGCCAGCAGGAAGGACCATCAAGCCTGGAATTTTTCTGTTTGTAAAGAAAAGTTAAACATAAAAATGAGGAAGGTTTTAATCCACTGTAAATACATTAGTTTTTGTGAATAAACATGACGACCTTGTACAGTGTTAAACTGGAGGCGTTAGCAAAACCGTTGCCACTGTCAGAAATCACAAATGTTTTGCCCCAAAAATAAAATCTATTAAATATTGATTTTTATATTCGTCGGATTCATGCTCAGACCATTTGCATGTAACGTATAACTGAGTATAGTGAGTTTTGGCGTTTTAGCTGTTGTGCGCGCGCTAAATAAGATGCTGTATTGGGGTTGCCACTAATTTGTTGCTGTTGCATCAGGACTCACGCCATGACAATACACTCAGAATAAGCTACTTCTGGAGCCTTATCCTTAGCTACCAAGAAGCATGTAGCTAAGCTTCACCCACCGCACGCAATAGAATGGCGGTTGCACATGCTCAAAAGCAACGTTGTTATCCTCATTCCGTAGACGGCGGCTTTGATGGGTAGGAAGCTGTAGCTTGCCTGTAGTGGAGAGGCTTTACAATTCAGGACGAAGCCTGAAAGCTCTTCACACCATAGTGAAGTGCTATGGTGCCTCTCCTTCGTGAAGGTTTGCTCTTGAGGATTTCAAGATGAGCAAACCGATTATTGGTTCTATGAGCTAGACATACACCTACCTCGCTCCCCGACCAACAGTTTTTTTTATAGCCCATGTAAACAGAGCACCCTTGCATTCTTACAAGCGTGTGCTGCCCGAGGGCAGCCACTAATTTTGCCAACATTAAGTTTTAAAAATATGCATATTAATGATATCCCCCCCACCAAAGTAAATATTAGTAAAATTTAATGTTGATGACTTTTAAATAAAGGATATAAATTGTGATTTTGATGGTTTTTGACACTGGCTAATGCTACCTTTTATTACAGACAAATTTACTGCTGTTGCGTTTTTAGAGATACTTTTGCAATTGAAACTGACTAAATGTAAATACTACTTTGTAGCAAACTTACTTTTGTTCGTTCGTTCCCCTGTCACCTTCAGGCCGGTCTGTAAGTGCGCGCCTGCTGTAACCAAGTTTCAGTATTCAGCTTTAACGATGCCCGTCCTAACTTTTAAGAAGAATTGTAGCTTTTGATGGTGGTTGTTTGTTTTTTTTTAAAACTGATATATAATATAAACTTTCTGATCAGTCTTCTGTGAAGTGTTCATTGCATAACTGAATTAGTAAAATTGTTATTTATTCTGTTCAGTAACCTTATC
Organism: Nautilus pompilius; assembly: GCA_018389105.1. Classification (NCBI taxonomy): domain Eukaryota; kingdom Metazoa; phylum Mollusca; class Cephalopoda; order Nautilida; family Nautilidae; genus Nautilus; species Nautilus pompilius. Next base: position 390,761 of record JACATO010002199.1, on the reverse strand, counting down.
TTTGAACTCCAAAAACACTTGTCACGAGTGAATAAAATCCATTTAGAGGAATTAACCGTCAGCCATTTGGACAGCCGGATAACGTTGGTGTCCGGTTATTTCCGGCATGATCCGTGAAAATGTAAATAGTATGCAGATATCTATACTATTGTAGGAGGAGGACGACTAGTCTGCATGAGTGCGTCTTTCCAATCAAACTTTATAGGAGAGAACAGTTTTGCTTCAGTGTTTTTTTTTTGTCTTTTAAACCTTTTTATTCTAAAAAAAAAAAACTAAACGACAATTTTCACTCGAATGTTCAAGTCAGATTGGATACTTTTTCGTAGTTGCCAACACGACTGAATTGTTTGGTGTAAGGGAGATCATCTACTGCTGGTTTCTTCCTTTTTTAATTAGCAGAAATATTTTGTTGCAGGCAGAATATACTATTGTTTTGGCATGAAATATAAATTGGAATGAGCATTGCTGGGAAAAAAAAGAAAGTTGGGGAACTGTACTGAAACGAAATGGTGGTATGGATTGCCTGGTGGGATACAGTTGTTTATAGATTGGAAAGGAAAGATTCTACCAGGATTACAGGATAACGAGTGGCCTCAAGATCCTGACTTTATGGTGGATATTACAGGACACCTGAATTGTCTTAAGAAAAAGATGCTGGGCCGCAACAATTGGTGACAGAACATTATGACTCAGCTTTGGGAAAGTAATCTGGCACACTTTCCGACCTTAAAATCTCGACATGACCCGGCTGAGTCACATTGTGATGCCTTCACAGAAAAGTACAGCAGTAAGTCAAAAAATGAATTCCAAGAAAGGTTTTTGAGCCTCGAGAAAGACTTCTCAATTTCTCAGAACCCATTTTCTGTCATTGTTCACGACGAGGTCTCTGAGGAGCTTCAGATGGAAATAATCGCTCTGCAGTGTGACTCTGTTTTGAAGAATAGTGAAATTGGCACATTTTACCAATATCTAGGACCAAATTATTCCATGTTAAAGTCTTTTGCTTCAGAAATTCTGTCCATGTTTGGTATGTCTATCTGTGAGCAGATCTTTTCTGTAATGAACATTAACAAGTCAAGACTACGCTCTCAAATTACTGACATGCACTTGAACTCTGTACTCAAGGCTGCCATAGCCCAGTTACTCGCTCCAAACTTTGATACATTGATCCAAAATAAGAGGTGTCCGGTATCAGAAAGCAGCAGTAGAAAGTAAATAAAGCTACTCATATATCAGTATACTTAGTACCTACAGAGCTATTCTTTTAATTGTAAATCGTAGTTGTTGTAGAAGTGATTCTAGTGCATCCCCTTTTTGTTATATCGCTGGTATCTAGCAGTAAATAGTATTATGATTTACGATGTAATGTTCGTGTGTAGTGTTTTAATTTTGGATAAAACTGTCAGGTTACGTCTGATGTTTCCTGGTTTCTCGAAACAGGAGACAAAGTCTAAAGTACTTTTATCCAGGTAGAATAGTTCGATTACTTACTGACTACCAATTGTGATTTTAGTGACAAGGGTGCAAATTAGGTAATTTAAATGAAATAATGCGATTTCAGATAAGATCTAATTTTGGTGTGATTTTCCTTTATGAAAATATAAACTTTATTTGAATGTGTAGAATAGTTCTAAAGTTACCACTGGTCTTTAATTTAATATGTATATTTGTGTATTGTGCGTGCACATGTATTCATGTGTATGTATATGATGTGTGTATACGTATTCGATTGTATCCCTCTCGAAGTTAAAGTGGAATTTTTTAAAGGCTGCCGCCTCTGTGGGCGGATTAAGAGAAAAATCCCAATACTCTTTCTGTTTACTAAAACAACACCTAAGGGTAGACAACTCTTTCTAATACATCTATATATATATAATTTTGTTTTGCTCGTTACTCGAAAATGATATTTATGTCTGGGGAATAAATTTATATTTGCACAAAGAGAGAACAACGAGGAGGAAGGACATCATCCGCAGATTTTGGTCCACTCACGATTTCTCCTTATAATCGAGACATCAAGGTGGGGGGGGTCGGGAGTCGAGTGTGTCTGCCCTCGATGACATTCTGGCAGCTTGGCGGGGCGGGGCTGTGTGTGTGATGAATTTAAATTGTGACTTCAGCTTTAAAAAAGGGAGAAGGGGGGGCACAGTTTCTATAGCAGACCAGCCGAAGTCGCGAACAGGTGCCCGTCAGGTACATGGCGCGGAGGACTGACTGTGAATTCGTATTTAAGGTAGCCCTTTGTGGAATTCGCTGACCGCTGGGCTGACGGAGGGGGGGGTTGTTGTTGTTGTTTTTTATTTTCTGATGCTGTTGAGTAAAGTTAAAGAAGAAAACAAAAAACAAAAAAAAAAGTAAACCAGGGCCAGAGGTGGGCGGGCTTCGCTTCCGGGGAACTTCCGGGATCGGTGCTGCTGCTTCCGGACGAGTCATGTGACTGAAATCCGCCGAGGGTCGGTCGGTCTGTCGGTCTGTCCGTCCGTCCGTCTCCGGCCCAGCAGCAACCGGTGAAGACTCTCCCGGGTCTTGAAAATAAATAGGAGGACCACCCCGACACGCACCAGTCTCCCTCCCTCCCTCCCGTTAACAGACTGTATAGTGCCAGCTTTAGCCCACCGGCGGGGGCCGGGCCCGTCACGTCACGTCACGTGACTCCTTCGCCCCGTCCCCATAGCGAGGCTGAGTGAATGTCCAAGTGTTGTTGGGGTGGAGAATGAAGCCCGACAGATCGATCAGCTGTCAGCTATTCTTCACCAGCCCCCCTCCCCTTTTTTTAAAAAAAAAACAATATTATTATTATTATTATTTTTAAAGGGAACCTAAGTCTCCTCCCCCTCCCCCTTTTTTTCCGGAGTGCATTTTGTAAGTACCCGACCGAGCGGGGATTTATCTGGGTTCTGTCGTTGTTGTTGTTGTTTTTTAAATCTATTTTCCTAATGAAACCGGGGGGGGAGGGGCTCGCAACAAAGTCCTTTCTGCACCTCCCACCTACTACAAAGACAACGGCCGGAGTTTCCTTTCACAACCTGGTCACCACCAACAGAAAAGTTTGGGGGGGGTTTGTGTGTGTTTCTCTTTGTTTCCTCCTCCCACTTTCACTTTTGAGTTGGAAATTCCAGGAATATTATTATAAAAAGGCCTCCTTGGGTGTGTGAGTCACTGGCTGGCTGGCTGTTGGTGGTGGTGGTGGTACTGCTGTGAGTGATCAAGGCATAAGTGTTTGGGGGTGGTCAGACCACCTCCGACCGGACCCGACCCCGCCCCTGTTCTCTCCCCCCCCCCACCAGGACGACAGGTAAGGAAATGTGTCACGGAGGTTCTCCCGTCCCCGTAGGTGGAGCTAAACCGAGTGTGGGTGGGCGGGGAGCGGGTACCACCTTAAGGAAGGAGTTTTGAGAGGCCAGAACGCCTGCCCGGGGGATTCATTAGGGCTTTCCCCTTCTGCCGCTGGGGTTCATCGGCCTGAGGCCTGCTGAGAGGAGGAGGAGGAGAGGGCTACTGATCTGTAACTGCAACAACAAAAACAACAATCAAACAGATAATTCTGACAATAAGCTACTGGCATCTCGCTTAAAGGATAAAGTTTCCGATAACCTTCCATTCTGTATCTTTGCTATCTTCTTGCCAGCACATTGGCCGTATCTTCAGTGAGCTCGGCTCAAATCCTCTCTTCCCATCCCAGTTCCCCCCCTCTCAAAAGGTTTGCCCTTTTGAGTTTTTTAAACAGGAACTGCAGAATTTCTCAGTGGTTTATCTGGTCACCTGCCAACAACGAATGAAGGAAAAAACCGTATGCCCGTTTACAAGGATAAATAATGCAGCTTAACCAGATGGTTGGTGGCTAGTTAGTGGTTAGATTGCTTGTTTGTTGTGGTGTAGTAGTCATGCTTAGGTCCATAGTGAGTTCTGGACCTTGAGCTGGTCCACAACATGGTTGGTTTGTTTTCTTTCGTACTAGCTTGCTAGCCAAGATAACCCATCATGTTGACTTACCTGCTTGTAATGATATATTAAACCAGGTGTAAATTATCTACCCAAAAGCTAGCGTGTATAGGCCGTGGTTAGAATGCTCGGTTGTCGTGGTGTAGTAGTCGTGCTTAGGTCCATAGTGAGTTCTGGACCTTGAGCTGGTCCACAACATGGTTTCTTGTTTTCTTTCGTACTAGCTTGCTAGCCTAGATAACCCATCATGTTGACTTACCTGCTTGTAATGATATATTAAACCAGGTGTAAATTATCTACCCAAAAGCTATCGTGTATAGGCCATGTCTTTTTGCCCCTCTGTCATAAATGAAACAAAGCAGGAATTATTTATGGCCTGGACTCTAGTTAGCCTGACTACCTAATAATGGCTCTACTTTTTTTTTTTTTTTAGCTTTTCTCAGGGATGGTTGATGATATCAAGTCAGCTATCAATCGGAGCAGTAAGGATGCTGAAACTAGTGATAGTGAGAATGCTGGTGTTAAGGAGAAACTTAAGCAAACTGGAAGTAACAAGAAATCTCAAGACCAGCCAATATCTAATAGTGTGGCAACTAATAGCAAGGTGAGTACAGTGATTAAATGTGTGGGTGTGTGTCTCCTAGCTTATAAATGTGCTAGCAGTTCTGGCTCCATGTTCAGGTCCCATTCAAGCACAAATTTTACATGCAAATGGCAGAAATTTTGGAAGATCTTGGGATTATCTACTAGCATAGTTAGTGATACAGAGTATCTCCAAAAGATGTTTACACTCTTTTGTACACTATCATAAAAAGGAATTTTGCTTCTTAACATTAAGATGTGTTTCACTCGGAAGCTCACAGATGATGGTAGTGTGCTAATGCAACAGCTTACCCCCTAATGTCATGTGTTTTCAGTGCTCGAAAAAAATTTACAGGTATTTTTTGGGTGAAAACACAACTGGGAGGTGGATGGAATGTCATGGGCCAGTAGAATACCTGCCACACGCTCCAGCTCTCTTACCACCAGATTTCTTTTTCTGTTGGGTTGTGTTGAAAGACAAAGTGTATGCCACAAAGCCAATTACCGTCTATAAACTCCAACAGAAAATTGTTGATACCTGAGCAGCTTTACTGTGAATAAATGTCACATTGTCATTAAATATCACAATGCCTGCTTGGATGCTGATGGTAGACATTGTGAATCAGTGCCTTTTGTAGGGTATACTGTTCTGATGTATAAAGCAAAAGTTCTATTTGGCTATATGTCTTTGTTTACTAGGCTGTACAAAGGGTGTTCCAAAATTATGTGTACACTAACTTGTTTTTTTGAAAAGTAAAAGCAATTCATAAATAAAACAAATGGCCAGGTATCATTTATTGGACTATGTCACTTCTCTACACAGTCTCTTTTGCAATACATGTAGTCCAATTACTCTCAAGTTTCCTGATACTATCCTGGTAGAAGCTTTTTGGTTGTCAGGTAATTCAAGATTGCACCACCTGTTGTACTTTATGATTGCTGCCAAACCATCAACTTTGGAGAGCATCTTTCAGGAGTTCAAAGAGGTAAAAATTGGATGGGGGCTAGATGCAGATGGTAAGGAGAATGTGATAAATGTTCAAATTGTTGGTGGTTTCCTGAACACTGTATGGTCTTGTATTGTCATGTTGTAACGTGTCCCCTCTCCCCTGTGTCAGTCTTCCGTGCTGTTTTGTTTGATTGGCTGGAAGTACAGGTGTTTATAGAAACTACCTGTGCACTTACGCGATAGTTATTGCAGAGAGCTGTTTGTCCTATCAGTGTTTCAATCACTGGTGGCACTGCTGGACTGTCCTGTTCGATCTTCATCACTGATGTCCAGTCCTCCCCATCCACCCACTCATCAAAATATTTATTGTGCTTGATGGCCTCAGTTGGCCTATGTGAGGAGAGAGAGTTTTTCGCAGCATAAAAATGAAAACAAATGCTAATTTTGCAAATTTTTCCACAGAAGAAAAATCAAAAGATGAAGAAAAAAAAGAAGGAAGAGAGTAAGTATTTTTTTTTTTAAAAAAAAATTAATATAAAATTTAATTAGAAACAAAAATCATTAAGAAATCTAACAGTAAGCGAGGAATGAGAGAAAGTCTGTTACTTTTGATAGTGTTGGGTTAGTCATCCAAAATTGAGAACAACAGAAGATGAGCAGGTATACGACGTGTTCCTCTGGTGAATATTGTTCTCTGAACATCAGTACATCCGAGGTTTTTCATCAGACTTAAAGATATTTTCTTTTAAAAGAAAGCATTTATTAGGCTAGCTATTGTTCAACTTCTAATTCTAGGGTTCTCTCTGTTTCTGCTTGTAAAACGGTGATTCTTATTTTATACCATTCTTTGAGTCAGCTTTCTGTCTGAAAAGTTTCTTCCAGTAGAATTTCTGTAAATCACTAAAATGATGGTCTAAAGGCACTTTCATAAATGATTTTCCCAGAAAAGGGTTTGGCTGGTATTTTCATAAGGGGAAGTTTGGCTCCCACATCTATAGAAGGTCAGCTGGATCAGTGCCTTTCTCTTAGATTTTCTGGGTGATTATGTTTAATCATGTGAAAGATCTTAAAGCAACTCAACTCAGATTCGTGTCTTAGGTTAGTGGGTTTGATGCATCTAAGAATAACGTGATCATTATTTTCTCTTGTTTATAGAAAACTACCCCAGTTGTGATGATGCTCAACAAACCGAGAAGAATGTCACCGTGGGAGCTCGTCGAGGAATACCACTTCAATCGCAGTCATCCTCAGACTCGATGGAATCCATTTCTTCAGCCATGGACCTGGATAAGGATGCTGCTTTCGCTAAGGCTATGATGGATATAAAAGAAGAGCACACGACCCACCTTCCGGTTAAAGAAGCCACTGTAAAGAGAACAGTGAAACAGGTGTGTAATGCTTGCTGCTCTTTGTGTTATGGAATCAAGCTGAGACAGACTGTGGAGTTTTTAGGTCAGATTTCATAATTATTTCAATGTAGTACAGAGAAATTTTGTTGTTTCCATGACTACAGAGTTAGGGTTACATACATAAAAAGTACAGTGTACAGTTTAACGTATAAGGTTGTTGAAGTAGTCGAGAAATTCTATTTTAATTGGGCTGCATTGATTACAGAAGACAACTACTCTCTCCTCAAGGGAATACAATTTTTTTAACCCTCTGTGTGCGACATCAGTTTTCATCTCCCTCACTTATAACATCCCAGTCTGGAAGCACCAGTTAATGGTATTTGTGTTGGACTGGCTGCATATTTAGTCAGCACATTTGTAATGCAAAATACGTGGGACCGGAGTGACACGGCCATACAAAGGGTTATGTTAACGAGGCAGATGTTGGTGATTATGGCCCCTTATGGTTCAAACCGTGCAGATTTGGTTGGTAATGGTTGCAGGATACACACAGTTTAAAATGATTTAGAAAATTTGTTTTATTATAATAGTCTAAAATTCTGTTAAGTAGTAGGATTTTTTTTTCCCTGCGAGTTTGTTAACATTGCTTTTAGTCGCACGTCACTGTGAGCATCCCCCCTCCCCACGTCCAGAACTCTGATCCTCGCACACCGCTCAACCACTACGATTATTAGCGAAACATTTATGCTGGGTGGAAGTCAATTTTCATTTTCTAAAAAAAAGGGTGGGGGGGGAGAAGAAGATAAGTTGTTATTTCACCTTTTGTTTTTTTGAAGGGGAAAGGGGGGGTTGATTATTCTCTGCTCTATTCGTAAACTCCTAGAATGTCTGAATAAATTTTAATATATTTCTCTTGTTTCTTTCTCTAGGCATCTAGGGTTTCTGAAATGGGCTTGGACTACATCAGTCCCACCGATTCCGGTGAGTACAGGGAAGGGGTTCATGTTGTTTTTCGTTTTCACCAAAAGCTTTCGCTCAGTCCCCCCCACCACCGCAGAAGTTTACCAATTGAAATTTAAGTGAATTAATAAAATAACTTCCAGCTCGGATCCGATGTATTTTTAGCCCCCTGTGTACCCTTGTCAGTTTTTACTTACCTTATGCCTTTGGCCCCTGGCCTATGGTGTTTGCGTTGAACTGGGGCTGTATATTTAGTCGGAACGCTCGTAATGCAGAGATGATGGACTTCTTGTTATAAAGGGTTATTCTATTAACGAGGAAGGTACTATTCATCGGACCCCTCCCTCCCCATGTCTCGGTCTGTGCCGAGTAATACAGATTTGAAAGAAAAATAGTTGGGTGTTATGCAGGTTGTTAAGGACAAAAACAAACTGTTTTGCAACATCTCTGGTTTAAGAGAATTCATGATGGATTTTTTTTTTTGTTTGTTTTTTAATGTACAGGCGGTACCCGGGTTACGGCTGAGTTCCGTTCTCACGACGGTCTCTAAGTCGAATTTGCATGTATGTCGGAACCCATGCCAATGGTTCGTACTTAACATCTGTCTGTCTAATAGTATATATATATACTAACTATGCATGTATAAGAAATGTTAAAAACACATTTCCAAATACACTTAGACACAGTCGCTGCTTCCCCTTGCAATTTGATGTTATGCAAGTTTGCCCTCGCTTTGAAACGGTTAACCCAACCCCAACCAGCAACAAATTCCTCTTCACTAGATGTACTAGCACGTGCAGCTTTCAATCTAGCCTTCTCTTGCACCAACGCAGGGCTAATCTGTACGTTTCGCTGATTTTGGTCCTCCAGCCATATCACTAAAGGCCTTTCCATTTCAGTAATCAACCCACTGCGTTGCTTCGTGGTTATTGTTTGCCTTCATCGAGGCAGAACCTTTAATGTTCCATTATCCGCATTTCATCTTTTGAAATGGATCCCGGTCATCGACCGACTGTAGCCTAGCACCCTGCCAATGTCTGTCAGCGTTTCGCTTCTTTCGGACCGCTTTATAATGTCAGCTTTCTCCTCCATCGTTGCTGTTTTTCTCCTCTTTGATGCATCAGATTTTTGTTTAGGGGCCAGGATAGGGGTTTGCATGTTATCAGAAACTGAATATGAATTCACACGAACGACGTCTTAACGAGTGCAAGATCGGAAATAACAGACTTTACGGCGGGTGGTCTGTTCGTGTGTACGGAGCGTCGTAGGTCGGACATTCATAAAACCCGGGGACCGCCTGTATATGTATCCCCACCCAATTTACTTCCACTCTTGAGGGAGAGAGACTCAGGAATGCTTGTAACTGATTGCTGGATGAGTTTTGTTCAAGAAAGGTGGCTACTGCCTCATCTTTCTTTAATAATTGGGCATGAAAATCTGAACATGCAGCAGTTAAAGAAATAGATTAATTGGTTTAGTGAGTGATCTTGGTCTCACTGAAGATCAAAAGTGAAAAAAAAAAGGAGCCAGGATGCAGTTATTATTTGCTGGAGCCAGTTTGATTGATGTTGAGGGATTAGTTTCAAAGAGTTTTACCCACAAAGCTTTTGGCTGCTCAGATCCAGCTGGCTTATTTACCTCCCATGACAACATTTTCTGCAGAAATCCCTACTTCACTGCCATGCCTTTCCATATCAGGTTCCATACAGAAATAGACAGATGCCAGCCACCATCTTGGGTTGAAACGTGTACTGCTTACAGGCGGTGACAGCTACAGTGGTATCAACTGCATATTTGAGTCTGGTTTCCACTGTAGAATCACTGGAATGGGGGGCATTTATCCACTGTATTTAGCCATGAGCAGATATGATGGTGGAAGCACGATTGCCACGGGCTTAGTTACTATGCTGCAACCAGAGACTGTTTTGTTTTACAGAATAACAGATCTACAACCATGTTCTACTGCAACCAGTGTTTGTTGGCACCTTTCCTGCCATTATTCAAAACATCAGCACGATTCACATTGTTTCCGATCTCCCACAGAATGCTGCTTGGGTCCATTACGCCACTGTAGATGGCAGCTGTGTGGGTCACTGATCTAACTATTGCAGAACAAGACAACTGACTCCACGATAAGGATTCTGCATGGTAGAATTTTGCTAGTTCAGGTCTGTCATCTTACAGGGGCATTATCCATTCTTGCTGCTCGAGCGAGTCTGCCCTGTAGGTGACAGAAGGATGCCCTGGGGTTGGGTCCGACATTGTTCCTTGATGTAACTTCCCTTTCGGCAAGCTGTCTATTTTCATGGTGGCTGGTTGGAGGCGTTATCAATGACAGGCGTGTTTGGTTGCGGAAGAAGGCATAAGCATCTCAGTTCTGCCAGCTCCATGATCCCACACCAAATTCTATAATATTCAAAATGGCTACAGTTAAGAGAGCCCCTACTAGTTATTAATGGATAAACTATTTATCGGAAGTAATGAAGGAGTTTTTTCTTCTTCTTCACGTAACCTTAACAGCTGTGGTTTAGGTTAAATCCCATGTTAATGAATTCTATTGTTACTGATGATTTAAATTCACATTATTTGTAGGATTCTCTCTCTCTCTCTCTCTCTGTGGAAAGGTAACCAGACACAGTAAGTTTGTCTCTGAAAAATGATTTTTTCCCACATTTTTACCAGTCAAAGACAAAAAGTCTCCGCCTTTCACAGCCATCCATAAATCAACTCTTCTTGTTTGTTTGAAACTTTTTGTTGTTGTTGTTGTTGTTGTTGTAAATTTAGATGTGTGTGTTTCAGAGACCAGTAGTTGGTTGTCATCAGCAAAACCTTGCAGGGATAGCAGAAAGGATTCCTACCAGCCCCGGAGAAGAGTTAAATCACACAAGAAAGTCGCTTCCGAGAACGAGGAGGCGAAAAACGCAGCTTACATCAGATTCCCGCTCAGCGAGAGTTGCGACTTTCGACTTTCCTGCAGGAAGTGTTTCATGAAAACCAACCACGGCTCCCAGGGCTATTTTCTGAACCCCGAGTGTTCCTCGTGTGGGAGGGATGTGCTGTTGGTGAAGAGGAAGGATCCGAATGATGTTCACTGGCTTCAGGTTCGGACACGGCCCCCCTCTGAAGTTAACTTCATGAAGTACAAGCTATGCAAGAGCTTTAAGCTTTCCCGTCCGTGCAGAATCAGTGAGGAAATGTGCTCGTTTGCACACAGTAAAGCAGAATTGGATTTGTGGACTCAGGATAAAGATGGCTACTTCAGCATTTCTAACTTTATTCGGATGTTAAACGAATCTAAGATATGTGAGTTTTGTTTTTGCTTGTTTGATTTTTAAATGAATGCACATATAAATCGCTTGTTTGGGAAATCACTTTTCCACTTTGGCCCTGTAATATTGGTTCACTAGGTTATCCATGCTGGGTGTTTTGGTAGAGGAGAAGTCGATTTTTATTATTTTTACTGTACTAATCTACCCGACTTTCAAATATTCTCAAGGGGCTTCTGATGGACTCCCTAGCTAAGAACTATCCCTCAGCTGGTTTCAGCCCATCATTCACCGGATAGTGTGCCTAGCAGGGGTTGTTGATCATTCCCCAGCCATTCATTAGCTTAGCTAGGTGCTTCCCACTCCTTGTATAGACTTCTAAGCCATAGCCCCCTTGATCCCCTTTCAGCACTCAGACAATTCTGTTGCTACTCTGCACTGTCTAGATAAGAAATTAGCAGTTTTCATTGTTTCTCTCTCCTGTATTTTACCCTGGCACCTACGTTTACTGGAATCCCCCACACTTTCCATCCCTTTACTTTGATTTCTTTACACAAATCTAAAAAATATATATATACACCAAAATAATTAAAAGGTTTTGTCTTCAGTTCAAAATTTTGGCAAAGGAGGTGATGCCATGAATATTGTATGTACATTCTTTCTTCTCCTTGTCAAGACTGCGTACTGTCCTGATTATACCTAATGATTGGTGGTAACAGGGCTACAGGGTATGACGGCTCACCTATACACTTTTGATCTCTCACTTAGAGGTGTACGTACCCAGGCTAAGAGAATTCTAGCACATGGCAGTAGTAGTTTAATTAGCCTAAGTAAATTATATACCTGAACTGTAATATGAAATTTACCTTTTTTTCGTGAACAGGGAGCTTATTAACAGGTGCTTCTGTAATGCGTGACGCACCTGTTTCAGAAGCTGGTGACCTGACAAAATCCAGTGGCTGAGATATGGAAAGTGTGTTAGGGTTAGGGCAGGGGTCAGCAACCTTCTGGGGTCTGCGGGCCGGATAGCTACGCAGTGTACGATATATACTACTAATATACATTTAAGTTCAGATTACATACATCCTACATATAAAAGAATATATACATTCTGTATTAATATTATAGCAAATTGTCTGGACTTCAGAGGGGGTCTGTCCAGAAAGTTACTTTTTCTGTAGGTTTAAAGGAAAAATGACGAATCTTATGTAATTTTAGGTAAAAAAAAAAGGTACCTTATTGTACTGCAAGAATAGCAGGTCAAGGACTAATGCAGTCAACGAAAAACACAACTTCCCTACCACAAACAAAATACTGTTAGAATAGGCAATTTTTTAATGAGACACCTGATTCTCTCAACATCAGGTGAAATAGTTGTTGATGACAGGAGCAAAACATCATCCAGGTGGTCATAGCGCAGCCTTGTTCTTAACCGATTTTTTCGTGTATTTCATTTTCGAAAAAAGTTGTTCGCAGGCGTAAGTACCTCCAGATAATGATGCCATCAACTGCGCATTATGCAATAAGCTTTTATACTTTCCGCTGGGTAAAACACTTTTTGTAGAAGTCAGCAGTTGATTCTGAATAAGATTTCGATTTCAAAATATCGTCGCATTGTAAGTCTATTAACTCAAGCTGATATTTTTCTGCCACTTTCTCCACATCTATGTCGAAAGGAGATCCAAATAGTTCAGATTGGTATTCATAGTGCCGGAAGTCAGCGAAACGGGAAGAAAACTCACTTCTCAAATCCTTAATAGACCTCACAAACATGTCTTGTAGTGTTTCTTCTTTGTGATTTTGTAGATTTGGAAAATGAGAGTAATTTCCTTCCTGAAGTTGTAATTCCCACAATTTAAGTTTTCTTTCAAAAGCTGTAATATGACCAAACATCCCAAATATCAGCTTATTCTTCCCTTGAAGCTCGCGATTCAAAGAATTCATGTGGGTCGTGATATCCACCAAAAATGCTAATTTGACAATCCATTGTGAATCCTGAAAGTATGAAGTATAGACTCGTTCTAGCATTTTTCCGCAGCTAAGCCATCGGACGTTTGAGAAAAATGTAAGGTCGCCATACTCTGCTTCAACTTGTTTTAGGAATTCCTGAAACTGGCGATGATTTAGTCCTCTTGACAGGATAAAATTCACTATTTTGCGTGACCACTGTCATAATCTCCTTAAAATTCAATGACTTGGCACATAATGCATCCTGATGGATGATGCAATGAAATTTGATTAATTTGTGCTCAAGACCAAGGTGGTTTTGGAGTAATGTTACAAACCCCTTTTTCTCTCCGATCATTGCTGGAGCTCCATCTGTGGTTACTCCTATAAGCTTTGATACATCAAGATTCGTTTTCATCATCCAGTTTATGACACTTTCAAAAATATCTGCTCCTGTACTAGTGTCCTTCATTAGAATTAATTGTACGAATTCTTCCACAATATCAAAAGCTGGTGTTACACCTCACAAATACAGCGAGTTGACAGGTATCAGTCATATCCGTGGCTTCATCGATAGCAATGGAAAAGTAATCCAGATTTTTTAAAATGCTGCCTAACCCATTTCTGACATTTGTTGCCATTTCTTCAATTCGCCTGGTTACTGATGCTGCCAATACACTAATTGAAGAGAATAATTGCTTTTTTTCTGGACAAACAACATCAACTACCGTCAACATGCATTCTTTGAAGAACTCTCCATCCTTTCTGCTATTAGTTTCCACACCTCGTAGCCAGCCAGTGTGTTCCTGTATGTTTCTGTAACCTTTCTAGTGAAAAAGGATGACTGCTTTGTAGGATGGTTTCTCAGCCGTTCAACTCCCTCTTCTTGTGCTTTCCCAGCGGAATCGTCATAATGGTTATGACGGGTCTGATAATGCCGTTTAATGTTTGAAACTTTCTTCAAAGCAACAGTTTCTTGACAAATCAGGCAAACACATTTTCTTAGGCGCTGAATGAAAAAGCAGCTTATAGTCCATTCTTCGTTAAAAATGCAGCACTCAAAATCACTGTCCTTTCCTTAGTTTCCATGGACTTGTTTTTATTCAGACAAAACAGAATGGTGGAGAGGAAGGAAAAAAATGGATAACTGAGAATGAAGGAGTTCAAATGAAGATACAATTAATCTGATAGAATAATACGATAATTGTGAATAGAATGTGATCAAACCACGCTATCCGACGAGCTCTCTTACTAGGTCAGGCTAACCATTTGGCTTTTCGAAACTAATGCTGCGCTAATTGTTGTAACAGTCAATATGTTTTTATATGAATACTTGGATAAACAGCGATTATTGATGGATCCAACTACTAACTGGGCTGTTATCACTAGAAAGTAAACTCACATGAGCAACTTTGAGTAGGACAAGAAGTAAAATTTACCAAGGATATCGTTAAACACCGAAATAGTGAGAGGGTGAAATCTGCGATGTACACCCGCACAGATGCGATGATAACAGGCGATCCAGTGAGTTAGTATAGAACGCGTTCGTGCGTCCTCGCCATAGGCATCCAATCAGCTCTGGATGCCGCGGTAGTGAAACGGCAGGCGTGTGCGCGTGTAGCATGGGAGTACTCACGTGAGTCAGAGTCGGGCAGGTGAGCGCACGCACGGGGGAGCTTGGGTGTTTGTTTGTTGAGCGAGCAACGAGGCGCATGCAATAAAGACATTAAAGTCCACGTGTTAGGTTGGCGGGCCGGACGCTAGCCCTTTGCGGGCCGGGGGTTGCCGACCCCTGGGTTAGGGGCAGTAAATTTGTGTGGGGGACGGGAGGGGGAGACTCTTTCGGATGGTACGTGCATGTTGACGCACCGGGGTCTGTTCATCTCTGGTTATCAGTGGCATTTGTTGTTTGTTTTTTTTTTTTTTCCAGATGATAGCGCGCAGCTTTCTTTGGCACAAAGCAAAACAAAATACATTCCAGGTTTGCGCTTTGCCGCCATGCCTTCTCACGGTAAAGAGCCTCAGACGGAAGCAGCACCTGCACTGACAAGAATCTTGAGTGAGTCTGTCCCCAATCTCTCTCATACTCTGCAGAATGTGCCGGGAAACCAAAGAAAGCCATTGCTGTCACACTACCTCCCAGTGCAGCAGCAGGAGGAGCTGTCAAGTTCCACGTTCAGAGTTGCACCAATGCAGCCAAACAACAGACAACAACAGCAGGAACCCACACCTGTCAATTGTGATCTTCTCCAAAATTCGAGCTGGGCTACATCAGTTAAAAATGGACGGCCAGCCTCCCCAGTGATAAATGAAACCCACAAACCCCATCATCCTCAGTCGGTGAAACATTACTCTTCATTGTCTTCGCTAGTTCCTGCTGAGGGGGCCTCTCTGTGTTTACCTAATCCCCTCTGTAATCTGTACAACTACAAACTCTTGTGCAAGCATTGTTTTGTTTTTACTGGCAACCCAGGCCAGTATATCTACAATCCGATCAATCACAGGTGTGAAGAGAACATACTTGCCTTGCATCAAAAGTCTGGTGCCAGTGGGAGCTGGCTGAGGGTCCGTGAACGGACAAACCACCGAAACTTTCCGGGAAATTACATCATGTGTCGCTCGGTGGTCTTTTCGCAGAAGGTCCTCTGCAAGTTCAAGGAGGAATTCTGTAGCTATGCCCACAACCACCTGGAACAGCAGCTGTGGACCATGGAGAAGGACGGCTTCTTTGACATTACAGAATTCATCATGCAGAACCGGTCGAGCAACATCAGCGGTTTCATGTTGAAGGAACTCTTCCAGAAGCATTATCCCTGTTTCTGGTTCCTCTGCTGGTCTTGTTTTATGGGGTCCCCAAAGAAGGTGTGCGTCAGGAGCAGTGCAGGACAGTGCTGCAGTGGAGTGCAGGCGCATCCTTGGGCTGAGAATGAGGCTCTGGTGCACGAAAACGAACATGGACGGATAACACTGATCAACAAGCGGATGCTTTTACAAAAAAATGCCTTCTTCAAGATCTGCTATTTTCAAGAGTTCTTCAGCAAAGAGCACCTGTCCGTTTGCAGGTTAGCGCACAGCATGGTTGAGAGGGACGTGTGGATGGTGGAGCGTGATACGGGGGTGACCCGTGCACAGATAGTTGAGAAATCTGCGTCTTTCTGGGACAGCGGCGGGGAAAGCATGAAGCAGCAGGGTGGATCAGCAGCAGGCACAAGCCGACTCGGCGAGTTGTCGTGCCCACACCGGGTGCTTAAAATCTGCATCTGGTGCTGGAAGACAGGCAAGGTGAGCGAAGAGGAGCCAAACAAAGACCGGTGCAAGGTGGGTCACACAAACTGGTTGAAGAACCACATGTATCTCCTCGTTCCTGCCAACAAGGAGATCCGACCCCTTCCCAAGAAGATCCCACACAGGCTGAACTTTTCCATCTGTAAATACATTCTGGAAAGAAAATTCTGCGACTACTCTGGGGGTGGGCCATGTCAGTTTGCTCACAGCCAGGAGGAGATCGGTGTGTGGTGTTGGATGGCCTCAAATAATGGTAAGTAGTGCATTTAGTAGTAGTGTTTTCCCAAGTAACCCATGTAACTAGAATCACGCTGAAGACTGAGTGGAAATAGCTGTCAAGAAACTGCATCATTTGCAAGACTGTTGCAGTGACTAAACAGCATAGCATGTTTGGGATGTTTCCAGTTTTATATTGCTCGTCTATGATTCTTTGGCTGATTTTAAACCTGCAGCTGTTTTCCTTTTTTTCTCCCCCTTTCTTTTAGCCCTCTTCTCTCCACTGACCTTCCTACCCCTTAAAGACACGGCCACAGAAAATACTAGCAAGATCTGCTGGTCTGTCTTACTGGAACCCTGGTGTCTGCTCTTCAGACAGCCGTTTCTCGCTGCATCCCTCTCATTTAACAGGTGTTGCCTTTGTCATTTTAAATTCAAGTTCACCGCCACACGCTAGATACCAGACAAAGCTTCATTAATTGACAGTGTGGTGTCGTGAACGTTCTGAGCGAGTGGGCAGCCTAGTCCAGTTCACTTGCATCAGTAATTAAAACCACAGCAGGTGTTTTAAAGAACTCACCAGCCAAGCATGAACGTGGTAATTTAATATTGGAAAATCTTGTCTGATGGGTGTACAATGGCTTCAAGTTCAAATTGAAAGTAGAATTGTTGGTTTGCTTTTCTCGTTGTTCTATCTTAGCGGTACAGTTATGAAATATGCTATTATTGGAAATGCAGGTGGTTGTGTCTCTCTTTTTAGTCCCTTATGCCGTCACCGGAATTTACTCTACTAAATGTAATTCTGGGTCCTGCCTTACATCCGGTGTTTAAAAACCATCGTATGTTTCATTTTTCATTTTGGATTTTAAAAACTTATTTGTCTGTCTGTCTGTTTATTTTTTTTTTATTTTTCTCCCAGTTAGAACTTTAGAAGAACTGGCAAACTACACGAAGAAGCCAGCGGCACCGGAGAGCACGCCTGTTCAGAAGATCACAAGCGGTCAGTCGGTTGTGACTGTAAACAAGCCGGTGACCCTGCTCACTAATGTGCACCTGAACGCCACCAGTCCACACTACTGCCAGTACTGCAGTGTGCAGTGCAACAGCCTGAAGAAGTGGGACCAGCACATTGCATCTCAGAACCACATGTTTAATGTGAACTCTGACAAGGAACACCAGTGGAACTTCAGGCAGCCAGCATGGGGTCTGATGGGGCTCGACGGGGGCACGTTTGCACTCTGTCTAAAGTAGGTTCTGGTTTGCTACATACTCAAGAAATATCCAACTGACCCAATCATAACATCCCCCCCCTCCTCCTCTTTCCGTTAGGCGTGCAGCTCTATGATTAGCAATCACTCATCACTCAAGAACTAGCAAGAAAACCAGTAAAATTGCTTTACCACCGACGAAACAGCAACTTTATATCTTTGGCAAATTTATTAAGACGCCATTAACCGTTTGGCAAGTCTTTTAAGGAAAAAAAAAAAAAATTCCATCCTTCGATTGTTGTACCTGCCCTGCCAATAAGAACAAGGTTTCTTTAAAATGTGCATCAAGGAGAAATCATTTTTTTAGGGGTTAGGGTAACAGTTAATACAGGGCGTGGATGTGCGACCATGAAGCATAGTAGCTATTTTTACCCACAGGTAAGTTCTGAGATGTGCGGCCATGAAGCATAGTATGACTTGGTTGTGTTGAGTGTCTACCTGTAGATCCACACAGTAAAAAAAAAAAAAACTTTGTGAGGCGTCATAACGACACCCTAACATTATTCTGCCACCCCAGGTCTACTGGATGTTTGCATTCATGTGATTGCAACAATGCAGCAAATTCTCTCATCAGACTCTCGCTAACTTTCCCTAATTGATAAACAGTTATTTTTTTTGCTGATTATTCAGACTTGGGAATAATATTGTTTGTTCTACCTGCTTGCCTCTGTTCCAGCCACGAGGATGGCCGTAAGTGTCCGTACTCCACTGTTCCAGACATGTACAACCTGTGCCCTTACGCGCACAGCCAGGGAGAGCTGGATGAATGGAAAGAACGCTGTGCCTGGCGCAAGATGAAACAAGACATTGCCAAAAATTCGCAAGTGTTCTCCTACACTGACCAGCTGATAGAGGAATTCAAGAAATCTTCGAAAAGCATCGAAGTGGTAAGCAAACCTAACCTTGCCTGACCAAATGGCTGCTGAATTCTGCCATGCAATACAACTTTTTGACCAGAGATCCATTCTTCTTCCTGTTGGTTCTTTGTAACTGTTCAGTAATGGATTGATTTTTATTGTCTCAAATTACCTAATTAGAAACAGAGTTTGGGGGTGTTCTCTTTATACACATGGCTGATATGGGGTTTTATGCTGCTTCTTTTTTAACCTGAAGGGGCCTGTACAAATCGTGTTGCCATCCCCCAGTTAACAAGTATAAATTGCTTTTTTAATAACCTCCAACTGCTCAGGGTGCTTCACTCACAAATGGAATTGGGTGTCTGATTACAGTATTCCTTGGATTGAGCCCAGTATGTAGCATTTAAAACGGCAATGTTTTACCCCTAAACTAAACTTTAATCTTGGTGGGTCCTGAATACTTGAAAAGCAGAATTAGTAGGAGATATTGAGAGAAAGAAGAGTTTTCACAAACCAGGTTAAGGGCTAAGTAGTGGTTATTCTATGTCACTTGCCTGTGTGTGGCAGGCTGTATCTTAGAGATGGATGGCATCATAGGTAAAAGCAGAAATTAGATGATGAATAGAAGTGTGGGCACATTATTGCTAATGTCAGGCCAAAATTTGATTCCTGCAAGTGGACTGACTCATTTGTTACACAGTAAACAGCCTGTTAGCCAACCTTCAGATAACTGACTTGTTCAGTTATTCAACTTTTCCAATGTAGGCTGATCATTTTTGTCCACACGACCTTTGAAGTTAATGAGCCAGTCACCAGGGGAGCTGTATCCACTGTATGTGCGTGCTCAGATTGCTTCCCACCAGATGGCTAGCATCCTTTGCACATCTCGTTAGTTGGTAAGTGGTATTCTCCCTTGCTGGTGATTTTTCACCAGTGATGCAAAGTAGTAGTTTAAAGAAAAGAAAGAGCAGGTAGTTCTTTTGCTATTGAGTGAAACTATGGAAAGCAGCATCACCTGCTTAAAGATAGTCCGTTCAGATATCTGACCATCTCCAAAGTTCCATTAGGATCAGACTAGAGGTTTATTTGTCCACTGTACCTCCTCCCCCTGGGGCATGTTTTTCTCATCTCTCATGCACCTGAAAAACGAACAGTTCTAGTTAAGTCATAGCGCCAGAACCCACCTGGTGCAGGAATGGCCATTCTTTCTGGTGACCAGCTCTGCGGGACTCTGTTCCTTTGCTGGAGCTGCCTTCCTTGCCAGCGTCGTGGTTAATCCCAACCACCCTAGGTTTAAAAAAGTGGGGTTGGGGGGGGGGAGGGGGAAGAAGAAACAAATCGTCTCCTAAGGGCATTTTTTTTAAAAAGAAAATCTAGCTATCTTAAAAAAAAAAAATTTAAATAAACGAAGACAAAGATGGAGCCCTCAGCGTAGTGAATACAACAGACGGCAGATACCTGTAGGTGACTAGTAGCAGCTTTGAAGTCGGTGCGGTGACTGATTGGATTTTTTTCTTTCACACCCCGTCCCCCATATTAGGTTTCGCTTAATGTGTTGTGCATCTTTTTTAATGCTGTCTCAGATGACCGAAAAGCTGGATGGTGTTACCGTTGAAAACTGCGAGGAGACCATATATATGCAAGAGAAGAATGCTAGTTACACCTGGACCTACAGGATTCTGAGTAAGGTGAGGAACTAGGGCTTGGTTGTTCGTTCTCCTCCTGTCCCTGACACGTGGAGTCAGGGAATTTTGCATCCTCCCCCTGAACTGCCTTGGTTCCCATTCTGCTGCATGGATTTCATTTGTAATAATATTTTGTTTTTGTCTGTTTGCTTTTTTGTAGTATTTCCCTCCGACCCCAAAGTAGTAAGGGTTCAGATATAAATCAACACTGCTGTTAATGACCTGTGCGAGTGAGTCATTTACCTGTCCATCAAGCCAACACTTGCAAATGGCTTTTCTTTAAGTTAGTTGTTAATTGCTAAGCATTTTTAAAAATTAGATTATACCATCAAACTCACGGGATTTATTGTCATCATCATTACTAACAGTGACTGCACAGTTTTTTTGTCATGTAGATTCCTGAAGCAAGTTGAGTTTCGTTGATTTGTATGGAAGAAGGAAGTAGTTTGAGGAACTCTAAGAATGGTAGCCAACAGCTGGTAGTATCATGAGAAGAGAACTCATTCATAATCATGCTACTCCAGCCATAAGATTGGATTACCTCACGTGGAGAAGTCACTATTCTTAAGAGTTACCTGTGATTTCTTGGTAGTAAGGGGCATTGCACAAAGATGAAATGCAGTTTGGCTTCCTTTTGAAAACCAGTTGCTGTATTTATGAGGCTGGTGGCTTAGTCTTGCATTTAAACTTTCATATGCTGACCAAGCGAGGAACTGGCTACTTCAGTAAGGTGTATCAGGTGGCTAGCCAAAAAAGTCCCTTTTTGATGTTGGAGGAAATTCGTACGGTTTTCACAGGTGTATCTCCAAGGAGAATTGTGTTTGAATGTAATTATTCTAATTTGCAGTAGCTTTCTCAAGCCCAAACCTTGCTGATGACAATGACAGGAAGGGAGGCTGCTGAAACACCGGTTAGATCAGTTACCGCTAAGATGATGGGAAAATCCCCCAAACCAACCACTCTACTTTCAGCAATCAGCAATAACTTCCTGTCCTTACCTTAAATTTGCTGGCAGTAATCAAGTTGCTACAGATAACAGCATGTTTATAGTTTGTTATTGTGGCTAAGGTGGCAGAAAATGTATGAAATAATCCTCTGCTTTCTGTAAATTTTTCATTCCACTTTTCTTTCCTTTTCAAAAACAAACAATGGAAACAGAAAAATCAGCTGAATAAAGTTGCTTTGCTGTACAACAAAGATCGCCTCCGTTTTGCACTGCTATGCCCCGACAACTCTAAACACTGCCAGGTGGCATTAGGTAACAGCTTTGTCTGCAACAGTGACAGTGGACAGCTGTGTTACAACATTGATATCCAGTTCACTGGGTCCATGTTTGGCTCCTTTAGCCAGTTGGTGGTGTTTGATTTCGGCCTGAGACCTGTGTTGTTCCGTAAGCTGACCGTGGAGGTTGGTACAAGTGACAAGCATGAGAAAATGCAGCAGCTTCGAGAGCAGCTGAAGTTCGATCGATGGACCAGCGAGAACCGCATCATCAAGCCATTCCACAACAACAAAGCAAGCAATGCCATTATGAAGTGTTACAAGACGCCAAGCTCAGCAGACAACATCATCACACATCATAGCATCTTCACAGAGCTCAACAGACACAACTATGTGCACAAGATGCACAAACTCATCGAGATGGAAGAACTGAAAAGACACCAGATAATATCAAGGTGAATCCTACACTAATCCTTTTTGTTGGTAGTGGATTTATAAAAGAAAAGATAGAAGAAAATTGCTAAAACATAGGTATTGCTGGCCAGGTATAACAGGTAGAACCATTGAGACTCGCCTGTCCTTTATCACATGGTTATTATCTCGACAGTAGTCGAATTCTGGCGGGGACAGGTGCTCCATTCAAAAACTTTAGTGTTCTTTACTCGTGGGGAAGTCGCAGAGCCACTGTGGGAGAGAGGAGAGCGAGAGCCCAGTCTAACTCCTGTTCTTTCTTATTAAACAGCAGGTGGTCTGTTGGCCAAGGTGTGTGGACTGGCTGCTGCAGTCAGGCGGGTGCGCTGGTCTCTTGTTGTTGATGCGGCATTAAAAAAAAAAAGGTGCAACCGAGACACGGACAGTGTGAACGATGTAGGCAACAGCAGCTGGCATCTGATGCAGATGGGTGGGGAGGAGGGGGAGATCTCTGCCACTGTGCAGCACCTCGGGCTTGTAAGGGACGGCAGTTTTTCCCATTTTAGCCGATGAACTGTAAACCCGAACTGGGGTTAATTTCTAAACCGGAAAGAAACCCACCTCATTTGTTGTTGTTGTTGTTCCCCCACCACCCTTGAGAAAGGCACAGAGTGAGATCCCAAATAGAATTGAATCTTTGGATGTTTAAAGACTTTGCCCGACTGTAGAAGAAAAAAAAGATGACCTCCTTTAGGGCTTAGCGCAGCAATGTCAGTGAAAGGGTTAACGAAGAAAAAAATTGACCCCTGTTTGTTTTTTCTCTCTCTCCTTTCTTTCTTTATCCTCCCCCCTTTTTTTTTTTGTTTCAGTTACAACCTGTGCACCATGATAGAAATCCTGGACAGGATCCAGGAGGACGGGCTTGTGTTTCCATCCGGCTCAGAGCTGTTTGCCCGTGTCCCACTGGTGGACTATCTGACTGAGGACACGGATGCGGGCAAGCTCATCCTGACCAGTGTCAAGAGCGTGCTGCTCGCCCCAGTGCAGCAGCCCGGCCAGGTGGTCTACGAGGCGCAGTTTGTCGGTGAAGACAACTTCAACTATGATGGCCGCAGCTGCAACCACATCTACCTCTGCCTGTCACCGTTGTGCTGCACCAGCCTCCACCTCAAGAGTGGTGACCATGTCGAGATGGAGATCCAGTTCCAGATGGACCGCCGCCTCTTCTGCTACATGCACTATGGCATTGATCAGCTGCAGAACATCAATGTGGTGTTCCCTGATGTCAACATGTTCAACCCAGTTCAGGACGAGGAACCCATAAGTGTGAGGTTGGTGTTGCCTGCTCTGAGGGGCTTCCCTGCAAACTTTCTAGCAGTCTCCTGTTTACTTCTTTGCTCAGAACTTCCACCTTCTCTTTTTAAAATCTATCTTGTCATTGGAAAGCTAAACAAATTCTCCTCTCATTCTTTGGGGGTAAACATCTGGGGCTTCTAGACTATTGAAGGGAGGTAAGTTGTTCGTTTTAAGTTTCGATGATGATTCTTCATCATAATCTCTCTCTCTCTCCTCTCACTCACAGACACAGACAGACAGATAAAAGGTAATCACAGAAATCTTAAGTGAGTTTTCCCTTAATACAGTATCTCAATCAGATCATTAGTTTTGTCTTCTTTGTAGTTAGCTTAGGCTGGTTGCTCATGCTACGAGACCTGGATGGTGTTTGAATGTAGTAGACAAGATGTAGTCGGTATCTTATGATTAAAGTTGCCAAGTTTAATTCAGTATTACATATGAACTGCAGCATCTATGACTTGTTCTGGTTTCTTAAGCCATGAAATGAAAGTAATGGGGTTGGTTTGTGCACTTTCCATCTCTTTAGTAGTAATAAGAGAACTAAGTAATGGAACTGTTTTGGCAAGTAACTATTGGTGGCATCAGGAGAAATTGATTAAATTTAGGTTCATTGGTTAGTTCTCTTCTTATAAGGTGATTGGAAATGCAAATCAACTCTCTTTATTGCATAAACAGCACACTACCAGTAACACATTCAGATGGTTGCTAAGTGCAAAGCCCAAGTTATTTATTTTTAAAATAATTTTTAGCATTAAGAAGTTACACATTTAATGACCAATTAGTAACACAAATAAGTAAATAAATGATGTAAAGTCATGGAAATGGTGGAATTTGGTACTGGGCTGAGCCATGCCTGTCTTTATTTGATTATTACCTGCATCATTCATTGGGTTTACTCTCACCTGGAAACTTGGGCACACTCACTCACCATTTCAGCATCCGTCTTGCATTGAAGTCTCCATTGACTTGAGGTTAGCAATACCCTCTTTGTAGATGTAGCTGGTTTTTTTTTTAATAAATTGTTGAGGGCCCAAGTGTTAACCCTGGTCAGGACTGACTTGGTTTGTCACACTTCCTTAGAGGAGGGACTTCTGTTAGGTCGGCTAAAACCAGGGTACACCAGGCACGCTTTTGGTGTCTCCCCAGTCCTGTCTGACTAGTGTTTGGGATAGTTATTATGTTAACTCTCTCTCTGTGTGTGTGTGTGTGGTGTGTGTGTGTGTGGCTGTGAGGAAGACAGACAAATCTATAATAATAAAAATGAAAAACAAAACTTTTTACTCTTTTTTCTTCTTAATTTTAAATTTATTTAGGTCCAGCATTCTGAACAAAGATCAAATGACAGCCGTGGAACACATTGTGGCTAAAAGAAGCGGTTACACGCCACCATTTATTATCTACGGTCCATTTGGGACGGGGAAAACCGAGACGTTAGCACAGGCCACTATGGTGCTTCTTAAGGAGAGGCCTGATGCACGGATTCTAATCTGCACTCAGTCAAACAGGTGAGAATCTACATTGTACAATATTAACAGTAAAGCCAGTTTAAGTTTACCTGCTAGGGTGGTTAAGTTCACACAGGTCATCTGTTTAATGGCTTATAAGATCTTCAGAAAGAGTGTGCTGGTTGCTTAACGTTAACTACTAGGGACACCCGAGTGAAGTAGTAACAAGGGTCTCTGGCTGGGTTTCATTCGAACATCTCTAATATAGATATGCTATTGCTTGCAGCTAATCCCCCCCTCTTTTCCTTCTACCGGATGTTTCTTGCAGCTAAAGGGTCTAGTTTAGTTAACCTTAAACAACAAAGAAGAGGAGAAAGAAGACAGTAGTTGAAATTGTTAAGTGAGCCATTACGGAATCTCTCAAAGGTTGGGGTACCATGTCTGCAGCTCAATTTTAAGGACAGTAAACGTCTAAGC
The DNA here is from genome assembly GCA_018389105.1 of Nautilus pompilius. Lineage (NCBI taxonomy): Eukaryota > Metazoa > Mollusca > Cephalopoda > Nautilida > Nautilidae > Nautilus > Nautilus pompilius. The sequence goes on along the minus strand of JACATO010002199.1, from coordinate 365,545 downwards.
ACGAGACGATGACGACGACAACAGGGGAGAGAAGTTTGGATAATGCTGCAGTCAGAAAGTACGCGAAAAGATCTAAAGAAGAAGTTCTGATAAAATTGCAATACCTCCCTTTGCTGGTTAGTGTTGATCGAACGTTGCAAATTGGGTTGTACTCAGTTTTGTTTACATTGGAATGGAAATGATCCGTTAAGCAGTTGATCGAAGAAAATGTTACCCATGTCTCCTAGTGATGGTTTTCTGCCTACAAAAGCAGTGTCATGCCACTTTTATGGTCCTTGTCCCCGACTGGACTCAGAGTTGCACAGTTTCTCACCAGTTTGCCAGAGTAAAGGTTTGGGTCTCTGCTTGTTAGAATGTTTCATTCTCAAAATTCAGCTGTAGCTAAGTCAATTTTTCAGTAGATTGGTTCGTTACATTCTTCTCGGGGGCAGATATCGCACTTTTTGTTTGCAAAGTGGTATCCTTCACACCCAGACCATGAAGATCTGTATCTTCAATTATCCAGACTGGCATGTTACGAAAAATTGTAGAATTTTCTTTTCTATCTTCAGTTTGGAGGATGGTGGTCCAGTGGTAGGGTGATGGATTGTGTGGCTAATGGCTTGGAGTTTGACTTATTATGATTGGCTCATTTTGGCTTAACTCCATGGCATAGTTTTGTCTCGCTCTTCTTTACTAGCTGGCTGCATGGGTTTTTCCCTCCCATATCTAAAAATAAAGAATTTTAATAGAGTTTTCTGCATACCTCAGGTGGAGGTCTTATGGGTAACTTTGCTGCCTTCCACTTCTGAAGAGCTCTAAGCCATACTTGGATAACTACTTGTTCAGTCCAATGCTAATACCTCTCACTTTTCTCCTTCAGCTCACAGTTGTGAGATTTTCTTGGAATTTGTTGATAGGGTTCACCAAGGAGCTGTTGCTGCAGTTACTTGGCCTCCAAATACTCTCCTCATCTGCATTCTGACCAGTTGTATGATATATTCATATGCTGGTTTTTGAAACAAGTGGGAATGTTCCATTTTAGGTATTTAAATATAGTTCCAGTGTCCTCACTAATATCTCTTCCAGGTCTAAGCACTCGGTTCTTTCTGTTGAGCAGAATTAATTGGTGAAACAAGTTGACTGTGAATTCTTCCATCAGCAACATTTAAAACTGCCAAACTTTGCCACAATACTGGATGAAGCTGCTTATGTACACAAATGTTTAGCCATAGTTCCATTGCATCTTGGACCTCTGTTCATGGAGTGAGCCCACATACTAAATGAATGGTATTCAAAATTCAAGGCCATCCAGTGCTATCCTATAGTCAAGCGCACAGAGAGGATAGATCTGCTAATGTTAATGCAGGGTAGTTGCATTTAAATCATTTGCAGTAAGTTACAGAAACTATCAGTTACTCAGAAAATGAAATTCCTAACTGGAACTGGATTGACATTTCTTGAGAGTCTTGTTGGTGCAATAGAAACCATACTACTAAGTTATTAGGGAATGCAGGGTGTAGATGTGTGACGTTTGTGTTTGAGTGCCGCCAACATGAAGAAGTTACTGCAGCAGTTCAAATCAGATCTCCAACAGTCGAGAGTAAACACCTGTGTCTAAATGAGAGTGGCAGTAATGGCTTTGTGGCATACAGCTGCTTGGCAAAGATTAACTTCAGTAGACTAAAGTAAAATAGATGACTTTAGATAAAGTTTAATTCTGTGAGCAGTGGATGTATTATATTGAAATTGTTGCTAGACTTGTTTAACAGTGTTCTTCATTTTTTTTTTTTTTTTATCCAGACAACTGACAATATGCAAAGATTCTACTTTCATTGTAATTCATGAAAACTAATTATGGTCAGCAGCAGGTGACTGGTTTGAGTTGTCTAACTTAAAATGAATATGTTGCAGTTAACAGATATGGGTTTTTTTTTTTTATTACTTGCTTTTGGAAATACGTGAAGATTGAGTTGACGTTTTCAAAAATAGGTAAAGAAGATTCCCTGTTTGTTAACAGCTACAATCAGAGAATAGCTGGTGAGTAGTTCAAGAGCTTCGTCATCAGCTCTCTCTGTGTTGACCAGATTTTCTTGTGACCTGGCTCCTTTAGGCTTTAAATCTGTTCTATTTATTTTCCAGTGCTGCTGACCTTTACATCACCAAGCACCTGCACAACTTCTTGAAGAAGAAAAACGATCTGCTCAGGATTTACTTTTCTGGCCGTCGCATGAACACCGTGAGTGAAGAGGTGAAGAAGTACTGTCTGATTTCCAAAGACGAGCAGAACTTCATCTCTCCAACCAAGTCCGACCTGATGAATTATCGTCTGATCATCATCACCTTGGCCTGCTCCATGGAGATGCTGGGAGAGATGCGTGGCCAGTTTACGCACATCCTGATTGATGAGGCTGCCCAGGACCTGGAATGTGTCACCGTTTTTCCGCTGTCGCTGGCTACCGAGAATACATGCATCGTACTTGCTGGGGACCATCGCCAGATGTCCCCCAAGGTCTACAGCCCCGAAGCCCGTGAGCAGAAGTTTCACATCTCGCTGCTTGAGCGTATGTTCAACTACTATGAGATGCATGTCAACTCTAAGCTCATTAGCACCCGATGCCCAAGCATCTTGCTGCGGAGGAACTACCGAAATGTGATGGAGATCACACGATTCATCTCGGCGACATTTTACGGTGGACCAGAAATGCTGATATCCAACAGCATCTTTTCAGCTGTGCCGGAACTCGTCCCGCTGTCCTTCTATGTTGTCCAGGGCAGAGAGTCACAGGATGAAAAATCTGTCTCATTTTACAACCAGGCTGAAGTAATGGAAATTGTCCAACAAGTCAAGAAGCTGATGAAGAACTGGCCCCAACAATGGGGCCCCAGGTCAGCTCAGGAGATTGGCGTTGTATCAGCTTATTACAACCAAGTAAGTGTCATGGGGGAAAAGCTGAAAACGATAGTGGCACAACGTGCTGCCTTCTCAGCAGCTGAGGCCTGGGTTCTTTAGTAAATGAGTCGCCCATGTGTTGAGATGTGTTCTCCTCTGCCATAATTTCTTTTACATTCTCAGAAAGTCTATTTGAAATTTCATTTGGTCCATCCACTGTCTGTTTTCTGTGCTATGTGACCAGCACAGTTCCTTTTCAGATTTTTCTGACTGCTTCGATTGCATCTTTCAGCTTCTGTTCTCTCTCATTTTATGTATTATTTTGTCTTTTAAGGATGTACCCAGCAACCTTTCCTTTGCTCTTTGTATTTTTTTTCAATTTATGTCTTGTACTTTGTTTGGTGACCAACTGTTTTTCTTTTAGCCAGATGTAATTACTGGAAGAATGCAAAAAGAATGTAGGTTTTTCTTTGACATACTCAAGATATTTTTAATTCTCACATCTCGGTGATAAATCTAAAATGCTTTCTGTGCATTAGTAATTCTCTTTTTTCTAATTTCTTTCTGTTGTCTATCACTTCATGATATAACTACTTCAAGGTATTTCATTTCTTTCCCTATCTTCAATAGGGGCCACCTTCCAACAAAATCTGTTGTTCCTCGCCCTTTGTCATCACCTTTGTTTTACCCAATTTCACTTCCTTTTGTTAATGGCTGCTGTATTTCGCTAGGATCTTCAGTATCTAGGACGAATTCTAATAAATCTTGTAAATTATTTTGTAGAAATTGGATCTCATCTCTGGAAACTATGAAATTAGAATTTCCATATATTTGTTTTATTGTTAAATGTACTTCTGTAGGACTCCTGCTCATTGCAGTATTTGTAACATGCAAGGACATTCTATGGAGTTGGAAGACCTGTAATTAATAAGTACTAAATGACCTTGTCATATTCTAGTGTTCTTTTTTAAGTTGAGGTAGTGCAACCACTTGTCCTACTGGTTGGTTGTGGTCCAAAATTTTGGTAATCCCATTCTGGATGACTTTATAAATAACCGTGTACAGCTGGTTAATGGGGCTGTAATTCTTTGTTTGGGTTCTGTCCCCATTTTTGTATAAAAGAATAGCTTTGCCTTAAAATACTTAAGTCCAGGAAAAGACTAAATTGTAATTGTGTTGTTTTTGTTTGACTTCGTTGCAAACTGGATTTCTTCACCTGTTACATGAGAACTTAAATCAGGTATTTCCCTGACTAGATAACTGGGCAGAAGGTAGGTTCTCATAAAATTTAATGAAAATGCAGTTGATTCCCTCTCTTCAGAATTAATCTTGCCCATCTGTTTCTTTAGAAATTTCTCCTCTTGCAGTGTAGCCCATTTTGTTTTCATGTGCCCATGTCATCTTGTTTTCAAATTTACCATTTATCAGCAGCAATCTGCAAAAACCCACTTCATTTTCCTAATCCATATTCTTTTATAGCAACTCATTTTAGTTTTTCCTTCTCTCCCACTTTAGTGCCAAAGCCACCCTTTATTATTATTATTATTATTATTATTATTATTATTATTATTATTATTATTATATTATTATTATTATCTGTCTGTCTGTCTTTGCTCTATCTACATTATCAAAGAATTCTTTCATCTTGTCATTGCCTTTAGTACAGATTGAATGCTTGATCGTTCCTTTGTATTGTGACAATTACCAATCCCAGGTGGCTGGATGTAATGGACAGTCGGTGAAATGCTGTTACATTTGTTTAAATAAATAAAAAGTTTGCTGTGAGGGGGGTAAAGAAAAGGCTACATTATCTTGCATTCAGTCATTCAAATTACTTCAAACTGGGTTAGGTAAATCCTGTACGCTAACAACTCTTGGTGTTGGAACTCATTGCATTGATTTAATTGAGAAGACAAAGCAAAAGTTTGCTGATTGTTAGGATTTACTTTTAGGTTCTGAGGATTCGACATGTTCTGAGGGCAGCGGCAAAAAACTTCAAAGAACTGAGGGAGGTAACAGTGGAGAGAATGAACAATGTTCAAGGTAAGGTGGAATTATCTCTCCTCATGTCATTCTAACTGTATTCTTCATTGTCCAGCACTGACACTCTGAAGGGCAAGAAGCTTATAAAGCTCTCTCTTTTTGAATGTGTGGTTGGCGATTATTTGTATTCAAGATCTTTACATGTGACTCCAGGTACTCTCCAAAACAACAACAACAACAACCTTTTCGTAAGAGAATATCCAGATGTTCAAAAGCATGCTATCCACTTCACCTATTCAAAACGCTACAGCTGAAAAACGTGTGTCTCAGCCAGTTCCGATATATGGCAGGGCATCCCAGAAGTCCGCCACATACTTCTGGTAAACTGTTTAACGGTAGATAGATTGATTGATTGATTTTGATTTTTTTAGGTGTTACAATTGTTTACACTGGTTATATCTGTCACCTGACTGAGTTGTCACCCTTTGTAGTTTAGTCACTAGAGGGTCAATTTAATTGCAACCACGGGGGGTCCCCTGGAGGGGGTAGCAAAATGACAAGAAAAGGTCTGCAGGGTAAACTATAGGGGAATCTGCCTGGCGATGAAAGCAAACTAGTGTCAAAAAATTTTAAAAAATATACGAATTTGTTGTTTTTATTCCTATCAAAGGTATTTGATTTTGATCAGTAATTTTTTTTAATTAGAAAAAATTCCTTTAGAATTAAAAAGAAAAAAAAAATCAATTTTTTTTTCTCCAAATTTATCCATTACTTTTTAAACAAGTTAGCTGTAACTTTTGCTCTGTCAACACCTGTACAGGTAAGGCAGCGGAGCATGGCGAATTGGGCAAAAAATAATGCAGCCATTACACTCATCGTCATCAACTTTCGGATGCCCATGGTTACAGCTGTTACCGTTGGTGAGGCTTAGCGAAATAACTCAATGACTTTGTTTCTGAAGACCCGACAGATCCAGATGATTTATTCTAAACACGTGCATGCATGTGTACACGCTGTTGTTGCCTTTTTCAACTGAAAATGATGCTGCCACCACTGTTTGATGGCAGAACTCCTGCATGAATTGAATTGCTTATAGTGGAGACAGCTTGCATCCCAAACTGGGAATTCAAACTCAGGCCCTTATAATCTTAGTAATTCAGTAGTCTACCACTAACCCACTGCCCAACCCATGTGCTCACAGTGAAGAAAATCTGTCAGTTTTTTCTTTTCTTTTTAAGGTAAGGAATTTAGAGCTTTGTTCATCAGCACAGTGCGGACATCCAATTTAATTAATGCTCCTCATCTGCAGAACCTCCGCGTGGAAGAATGCGATGGTGAGGTGGGTGACTTTGGGTTCCTCTCCGACCCCAAGCTGCTGAACACTGCGTTAACTCGGGCCCAGTCACTGGTAGTTGTGGTGGGTGACCCTGTTGCACTCTGTGGGATCGGGGATTGCTGCAACCTCTGGAGGACTTACGTCAAGCACTGCCAGAACCTGAAGAGCATTTTTCCACAGACGCACACAGTGGAAAAGATCAGGCAGGAGGTGCTGAGCCTGATTTCCTCCGATGCCGGCAAGCGGCTCCAGGAGATCATGAATCTTTCACGAGAGCCAGTTCACCAGTTCCAACTCAGGCAGCAGGCGTCAGAGCGTGCCCGCCAGGAGGAAAGGACCAGTGCTCGTGGGATTGCCAGCCCTGATTTCAAGGAGGTTGAAACAGCTGTAAAACACGATGCTGGACCTCTGTTTAAGCTGGAGGAATTTGTTTTTGTTCAGCCAGGTGAAATTTTGCAGCAGTTCGCTGAAGAATCCCAAACGGATATGCTGGCAGATGATCAGCCAACCAGCGGTCAGGTTCTTGAAAAGAACATACGGATCACTTTATCAGGGAACTGCGCAGTTATTGATTATCCAATTTCTGAGGAGAAACACAATGATCTTGCCTTTGATGATGAATATTCAGGTTCATCAATTATGGATTTGAGTGTGGATTCCATGGAAGAAATGTATTCTCCTCACCTTTCTGGTTATATATCTGAAAAATGTAAACTAGGGAGATTGTGCATAGATGCACCTGATAGAATCTATGTCCACATAGATGGTGATAGCAATCAGAAGGTTCCCATATATAGCAGACAGAACTGTGGAAGAGGGTCAGATGGGGACATGGTATATGTAAAAATTTGTGAATCTAAACCTTTGGCATCCATACCTGAACCAATAGCTGCTGATGCTGGAAGAGCTGCTGTGGGTTTGGAGCCATTACATGGTAAGGTGATAAAGGTAGCTACATCTCCAGTCCATAACAGCTGTTTGGTTGTGTGCAAAGTTTTTCCCAGCAACACTGGAATGATGGTCCCACTTAATGAATCAATGCACCCCTTGTTCAATCTGACACCGAAGAACCTCCTCCAGCAGGTAAAGAAAGGTTTTGTTTGTGTGTATTTTATTGGCAGCAACAAAAAGGTTACCTTTGACCATTTTGAAAAAGTGGATGCAGCAATTCCATCAGAAAAACTCTTCCTGGTTCAGAATTTGGGCTGGCATAGCTCCTGTGATTTTCCCATTGGAATTGTAGTGGGTGTTTTGGAAGTAAGTAATGCACTTGATAGCCAGAGAACACTTCTAGATGCTACGTATGAGGCAAAGAAGAAGTTCAACAATGAAGCAGAAGAAGAAGCAAGGTGCATCAGTCAGCAAGTTGCATATATTTCTCCATCAGTTTATCTGAACAGGGAGGACTGCCGCGAAAAAGAGACGTTTGTCATCAGTGGCAATACTGGCGCTGAACAGAACATGGCACTGAGTGTTGAAGATACCGGTATAGAGGGAGTTTATGTGCTTGGTGTTCACATTGCTGATGTTAGTTTATTCATAAAACCTGGTAGCGTACTTGATAGGGAAGCAGCGTCTCGGCTTTCTGTCCAACATCCTTTCTTGGATGAACCTATTCACCTTCTACCAAAAATACTTTGTGTAGATACCTTCAGCCTGACTGCTGGGTCAAACAAGCCCACTATATCTGTCTTCATGACTGTAGAAGATGGCGTCGTGATTGGTGTAGAGGTGAAGAAATCTGTTGTATTTAACAAGATACAGATCAGCTGTGAAACTATTGAAGCTATCGTGACTAAGGAACCGGATGGCAGTGTCGGTGAGCTAAACAACCATATTAAAGTTTTGTACTGGACAGCTAAAGCATGGAGGAAGAAACGCCTGGGAAATGCTCATCTAGAAAACATTGACATGGGAAAAAAATCACCTAAGGCTAATTTAATAGTAAATGAGATTGCAATAATGACCAACCACCAGGTGGCAATCTTACTGATGAAGAGGTTTCCCAACAAGTCATTGATTTGTGTTCAGAACGAGCCAGATGCAGTTGCACTAGAGAAGTGGAGGATGAACCATGTTACAAATGCTTTGAACACAGTTGCTTTGACAAAACCGTTTCTCTTGAACACTTCTGTGTGCGGCTGTCAAAGCATTTGTGCCTGCCTGGTAGCATTCGTGAAGAAGTACAAAGTGAAAGTTTCTCAGACTGTTGACATCATCACAGATGTGTGGAAGATGATCACTGAAGCTTCTGATAAAGGCAGCATGCAAGAGGTGCAAGATCTGATTGTAAGCGCAGTTGGCCTTCCCTCTCTGGTCATCACAAAACACGAGCTCAGCCGTCTCATCCCCAACGAGCAGCTGCAGTGTTCGGTGGCTGTTGATAAAAATGCATGCCAACATTACTCACTGAATCTGGAGCCCTACACGTTTTTCACCAACCCACTGAACTCATATGTGGACCTGCTCATTCAGAGGTTTACTTTAGCTTTGCTAGACTCGCAGCCCACCCCTCTCTCTCAAGACGAAATTCTGAATGCTGCTTATAGCCTATCATTGACATCTCGCAAAGTTGAAAGGTATAAACAACGAGCAGGCCAGTTGTCAGTTGCCATGGCCACCAAGCTGAAGCCAGATACCTTTTACGGGGTGGTCAAGAGTGTTGGTGAGACTGCGCTGGGCATTCTGTTGTGTGCTAACCCAGACCTGGCTCCACTGGAAATCAGTTTTGTTTTACTGGGACTTAGCAAGATCCCAGATGCCAGCTTGGACTGCCAGGTGGTGCTGACTTGGCACAAAAGGATATACAGCCTGTCCCCGAGCCAACCGACCGTGGAAGCAGAAGAGCTGGTGCTGAATCCTGACCAGCACGTTTGTAGGATTTTGTCCATTCATTGGCAGCGATTGTTAGGGTCTCTCCGAGCTGAGGACATGTCACGGCTAAAGAACAATGTGGCATCAGCACAGAACTCTGGGAAGAGCATTCAGGAGAATGCAGGTTATGCATGGATGGTGAGGTCTGGACAAAGACAAGATGGCGGTGGTTTGAAGCATTTTGTTGATTTTAGCCTGAAGCTTGGTTTGACAAATGTTATTAAGGGCCAGTTGGGGGCTAAAATGATAGATGGTTTTCTCACCCCGATGATCCAGCTGATAAACGTGGTGCCAACATTTAGCATTTGTTTGGAGCACCGCAGAGATCCAGTAGGATGTTTTATGGAGGAATCAGCGGCATGCACGGTCAAGTTAAATTACAACAATGTGGAAAGTTACCAGAAAGTGTGGATGTCTGTACTGAACATGGAGGCAGCGCACTCTGGTGTCGCTATGCACAATTCTGTTTACATCCAAGATGTCAGCATAGTCTGGTTGAAAGATCGAGATTCTGGAGGCAACCAGACCTATTCGGGTCAATTCCAGATCTCATTTAAAAACTACCAGGAGTGGAAAATCAACTTTTCAGTTTCGGACTTTCTCTGTGTTCGTTATCCGTTTGCGAAGCTCTGTCCTACTGGTTCAGACTGTGATAAGTCAGTTACCTGGGTGGGCCACTGCTTGGTGGTGGAAGTTCTGGAATCTCAAAAAGCTGGCATGATTAGAGTGATCGCCAGGCTAGTTCAGACAAGTTGTGGGCAACCGTCCAATTCAGCATGCTGTACCATTGAGCATATCTCCCGACCTCCTCTGATCAGGTAAGTTGACCTTCCTCCCATGTGTAGTTGACCCAGTGTGTGGTTTAATCACCCCCCCCCATCCCAGACGCACCTTGTAGGCTGACACCTGCAGCACTTAGAAACCTCTGCCATCTCCATTTTTGCCAGAAACACGTGCAAACAACACCTGGTTGTGGTTGCAGTCTTCTTAACCTATTTCCAACCGTTTGTTTGCTTGGATGGTGATTGATATTGGCAGTCGTAACACAGCAGAGATGACCCAGGTGCAGCTTAGTCTGGTCCTCCGACATTCCCAAATCTGTCCACTAATTTACTTTAGTCGACAGAGAGAAGAAAAACAAACAAAAACGCTGATGGTCCAACCTTGAACAACGTGACATTTTGTATCTGGTGACGCAGCCCTGTTTGTCTGCTGTTAAATGGGTGGGTTTTCTAAAATTGTAGACTGAGTTTGTAAGTCCATCGTTCGTTATCCAAAAAGAAGTGGAAGCAACAGCAAAAATAAGTACATCGGGAAGTGTGATGGTCGGCTTTCTTGCAAGAGGTTCCCAGTCTGAGTTTGGCAAGCATTGTCAGAAATTAGCTTATTCCACATGAAAGACGGCAGGATTTTTGGCTCCCCCTCCCCAACCATTAAAGACAGCTGACATAGGGTTAAGAGAGCCCGCCGGCCGGCCCCCATTGTGGACTTATTTTCTAAGAATGTTAAGGAAAACTCTGGATAGCTCAGGTGAAATGGAAGGAAAGTTTTTTCAAAATTTTCACTAGAAGAATGACGAAGACAAAGACACCCCCCCCTCTAATCGCACCTTTTGTTTGTTTTACTAATCCCCTCTTCTTTGCAGGAGTATGGAACATGCCGTTAGTGAGCTGAGCAACAGCACGCAGTTGGCAAAGGAGATAGCTCTCGGAAGAGGACTCGCTAACGGTAGGAATGACGAGAGATTTACTGCCCGTCTTAGAACTCGACAATTTTAGGAAGACAGAAGTGGATGAAAACCTGTGTTCCGTTATTTCGGTTAAGTTGGTTGGAGATAACTATTTCCAAAACCTTGGGGAGAGAGGGTGGGTGCTCATTTGAATTAACCCCAGCGGTTTTCTTTCTGCCGTGAAATAAATTAGAAGATCAGACCTTGTCCCCTTTTTAAACTTATTTAATCCTGACGGCATTGTCAGATTCGGTATCACTACAGGGCCCCTAATTCTCAGTGTTAAAAGATGTCGAATCTTTCATTTAAAACTTCTAGTGGTGGATAACGTGACATGTCAAATACGTATTAATATTAAATTTGATGTTTCATCTGGCCCTCCCTCCCTTTTTTTTTGTGTGATTTGTAGGTAAAAAAGAAAGAAAAAACAAACTGCGATTGTGTGTGTGACAGTGTTCTCTATTTTCATTTCCAGTGGGCAAGATGATCACCTACCAGATTACGAATCAGAGCTGTCCTCACCTGCAGCCCCCCAGCCAGGACCAGGTCGCCGCAATTGAAGCTGCCTCACGCAAAACCTTCACGGTGATAAATGGTGGAGCGGGCACAGGCAAGACTGTGACTGCTGTCCACCTGGTGCACACGTTTGTCCAGCACAACAGAAAAGTCCAGCAGCGGGGCCAGGTGTTGGTTTGTGCACCTTCTGATGAGTCCTTGGACATCATTGAAAGTAAGTATGCACCATTTTTCTTTCACTCGGAAGTGACATTGGTATACATGTTGCTGTGGTTGATGACAGACCAGGAAGCAGAAAAAAAACTTAGTCTCGGTAAAGTTTCAGGCCCCTATACAAAATATTTTTTTTTTTTTTTAAATCACTAATAAAAGCAATTTTACTGCTGTTTCACTTGTGCTGCAGTGCTGAGTTATCAGAAAAGTTCACTAGAATGATCTTAAAGAATAGATTTTTTACCTGATCTGGATTTTTCTGTGCACTCGAAGGCTTTGAGCAACTTGTTGACAGTCGGAAATTCTTTTGGCCCCCTCGTGTTTGATGGGCCAGAGACCATGACAGCAAACCAGCCAAAGACTTGACATTGGAACAAACAGCAATAGAATAAGCAGTGGCTTTTGCTGATAGTGACAGCAGAAAACCTTTAAAAAAAAAAAAAAAAAAAGTCAAAAGGATGGGCAATTTTTTTCCCCAGAGGCCAGACCTGAGCCATGACGGGCTTCCTGTCGTCTGTGGAAAACTAAAGTAACCTGAACTTCTGCAGGTTATTGTGTGGATGGAGCCCCAGTCTTGGTTCAGCTCTGTAAGCTCAGCGTGCACTCTAGTTAATTTTTGCGCTTTTACAAGTTATTACACTTGAATTTTGTCGCGTGGTGCGATACTTAGTAAGTTGTTCGGACTAAACCTCATTTGGCGGGATAAAGTTTAAATAATTTTTGGATTAAAATCAGCACTGAGCAGGAATGTTAACTTTGTGGAGCTGTAACTGGTAAAATGTTTTCCGCTTGTTTAATGATGAAAACCAGTTCTTGTAAATTATCGGTTAATTTCACCTGTAGTAGTGGGTTGGATTCTGTTTTAAGATATTTACAATTGTCATGATTATTTAGTATTTTTATTCATTGCATTAAAAAAAAAATTTCTACATTCAAACTTTCCTCCTCCAGCTCATCTAAAGCTTCTGCATAGCAGCGGTATTCAGATCCTTCGTGTGTATGACAGGTGCAATGAGTTACTAGATTTCCCAATTCCGTTTGAGTCACAACTAACGGGGCTCTCAAGTTCTCCGGAGATTTCCAAAAGCAAAGAATTGGCATTGCACCACCGCATCCGAATGCCCGGCAACAGTTTTCATGCTCAGATCCTGGAGTTTGACATCATTTTTGAACTGTATGAGGATAGCATCATTCACGAACAGGTGGAGGAGTACTTTGAGTTACTGTCAAAAGCAGAGGAGGAGGAATTCCAGAAAGCTGACATTATTCTGTGTCCGTGCTTAGTCAGCGATGAGGACCGATTTAAACTCTTCACAGATGTCAGACAGGTAAAGGAATTGATTAGGGATCATGAGATAGGACATAAATCACAAAAAAACATGCTTTATTCAGCATTTGGCGAGTACAAACTAAAGCATCCACGAATTGCCTGGGTGGTTTGCCTTTTAAGATGTTAAAAGCAAACAAACATAATAATTGAAACATTTTTTAAAGTATTCTGCACTGTAATAAACTGTCAGTTATACCATTCAGTAAACAGATCATGCTATCCTGTCATTTTTGGAATAGGATAAGCAAAATCATCAGTAAAAGCATCGTTTTTTTCTTTTAGGCCACAATGTAATGAAGTGGAATTAGCCCATTCTTTCCCCTGCAGCTTGGAACCTGTTTGTGTAAAGTAGGATGTGGTTGATAGCCACGCAAGAATTGAACCGACACGTTAACTGACCCGTATTAAATACATATTGTTGAAAAACAATAAAAATACTGTTGGAAATAGTTTACCACCACCTGCCTGAAAGTAAATGCAAGATGGAAACCTAGATTTTACCTCTATTATTATTATTACGTCCAAATATGTTTACACATAAAGGGTTGGCGAATTGTTAATTATGCATAATTCTCATTCATTCATTGTCATATCTGTGAAATTTTGCAGCAGCTACAGGTCCTTCCATACCTGTTTTCTGTATTTGAACAAAAATGAAGCTGGATTTTGCTAACCTTTCATGTAAAAAGTTTTTTTTTTTTTTAAATGGGCAATTCTCTGGAATTGTTGAGTTCCTTGTTAGGGAATTTAGACAAGTTTCAGACATCTAACAGTGACGTACTTCACTTCTAAGTTGTCTAAAATTCACATTGTGTTTTCAGTTACATTCTTTTTTTCTGTTTGTTTTAGATTGTTATCGATGATGCAAACATGTGCCTGGAACCGGAAACGATGGTTCCCATAATTTCCCACTCTGCTGCTGAGCGAGTGGTTCTTCTGGGCGACCACAGGCAGCTTCAGCCGCAAGTGCTGCATCCAGCAACCACGCCCAACAGCCCTCTCAGGCAGTCGCTTCTTGAGCAATATGCCGAGAAAGCCATCTCGCTGAAGACGCAGTTCAGGATGGTGAGTTACGACAGCTTATCTGTTTCTTCTCTTTTCCTCTACCTGCACAGGTGCCTCCCTGGAAAAAAAAAAAAAGAGGGAGGGAGAGAATTCTCAAGGGGTTACTGTCTCTCCCTGCTACATCGGATGCTTTATTTTTAAATGCCATCACAATGTGCCTATTGCCTTCCAAAACCATGGCACCTTTTGTATTCTGTTATGGAGTCTTCAGTCCATTTCTTGTGTATCTGTAAATACAAAACCTGGCTCATTTGTATAATGACATAAGTCTAAAGGGCAATAGTTATCACTACTGTTATTAGTTTGTTTTAAAAATTCTAGGGGTTGGATAGGAATAAACTTTTTTTTCCATTTCTGTTGAACCTTAGCAGGTTTAGTAAATATATGTATATAGTGCAGTTAGTGTTCTTCCTGAACCTGATATGTCTGCTTCGACGTAAGTTTGACATCATTTCTCTGCTATGCGGCTTTTCAGGGCAATGCGTGGGTGGGTGCTCGTCTGAGAGAAAGAGACTTGGCAGTCGTCTTTCTGGAGCCAGCCCCCTATTGATGACGACGTTAGTACGAACACAGCTGCACTGCTCAAATTCCAGCAGGTCAGCTACATTGATGACAATTCTATATATAGCCATTGGTGGGCTAGCAGCATTGCATCGTGGAAATGCTTCCATCCTCATCAGTTGTGTATTTAAATAGCCCAAACAACTTTGGTAACCCTGAACTAGACTTTGCCTTTGGAAATAAAAACCCTAATCTACCCAGAACTGTTATCCAACCTTCCTCTAGTTTTGTTCTGCTTCACTTTGATTATATAAATTACTTCGCCCCACCTGCACCTGGTTTCTTCTCTAAAGACGAGAGGAACCAAATTATTTAGTTGTGGACGTCTCGTCGTAACTTTGCCCTTAGACTTTTAACTTTGAAGGTGGTCATCAACCAATCCGAGGCCATGCTATCCAACCTGTCGTCACCCAACTCAGGAACAAATACTCACCGCATCTTCTGCTGCTGTTACTATCACGTGATCTGTTTGCTTATCATTTCCCGGAATACGAAAAATTTCTCCCGTCAGGTGCGGTTTGCCGAACAATCAAGATCAGTAGCCCAGCCGGCTGTATCCCCGCTTCTCCAGAAATCTGTTTGACTTTCCTTTATCTTTTGCCATTTTTTAAAATTTTTTAAATTATAACGAGGTGCTAAGACCTGAAATAATTGTTGCATTCATTCATTGCAGAATTCTCTTCTCTCTTCTTTTATCAACAACTACTTGTATGGGAACCGGATGACGACTCAGAACAACCTTCCTGAAGAATTCAGCTTGTTGGCATTTTGTCACATGGTTGGTGAGGAGCAACACACGCTTGTTCAGACATCGAGATGTCTTCAGCCCTCTGTGTTCAATGAACTGGAGGCAGCGTACGCTGTGAGTGTGGCAACCTGTACATCATCACCACAAACCGAATGTTTGGTTAATTTTTGATGACCGTCCATTTTTATGGCATCTAACTCGTTAACTCCTTTAGAGCACTTGAACAAAAGAGCTGAGATGCTACAATGAGACAGGAAACAATTTCAGCTTATACAATAACACCACCACCCCCCCTCCCAGCCTATTTATTTGTTTGTGCAAGATATGGGAACTACTACCGCTGGCAATTCTGTCCTTTTGTTTAAAAGTTTAACAAGTCCTGTTTGAAAGTAACTTGTGGGCATAAGCTTGGTCTTTGAAAGAAAAATCTGACAACAAAAAAAAATTATACTTCTTCTTATAAGTTGATATAATATTCTCAATACCCGTCTCCTAGGAAAAACACTGCCATTCTCTGTAAATTATTGAACCCACATCATCTGCTGTTCTTTCTTACATACTTAACTAAACTCATTATCAACAGTTCTTTAATTCTTCTTTATAATCATTCGCCGTCACGTACAGTTTCTCTCCAAAAGTATTTTTTAACTTTAAAATAAAAAGAGAGAGAGGGCAAGCGTGGTGGCAGTCTGCTTGCCTGACTGACTGTGTTTAGTTGGATATCAGGCGGGGTTGGAGTGATACACAGCCTCGTTGTTACTACAGTAACATAGAAAAAGTGCCCACGGCTAGACATCAGCAACCAGCTTAATACCCCCATGCATGCATCCTGTGACACATCCTGCTTTAGAATGTATTTCCTTAGTTACAAGAGTTCCTCCCACCCATCAGAATTGTTAACATCTGAAATTTTTTTTCTTTCTTAAAGCAAGTTTACATAAGTACACAACACCTTTTATTTAGGTTAGAATTTTCATTGTAAGAGAGACAGACAGGAAATAGTCTTGAAACAATAAATCAGTAGTGCCTCTCAGTTCAGAGTTAACCCTTTAGCTACTAACAAATTTACGGATGCATGCTTTCATCCTAGAACCAGTTTCTGTAAGCAGCAGCATCTTAGTATGATTTGATAGAAGATATCAAATACGGGTTAAAAGTAACCAGTTTTTCTCTTTAAAGCTGCTGAGAATAAAAGTGGAGATTTTTAACCACCAAAGTAATAATTCTAAAGAAATTATAAAGGAAATTGAATTGCAGTCCATGTTTGTGATAGATTAAAATTATGAAATATCTTTTGGTCAGAAGTTGAAATCTTGATATTTATCTTTTCTTTTAAATACATTAATAATTCTACTCTGTTCGTTTATCACCAGCTGTAGTTCTCTCTTTAATATTATGCCCTTGTCAGGCTCTTTGATCATAATATACACATGGGTTCTTTCAGGTAAACTATGCTCTGGGATTAGTCCAGCATCACAAAATCAACAGGAGCAAGATCATGCTCCTTGCCTTCCACGACGCCCAGGTGAGTTTGCTGAGGAAGAAACTCAGAGAAAAAAGACTGATGGAGATCAAAGTGATGAGTGTCCGAGAAAGTGCAGGTAATGAAGTCTTGTTTCTTTAATGAAGGGATTAAATTGCTTGTATCCATTCGACTTTGTTCAGATAAAAATGTGTATGCAACCAAAGGGCTGAACCGAGACACACAATTATTCTGTTTACTGGACAACTTTAATCAGGTGTAGTTCTTTTTTGGCATCAGTTCTCTCCTCCAATAATACACAAACGACAGAATGTGTGACCAAGTATTGCAAGAACATTCTCCAGTGTTGCTGAGCTAACCACCAGTAGTTAAATAACTCTTCCTATCAACATTGTTGTCATGCAGTTCCAGTTAGATGTGAGATTTCCTCAGGCGTGGAAGCGCGTATCAGGGACAGTTAGAGTAGAGGGGGCACATTATGACCTGTATCAGTCAACAAAAGTGCTCCCATTCTTCTTCAACCCTGCCATTCATAGTCAGTTCGGCACCTTGCTGAACCACAGACAACACCTACCCAAATCCGGTCACTTTTATTTTAAAAGCTGACTGCTATCAGGTAAGGGGCCAATTTTTGTTTTTTTTTCTTTTTCCACCCCCCAGGATTTGAGTCTGAAATTGTAATCCTGTCCACTGTTCGATCACTCCCACGAAGCCATGTGGAAAAGTACCCGACAGCAGGGTGGATGCAGGAACATCTTGGATCTGTGTCAGATGACCACCTGATAACCGTGGCCCTGACCAGATCATCTAGGGGTCTCTTTATACTGGGTGAGTAAAGATTCTACCTTGTCTTTTTAAAACTAAGCAACTTCAAAAAAAAAAAAAACTAGAGTTTGTTGCAGGATGCACTGATAAATGTAATAATGGAAACCAGGTGAAAGATTTAGCCAGATGTTCTGCTCTTGATGAGCAGCAGATTTATCAGTCGTCATTGGCAAAGTAACAGCTACATTTGAATGGGAGTTAAGACTAAAGGGAGTCAGCTAATGAACATGGTGCTAAAAGTAGCTGTCACATTTATTTAGTGTGAAAAGCACCTTAATGAAGGCAGATGGCTGCTATTATCATGTGACACAGCAGGCTAGAAGGCAATCCCTGAGTACCAACACCCACCAACCAAAATTTAAAGAATGGTGAGGAGTAGGAAGGAAATAGACAAGTCTGCCATGCTTATATCTGGGTGGTTGGGTGTCACGTTCTTGTTTCTCTGACCACACTTCTCTTATTTGTTTCAGGTAACAAATATCTCCTTCAAGCCCATTCTTTCTGGAGGAGCCTGCTAAAGAACTACCACGCACGTGACAAACTGTTTTTGGCCGAAGAACACTTCCTACAATGCTGAAATCCTCCCTTTAAAACTGCAAATTCATCATTCTTTTTTAAAAATCTGTGATAGCCATGTTCCCTAAAAAAATAAATAAATGTATGTATGGTCTGCAGCTGTCACCATTATTGACTTAATCTTCAGTGGACAGGGTTGAAAGTACCCGCATAACTACCCAGGTGGTGCTTGTCTCCTGACAGGGAAAGGAGTTAAAACAATGGCTATCATGAGAGAGCCCACTGCATTCCGGCTTTGTCATCTTAACGTCTCGACAAATGTTTAATTCTAGAGAAGGTTTATCTAATTTTTAAAGAAGTCTTACTTAGTATCATTCCAAAAAAAAAAACACAAAATCCTCTTACCAACATTTGGTGGACAACTGCTGTCGATAAGTTTTTAGACGGTGATGCCCCATCTATTGCAGCTGATCTATAATAAAAGTTTTGATGTTGATTTGTTCTTTCCATGAGGACAGCATACTCTTCAGAATAGAGAATGCTTGCCAAACATCACTAGAAAAGCATAAAATGGGATTTCTTTTTTTTCGCTGTTTTAAAAAAACCAAAGCAGAATACGTGTTTTATCCTGGATGTGTGTGTGACCAGCCCTCGTGATCACAAAAATGATGAACACGAGTGATGATGAAATTAATGCATTTAGTAATCTTGTACCTCTCCATATCGTCCTTGGTGCAACATGATGAGCTGAAACAGCCTAAAAAAAAAAGAAAAAGACATTGAATCAGTTTCCAACCTGAATGGTGGTTTATTACAGATGCGTGTGTGAAATTCTTTGGACCTTAAAACATGCCATTTTTCATCTCCGATATTTCCTTGAAATCTAGACACACGATCTTTATCCCACATCTCCTAAAATACAGTAATTACTCCTGTCATTCTTGCAAGTTTAAATATGTATTATGAATAGAACTAAAAGTAGTTTGTTTTTGTGGTAAGGACAACTACCAAAATGTTCTAATTCCTAGCACAGCAAGGTAGAATTTCGTTTGGCACCATTATGCTATAGGAATTCTTTAACAACTCTCTCCCTACTAACAAAATGGCCGATCAAATGATAGCAACCATTCAGTATCCAGCCATAAGGGTGAATTGGAGGTGTGGAAAAAGTTGATGTTTGGAATCATCTATCACATGATTAAAACTTCTAATTATGCATTTTCTTTCTGAAACCTGTTGTTTACCAAGTTGAGAATAACTTCATCTTTCGCCTACACCCCGAAGCAGGAACCAGACATGGAAGAGATTGAGCGACAATGAAAACAGCAGCCAACACCAAAATGCTCTGTGTATGCTAGCTCTGTCTACCCTACTAGAGATCATCTGATTACACTCAGACAACAAGCTGCTACAGGAGAGAGAGAGAGACAAACATTTGGTTACAACTTCTTGGATTGCCAGCCATTGTTCACTGTTGACAAAATTGACATCTTTCCAAATATCCAGTCAGCACAGAGCATAATTAATAATACACTGCCCATATCTCCATGCAAGCAGAAGCCAGTAACATGATGACACCAGTTTCTTCTCTATCATTGTACTGAGAAACAATCAGCAATTACCTAGTACGTGTACAACTAGATGGAACTCTTGTTTACATAAGTAAACTGTGAATACCATGCATACTAAACCAACAGATCTCAGTTATACCGCTTCGGCCTTCAACCACAAGCACAAGAAAGGTAACTCCGTCAGTGTTGATTTACATGCCGCCTGCATTCACCACTGTCTACGCATCGTAGCTTGTCAATTAAGTAATCTAGTCTGGATTTCTTTGCAGTGCAGTATTGTCTGGCAAAACTTTAATAATCACCTACCTATTTGGTGGCAGCATATGTGAAAGTTCACCCAACTGCTCTGAAGAAGAGAAAATGCATGAAATATTATTATAACATCCTTGAATGAATTCCTCTAAAATTTTGCAGACATAACTATAAGCTTTACTTCCTCCTTTCCAGTCACTCATATTTTTAGAGAATCAGCAACATGTTACCTGGCCATGCCCCAACTGCCAGTCAAATGGGAGCCCGCGTAATTACGTCTCTAAGAGAACTAACTTCATGAAGCACCTACCTTATCACGGTTGTATGCTGCGACATAGTAATAATCTGGAGAAAACCTAGATGAGTGTAAAAATATAGCAGACTAAGCTGGCAATCAAATGCAGGATTCAGCCCTAACAACAATTGCCCATTAGTGTGCGCACTTCTCTTTTGGTAGTTTAGTTGTGGTCTGCAGAGGCGAGTGACCAACCGGGTTCAAACCCATAAAGTAATGGTTGCTAACTAAACTCAGCCACCCCCTGGAATCAGTTTTAGTATCTAAGCCTCACTGCCTAATACAATAATCCTGAAATGTTTGTTAGGACATTTACAAGAAAACTTCCTTCATGTGATAGCAATATTTGTGCGAAACAAAACACAAGAAGACTAATAAATCTATTCAGAGCAATGTTAACTATCCCAGTTTGAAATCCAAATATCCTTGTGGAGAACTGGAACCTAGCAAAATAGGTCTGCTCTCTATTGTGAAGCTAAAATTATTTTTTTACTAGTTTTTAATTTCCATTTGCAACTGAACCAAAACTCTATATTTTCAAGGAACTGTAACACTAAATGTTCTGAATATACCCTTATTTAAATACGCTAAACTGTTCTGCATGCACGACTCTGTCACCTATCTAGTGAGCATGACATCTACTATGATCTAACAAATTACCTGAAGATATTACCGTAATTTTTCCCAAATTACATTTTGACAATTTTTATCACTACTATTCCAAACAGGTAAAGTAATCAATATTTTTATTATTTGCTACCTAATAATTGTGATTTCTGTCATTAGATAATGGAGACCCTGTACAATATATATTTTTTGGTCACATCTATATCACCTGTCATACCAAAAGAATTATCAAATTTTAAATGCATACATTAATCGTAATTTTGGTTTGGTTTTATTTAACTCTTAATTCTTCTCAGATGATTTAAACATCTTATGAATTTTTCTCAAGTACAGTATAAATATTTGCTTCATCAAATGACTCTTGTTCAATTGTCATTCTACCAAAATAATTAATGAGATAATTCTTGTTTCAATATCTTCTGGGAAATTTCTTTCAAAGATGAGGTCAGCATTTTGATGGAATCACCATCCTAACTTCAATAAACCCACTAAATTCACCTGCTGTGGCATCACAAAATGAAATGATGCTCCAAGAGCTAATGAATAAATAACAATCCCACACTAAAATTTGGCTGTGACGGTAGTTTCATGGTTATAGGCCGCCTGCCTTTGGAAGTGGACATGAGCCTACCTAACACTACTGTCAAAGATATACGACATTCTGATCCTCTTAAGTCTGTAGTCATAATGCCTCGTCTACATTAAGAGTTTAAAACAAGTCTCAATCTGTTGACAGTCAGTAACAGTCTTTCATCGCAATGCTATATAAAAAGGGATGAATGGCTTGGCACTAGTATTCTGAACAGAGTATGACGTAAGATTTCTCTGCCTCTCTGGCATTGAACCTCTACATTAATGATAAATGCAGCGTAATGCTGTGGAATTTTGTTTCTGTTATTGGGAATTCCAAAGTTGCAACTTCTCCCTCTAAATATCAGGATTAGTTATCTCGTTTCTTCACATTTACCCTGCAGCCCATAGTAATAGCCCTGTCTAACAAAATCACCAGTAGATGCCTTAGCAGAGAGAGAGAGAGGTATAATGAATACATAAATAACTCTTACCATCTCTAGCTTTTAAGGTCTGAGTGGCCAGGGAAACCTGTACAATCTGCCCGAGCCGTTCCACTGAGCTGTTGCACTCTTCCTCCTGGCTTAGGTTCAGCTGGTTGCAGATGTCCACAAGTTCTTTTGAGGTCTTTTTCAAGTCACCGACAATGATCAGCTCTTCGCTGCCAATGCCCTGGCAAGCCAGCAAACTCTGTAGCACCCCGAGGTGTAGCTTTGAGAAGATGCTGTGCGGACGACTGGCAGTAACCGATTCCCAGGAGTTCCTGTTTTTATCCATATACTGTGAGCACAACACAGGCCCCTTCACACACCAGTCTGTCAGCCCTGGAAAAGGTGAGCTGCCATGCGTGGTAAACACCTGAGATGGCCCTGAGTGAGCTTTGGTCTGCCTGATGGACAGTGAGCAGAGGCTGTGGTCCAGCGAGATCCATGTTGTCACATACTCAACAAGATTTAGTGGGGGTGCATTGGAAATATCTGAAATTGAGAGAGAATGTCAAATATGACCCAAGCAGTGGTGCAGAAGGATCACTCTGGACCTTTTACCTACAAAAAAACATAGGTCCAGTACTTTCACTGGGTCCACCTCTAAAATGCCTGTAGGCTAATGCTGCTGCTTTAATGAAAACCAAATTTACACGGTATTTCCACAATATTAAATATAAAAGTCATGGGTTAGTGTGATGTGCCTGCTTGCCATGGTAACAGATATGGTGAAGTTCCCTGTGGGGCTGCACTTTTTTTTTGTCTGGCCAATGGTATCGTTTCACCCATCTTGTTTCCTCAGAAAAGGGTGAGTAAGATAGCCTTTGTTTCCACTGCACCACTTTCTCTCTGCCACTCCAAGTAGCATTTGGAAGGCATCTTTTCCACCTCTGAGTTCCCCACCGCAGACAGAGCACGTAAAACCAACCATGCTGCAAAGGTGTCTAGCCAGAGACTGAAAGTATCCAAACATATCCTCCAGCACAAGCAGCCATCTCTCTCTCTCTCTAAACAACAAACCCAGATTGGTTTAGCTGTCACAAAGCAGCGGGAAGCAATTATGGCTCTATGCTTTGCAATTAAGGCAGAAGAGGACCCCCTAACACTGCAGCCATCTTCATAAAGGAAAGAATCTATTTGTAAAAAATTTCCCCAGGACCAAGCTAAATATGATAAATGCGAACGAAACCTGGCTGAAATAGAATTGCTGTAATCACATCTGGTGAGATTTTGCCGGAAGCATCCCTAGTACCACCAGCAGATGCCCTTCTTAGTCTCTATTAGTATTACTTACCGTTGCAAGGAAACAACAAAGTAACTGCAGCAATCAGATTGCAGGCAAAAAGAGGTGAAATGGTCGGCAAGATCTGGAAAGTATGAACCACAGCAGGAAAGAGCTGGCAGTAATCCTCAACAACTGTTCTGGCCAGAGTCTGAACGGCCAAGCTACCACATCCTTGCTCCTGAAACAACAGAACCATCACCGCTGCAGCTGGAAGATTCTAAGCACAACTGATAACAACATAGTAGCACATTGATAGTCAACTGATGTTTCTTTTCCATGTGCGTGCTACTAAGTAATTCGTTTCTCGTATTCCTACAGCAGCCCCCAACTAACCCTGCTCGCTCGCTCCCTAAAAGAAATATTTTAGTCAGAGGTAGGGGAAAAGCAGATTTAATTTAACTAAACTTTCTGGTATTTTATTTATCTAACAAAAAAAAAAAAAAAAAAGCAAAGCAAAATCTGAAAATTTGCAAAGAAAGCCAATTATGCCCAACTTAGAAATAAAGGTACACGGGATACGTGGTGCTGTCTAACCATGTCACATTTTCCTCAGGTGCTTAAAAAAAAAATAGTTCCTTGCTATGGTTTACTACATCACGTCAGTTTCTGCCTCCTCTAAGCTCTAGTTAGCAGCTGCGTTTAACTGATTGTATATGTAGTCAACATAACACATGGAGCAGTATTTAGATTTGTCATTACAAAGGATTATATATTAACCAGGAAGGTACTGTTTCCCAGCCTAAAGAATTTGTACCCACAGACAGTTAGCTTGCAGACATCATTCTAATAAACTCTTGGCATAAAATGACATACCTGCATCCACATAGCCGCACAGTCCAAAACTGGTGCGCATTTGACAGACATTGCCATGGAGACAAGTTTGGTGAGCAGGGTGGTTTTACTGGCATCTGCTTTGCCGCTGAAGATGATACTGAAAACAGAGCAGCGGTCGACATCCTTCAGCTCTTGAATACATGTGCACAACATTTCCAGTAGCTGCAATTCCTGGATAGCAGACAGTTTCTGAAACCAATGGTAATGGAACACCGGATGCTTATGTTATTAGCCAACTTAACAAAAAATACAGTAAAGGGGAGATAACCAATCGTGTAGTTATTTCATCCTAGACCACTACTATTTTAAAAAGCTGTCTGTATTGAATTGGTGAAAGGACAAGTTTTAAATTCTTCTATCAGATCTCCATAGAAAAAAACCTGTAAATTAAATGAAGCAGACCCAATGGTTTTCACGCTGAATAAAGTAAATACTTAACCACAAAGAAACCCTGTTGCAGAACTTAGCATTTCTAAAATAAACTGGTCTGACAATTACCCCTAGATAGGACCTCCTCCAGCTTAGCTTTAGTCCCTGTCCATGCACACAAGCCCCAAACTATTCTAAAATCCTCTATAATAAAGTCCAAACATGGTAGGTAAATGTAATATACTTTTAATTATCTTGTGTATTCCAAAGTCTGAAGACCTAGAAACATTCTAATAAATGTCTGTAGACTTCTCTCTAGAATAAAATATCTTTTATCATATATAGACTTTACACCTGTACAGCATATTCAAGATGAGAACCAACCAAGAACAGATATAAATAATGGAACTGAATCTTGGATGCTCTATTTAGGTGCCCATAACATTTTACCATATAATGGGTTGGGCTACAGTTTGCCTGAATAGAATCCTGAAGGAGCAGGAAAGTGTCGCAAAGAATATGTTCTCATTTAGTCATTAATATTGTATGCAATGTATGAAGCAAGGTAGGCAAAGGATCATGGTGGTAAATGTGACTTTCAAGTCAACCCCCTAGACCCCTAACTGCACTGATATCTGGAGATTGTTGGCCAAGGGAGATGCCAAAACTCTGTCATGTTCTTCCTCAAATCTTGAATGTACAATATGGGCATGGTGGATGGGAGCACTACTGTCTTGGAAGTTGCCACCTCTGTCAGGGCACACATGAAGTATCACTGGATGTACTTTACCAGAAATGATGCTGAAGCAAGTTTTTGCATTTATTCTGCCTTCTAAAGGGACCGAGAGACCCAGGGTATGCCAGAGAAGCATCCCCAAAACCATGCCTCAACCTGGACAGTTTGAATGAGACAAGTGAGACAGAGTAATTTAAGTGGCTTTCTCCATCTGTGCAATAAAAAAGGGTAAAGTGTGACTGGTCAGACCATATTACTTCTCACCAGTCCTCCTTAGTCCAATACCTATTATCCTTACACCACTTAGATTTTTTTCTTTTCATGTTGCTAACTGTTTGTATCAGTGGTCTCCTACTGCCATAGTCAATCCACTGCAATGTTTTCCTAAGGTACAGCTGGAGATAGGTGTAGATTGCCCTGCATTGCATGTTTCTTGTCAGTTGGTCTGTTTGATGATGGTTGAACTTCACTATCCTGTCTAAATGCCTTCCTCCTCTTCCTATCACTATGATTGTGACCACAATTCCTCACTGTAGACACTTTCTTAATCTTTTGATCTTTTGCCACTACTGATAAACTCAAATGACCTGTGTCTTGGAGCAGCCAGCCTCCCAGAAAAACTGTCTTGGTCACTGTGGCACCTGCCCGACATGCATCCAATGTCATTCAACTTTTGAATGATGTAACATCTTTGTCTTTCCCACACATCGGTTAGACTGACTGCAAATGTTCTTGTCCAAGTTATATATAGTGCTGCAGGTTCACCTGTCACATCATGAGGTCAACCTGCTCAGGTCAGGCTCATGTCTATACAGGTCCTAATCAATGGTTTCGAGTTTTGTGATTGTTCCTCTTGACAAAATGAACCACAATTGTGTTTTGCTACTTTTCACTAAGTCAAATCTCTTTTTAAAGCAAATGAAAAACACACAAGAAAGAAAAAAAATTCTACTACAATAGTTCTTTGGTAAAACTGACTGATGCTTATTCATTTCACTTAGTAGACATACGTGTCTCCCTTTCTTTAATTCACTATCCAAAACAAGATACTGTGAGTGTTCAAATGAAACCTGACCAGACACAATTAGGATGATGCTAATTCCAGCTGGGTTTCAATTGAGCATCCATAGTAGAATCTGAGAGAGATGGAAAACACTTAATAAAATACCTTTTGTGTTCCTTTGGAAAATAGAATGTATGCTTGGGAAACTTCCATTGCAAAATCCTCATTGCCTCCTCCCAAACCTGGAATTCCACCTGTCTCTCTGGTGAGACATTTTGTCAAGTACACTAGGGCTTCCTTGGTGCACTCAGGGAACTCCAAGTAGTGCAGTCTTTTTAGAATGTTTGACATTCTTCAAGAAATTAAAGAAAGAAAAGGAACAAGTTTAATATTGAATTCTGTCAACCCTGAGATCTTTCAAATTAAAAAAGAAACAAATTTTAGTAACAAAACTAAATCAAAAAGTATAAACACATGTTAAAATTGGTCTTCAGCAATCTTTTAATTACAATCAATATTATTATCCCAAATGAGCGCACAGTACAATAATGGTTTGCAAAGTTTTGATTGGGAGATGTGAGCCTCGAAGATAACGAACGTAGCAAACATCCTACCAGCTGTGATGACGACTGAAAGCCTCGGTTGAAGTTGATCCAAGAAAAACAGTGCGAGAAATTGCTGGAGAGCTTGACATAAGCACTGCAAATGTTTTCCGGCAAAAACCAACAAAACTTTTGTAACAACCTAATAGTTCAGATATTAAGCAACAAATGGCGAACCACTTTCATTAAATTGTATTTTAAATAAATAAAATGTCAAAATAAAAAAAAAGTATTTGCTAAAACCAGTCTAATGCAATTTATAGCAAAAAGACAATTTAAAAAGTTCATGTTCTTCCACTGTGGTAGAATACATAGTTGCTGTTTTGGTAGGAAACATGTCTCCATGCAAAACAGTAAGTATGCAAGAGGGAATAAATCTCTCTATTCAAAAAATTTTCCTATTTACCTACAGAATTATTTATAATTATGCAAATCATGTCCAACAACCCATGATTTTTCTCTATTTTTTTTTAATTTTAAAATTATTTTACGCCATGTTCTCTAAAGCCTGGCATCCGGCTGCCAAATGAAACAGTAACTCTCTGATTACCGTAAACACTTCTCATCAAGAGTAACATCCGGTCTAAAGAAGAGTGCACTTTAACAGTTTGAGACCCTTAACCCTTCACATACCATTTCAGTTTTTATTTTATACCTTCTGAGATCTATTTGCAACCTAGCTTAGCACTAGTTAGCATTTTTTGAACTGGTTGTATAATATTTAGTACACACACTCATAATGCAAAATGCACAGGAGTTGAATTGACACAGTTTCATTGTTACAAAGAGTTACACTAATGAGGAATGTGCCATGTGTAACAGTCCCTACGGCTCAAGCTGTGTTTGAGTAACACAGGGGTTTAAAGGCAGTAGGATGGAAATGTACCCCAGATGGTATATGGGGATCTAAAAAAAAAAAAAAAGAGCAGCAGCAATATTTTATTTTATAATATAGTGGAAGAGATCAAACCTGTTTAAACATGATGTTTAAATATGCTGCTGGGTTTCTTTCCAGCCAAAGTAAATAGAAACACACATATCACCTTCCTCATTTGGAAAATTTCTCATTCTCTACGAGGAATTTAGTCTCTCGTTCAACATTCAAAAAATTTTTTTTCAAAACTTCTCTAAACTACATTTCTAATATAAGGGTTAAGTTTGAGCTCATGCTATTTATCTTCCTATAGTACAGGATGGCGGTGTTGCACCACTTTATTTTTCTTAAAAAAATGTTCAGCATACAAAAATTAGATAAGTAAAGGAGTCCCCATTAGGATTCATGCATTTTTACTTCAGAAAAGTTGTTGTAATGGTCACCTTTTTAACAATCTGATAAGTTCCTAATGTACCCAATATTAAAGTTAATTTAGTATGGTGATCCTACACTGTCCCCGCGTTAAACTACTTTTGTTTTTTATTAATAAAAATGAACAAATCCATCCAAAAACATTTATTATTCACAGAGGATACCAATGTTTAATCCAATACAGGATGTTACTGAATGCACGTTCTTTGAATGAAGACTGCGTGCCACATACACTCTCGGAGATGGGATTTGAAGAGTGGGGTGCTGGTGCCATGCACTGACCGAAATTTTGATTTGGCAGTTTCCCCAACTGCCTTCAATGGTGTTGGTGTGGATAGTTCGATCACCTTGGTGTGGATGGTCCGATCATCGGGGGTCCACGAAGCTGAGCGTATGACTAATTACATGATGGTTCTGGAATGCACTGTAAGATCGCCAACCATCTGTAATGACTTGGGATCCTGGTTGAGCGAAGCGTCTGATGATGATGGGTGGGAGTCTCTCTGCTGATTGATTTTCTACTGGTACAAAATAATTTATTCGACAATTAAAACAGAAAATAATAATAATAATTTAACGGGGGGGGGAGTTCAGGGTCGCCATCTAGCATAGCACAGTCTTTGAATCGTTTATTCTCGTGCTGCTTTTTGTTGTTGTTGATGATTAAAATAACCTTTTGCCTATACAGGATAACGATTTAGAACACCTCTATAAACAGCAGGCGGCAATAACAATATAATTCGAAAAATCGCAAGTCGGTTTTATCTTCCTGTACTTTTGGATGTTCTAGACGTCTTAAATTCTGTTCCCTTTTGAATTCGCGTAACACACCCCCCACCCACCCAAACTCCTTTTCTCAGGAGTCCGACACCCGGGGGTCGTAGTTTCTCACCATACAAACTGCAAACAGCAGATTTCGCGCGCTGTCCGCTTACTCCGGGGTCCCTCTCCCCCGTCGTCCACGAGCCCACGGCCACCGTCCGCCCGCTCGCTGGTACCGGACAAAGCTATCTCTCTCTCTCTCTCCCAGCTCTTGGGTTTGACTCCAGCTTCAAACGCAAATAACGCTTTCCAACAAGGCACCACTTACCTTATAGTTCGCCCGGGGGTATTGTTACGAATGAACAGTATAACTGTAAGACGACGGCAGGCAGAGCGTAACTAAGCCATTGGCAAGAAGTACACATGTCCTCGACGAGAGAAAAGCCCGACAGGTGTCGCTGGGAGATATGCGGTGTCGGAGTCGAAGACGACCCCGATAAACACTGTTCCGTCGTGTTGTTTGAGAACCTAATTTTTTGAGTTTCTCCTACTTTCGGAAACCGCCTCATCTCTGTATGTGCTGCCTTTTGATGCGTTAATTCTTTATATCGGTATATTTATGAATAATCAATAATCGCAAACAATTCCTTCAATTTCAAATCGATTTTCCTGCACGTATTTGTCTGGCTTATCTACATCTTGCTCTCGCCCGGCTTCTACATTGTCTGACGCCCTGGAGCTGCTCTCAGGTTCAGGGTTAATCTAGAAAAACTCATCACAATTCCATTTTCTTTTAATGTCGGTCATCTGATTTGAGCCTAACAACCTTATCCTCCTCTCTCTCTCTCTTCAGCGCCTCAGTTTTACCCACCACCCACTCCCGTAATATTCCCTTCTCTCTTCCTTGATATAAAACCATTACAATGGGAAACCCTTTGCCTGCTCCCTCTTTCCGGAAGTTCGGCACCCGACCGTGTTCTTTGTTGTTCCAGCGGATGATTAGGAACGGCGCTTCCTTTGTTTCCCGTTCGCCCTCGGCCCGGGGGACACTTTTTTCCCCTGTCACCGGCTGCCTCTCCACTCCAGCCTGGCTTCTTGTAATCCGTCCTCCCTTCGGGTGGGGGAAAAGAACAGAGAGACGATCGCAGGGCAGCTTCCGAATAGAGTGAGGAGTAAGTACGGGCGGTTTAGGCCGGGAACACCGGAGAAAGGGGCCGTAGATACTTCTCCGCGCTGTTGTTAATTAACTCATTATAGATTACTGATGATAATCAGCCTCTCATCCAGCTACATGTAATCAGCATCTTACCCGGTTATTGCATCAATAATAATAATAATAATAATAATAATAATAATAATAATAATAATAATAATAATATAGTATATATATATATGTGTTGTATATCCGGAAAACTTGCAGAAAATAGCGATGATCAATTTTGCAGATCTGTCATAAAAAGGAGAAGCAAAATATCCCAAGGTTATATATCCTCCGGAGGCTCCAAAAATTATAATAATTATTGCTGATTCTTTTTTTAACGTATTTGTATAGCGATATGTAGGCCTACGGTGCAACACATTAGTTGATCTCTCTTCTATTCCGTCGTTTTTAGCATTTAAAAAAAAAAAAAAAAAGATGTTAGCTTTCCCTTTTGTAATTTTATAAAGAGACGAATGTTGCTCTTTGTATAAACTAGAGATTTCAGTTGAATAGCATTGCCACAATGGTGTCCACCCAACCCCACCACCCTCCCCCCCCCAGTTTCATTCCCTCTTTGCGAACTCTTGTCCTGACTTTCGAGGACGTCAGAGCTAAGAGAGGAAGCTGTTGGGTGTTAGCCTTGTGACCAAGTAAGTTACCTGGCTTAGTACGATTGGTGGGGCTTGTGCACCTAAAAAACACCCTACTGAAGCTTTTCGTTTTTCTGATATGGGAAGAAACTCGCGCAGCTGACTGGCGAAGAAATGCAAGACGATGACCTGCCAAGGATTCAAACTCAGATTCTCGACCAAGGCAGTAGCAGTACTACCACTGGACCACCAGCTGCTGCCCAGGGTTTTATTTGAATATTTATAGTATATATTTTTGCTATTTTCCACAGGCAGGGTAATAGTAAAAATTGTGTACAATCATAACAAAAAAAAAAAGGACAGCCAGACAGACCTGTTGATGGTTTGGACAGCTTTACACTTGCAGTGTAGAATGATTGGCTCTGTAAGCAGTGATCGACCTAGATGAAAGAAACCCACCTGTGTATCATTTTGCCTTTTTATTAAATTGACTGTTTTTTAAATGAAAGTGAGCAGAAAATCTCTCCTCTTTGTAGAAAAAAATGACTGCAAGGTTTCGGTGTTTTTGTTTTTTTCCTCAGCAGTTTGCTAGAGATGAATGGACCTGTAACTGACTTCAGCTATTGTCAGACATCCAGGGCTCACAAATTAAGTGGTAGATTCTGTAAAACTGCCTACTAATAAGAGTATTAGTAATGTGTGAACAAAAGTGGCAAGCATACAAACAACAGTCCAGTTACATTTAATTAACATTGAAGAAAAATTTTGATTCTATTTTCTTTTTATTGTTTTTTTTTGTTTTTTTTCATAGGAGAGAACTTTTAGTGGATTTGTTGCTATGGACAACCAAAAACAAAATGACATGTATGTGTGCAGACATTGCCAGTTGGAGTTTATTTCACAGTCTGAACTGGGTAGCCATCTTGAAAGCAGCCATTCTACAGACAACCTTTACAAATGCATACATTGCAAGCAGTCATTTTCTGATCGACACCATTTCCGAGATCATGTCCGCCGTCACGCAAGGAAAAGCACTTATCAGTGTAATTACTGTGAGAAGTTGTTCGCCCATCCTTGTTACCTCATCAGGCATGTTAGAACACACACTGGTGAGAGACCGTACAAGTGCGACTACTGTGGACAGGCATTTACCGCTCTTAGCACTCTTGGATTTCACGTGAAGACTCATACAGGAGAGAAACCTTACAAATGCAACACATGTGGAAAGGCATTTACTCAGCATAGCGGCCTGACAACGCACATGAGAACTCACACTGGTGAAAAACCCTACAAATGCAATTATTGCGGACGTTTTTTTAGCACTCAAGGCAGTCTCACGGTTCATGTTAGAATACACACTGGGGAGAAGCCCTATAAGTGTGATATTTGTGCAAAGTCGTACACTCAATTTAATGGCCTCCTCAGTCACATTAGGTCTCATACTGGGGAGAAGCCGTACAAATGTAATCATTGTGGAAAGCTGTTTAGCAGTCATGGCAATCTGACTGTACATGTTAGAAATCACACGGGCGAAAAGCCGTACACCTGCAGCTACTGCGGAAAGTCATTTAGTAGTCGGGGAAATTTTGCTGTACATATGCGAAATCATACCGGCGAGAAGCCATACACATGCACTCATTGTGGAATGGTGTTTACGAATCATGGCAGTCTGACCATTCATATTAGAAAGCATAATGGTGAGACACCATTCAAATGTAGTCAGTGTGGAAAATCGTTTAGTAGTAATAGTAATCTTACTATACACGTGAGAACTCATACCGGAGAGAAACCGTATGCATGTGACTATTGTAGGAAGTCATTTAGCAGTCGTGGTAATCTCAAGTCACACATTAGAACACACACGGGGGAAAAGCCATACACGTGTAACCACTGTGGAAAATCATTTGCAGCACACAGTTCTCATGCTGAACACGTTCGAACTCATGCTGGGGAGAAGCTGTATGAATGTAGGCAGTGCGGAAAGTCGTTTACTCGCCACGCTGCTTTGACACACCACCTTTTGACGCATACCGAAGAACAACTGACACCCACAGTTGAAAACAGATTAGTAATTACAGATAGTAATTCTAATTTTTTCTCGATGGTATAAGATGGAATCTGCTATTGCTTTCGTTCTGAAGCTGCTTTTAATTGTATACAAACTCATCCTTATATAAGCAGCCTCATAAAATTGCCTTAACTAGAAAAATTCTTCATTGCTTTTGTTTCCCTTTTTTTAATTCAAGCATATGAAAACTAAATGTAATGAAATTGCTTGTAACAAGTTTCATTATATCCTAAAAACAAAGACAACAGACAAAAAAATACATGAGCTTTGGCAATCTTACTGATTTCCCTTCATTAAGCTTGGTCCCCCTCCTTTTTTTTCTTTTAAAGCAAACTTATTACCTTTTGCTCTCACCAGGCACCCCTCAGTTTCATATGGTGAACTATTCTTCTGGGAAATTTTACTTGAAAAGGAGTTACTTGAACATTTAATTTAACGAAAATGTCCACTGGCGCCCCTTTGATTAAAAGTGGAAGAGTTTCCACAGAAAAGTTATACTGAAGAGTGAGCAAAGCAACGGAAAACAGCCTGGAACTATTAGGGGTCTAATCCATAGTTACTGCCACATTGAGCAGCCATGTTATGACTGCCCACCAGTTTCTCTCAGTTTATAAGCAAAAAAAAAAAAGTGTAGTACTGTCTGCAACTGGATTGCTGAGAGCTAGCTTGTATCTATTGTTTAGAATTGGGAAGCCCATCTCATCGAGTCCCATCAAAACTGCAGTCTTGATGCTAGATATGGATGCTGCTTTTAATGGTAAAGTCATGTCCACCAAAGCAATGGTAGATATACCTACTGTGTGTGACTGAAGCACTTCACTGTATGGCTACTCAAACTATTAATCAGGAGTAAGCATGTATATTTCCCTATTTATTGTACATGCACTGCATGTATTCACTTTCCCATAAATAATTTTTAAAAAATTTCTGTCAACATTTTTTAAATATATGAAATTAATGTTATCATCTACTTTAAGTTGAGATTTTTATTTCATTAACACAAAAATGATTTATTAAAATCCTAATTTTAAAAAAAAATTTTATTACAGAAACTGTATCTGTTTTTGAAGTTAGGGTTACTGTTAACATTAAGAATGTGCATAATGTACTCCTGACATTGCTCATTATTTATTTAATAGCTGTCTGCTAAGTTTTCATTGTGCCTGTCTTGGGTGGATCTCGAATAATATTGCCAACTATTTTGTTTCTAATCTCTAACTTTTACAGTAGGTATTTATTTATAGATATTGTGCTTTTAGACCAGTATTGTTGCATTCCTATTGGGTTTGAATAAACCATAATGTCCTAGTACATTTCCTATTTTGGTTGCCATTGATTTTGTTTAATCAGATCCAGTGTTATGAAAATTCTGAAACATCAGAAAACCTACATCATCTCCAGGAGCCTTGATTTACTAAGAAAACAGTTTATGGCGGTCACCATTAACGCTGCACACATTACTTCCGATGTGGATCTCTTTGTTAATCTACCTAGAAAAAGTAAGCTGGAAAAAAAATCCATTAAACTTGTCTGGCTGTTAAGCAAGCTTTTTGTAGCAAGGGGTTTTAAATAAATGAAGCAGCTAACTCCCATATCCTGTTTTCTGATTGGCTTAGTAAGGGGAGGGGTAGTTGGATGTCTGTGCCAATGTTAGCATGTGGATTTAAAGAAGCACTGTGTTATTAGTTTAACAGTGTCGAAGTGAGCTAAGGTGGCTGTAGATAATGTAAAGGATAAATAGTTAAATAAAATGACTTATAAAGCCTGAATATGTTAAACTGCTTGGTCATGTTGTGAAGACTAAGAAAAGGACCACGAGGTGTAAAATATCTTTAAACTCCATTCCCAGCATGTTTTGTTTTTTGTATGTTTGCCACACTGACAGCTAAAGAGTTGGACACCAAGGGAGACAAAAAGCGAGTTTTCTGAAGGCAAGTGCTTTTAATACACCCCAAACTTGCTGCTGAATAAAATTAGAAGGTCAAAGAAATAGTCAGCCAGACTTCATCTAATTGATAGAGATGATGGCGTATGCATGTTTTTCTTTCTTTTTTTTTTTTTAGCTTTTGAAGTGAATAAAATTAGTAGCATCTCAAAACCTGTTAATGCCATAGAGCTCCCACCATGGCTATAACACAACCTGTGACTGACAGGAGAGGCATAGGCTTACCCAAGGCTTTGAAAAATATCAGTTCAGAAAAATCTTGGAAATAATGATACAGATAAATCATTTTAAGTAAAAGAAATTTTTTTTTTTTTAGATTGAGTTGTTTCTTTAAGAGATTTTGAGCAACCATAAGAGTGACCTCCCTTTGAGTCAGACCCCCTTCCCTTTCTCTTTGACACTTAAATTATTTTTCATTTTGGGCTATAAAAGATTCAACATGAGATTTTGATTTTTGGTGACAAATAAGCATCACTGAAGCCTGAGAAATTTTCACCTAAACATCATTTTATGTAATAATTCTGAGAATAGTTGCTTTTCTACTTCAGGTTTGAAAAAAGGTGGTGGTGGACCACTATTGCATTGACTCCTTCATTTGGTTCTAATCCCTGCCATAGTGATTCAGAAGGGCAGTCTTTACCTGTATGTAGATAATTGTGTAGCCTACACGTGTTTAAAAAGGGATCACAAATAGTGTATGGCTAAAATATAATTCTTGGAAGAAGAAAAAGCTCTCTTGATTTTTCTGGGCAACTGAAGAAATTATACTAGGTGCGTTCAAATAAAGTATGCCAAGCCAGATTCCATTACAAAGTTGCTATTTCAGCTGGGTTTCATTTTAGTGACATCCATAGCAGCATCTATTTCTGATGTAGACAAAAACAACAATCTTCAACCAGTACCCATGGAGATGTGCACTGAAAAGTACCAAGGAATAATCAGAAGGCCTTGAAATTGTTTTCTGTACTTTGCCAATAAACCAATATGTAGCAGGATGGACAATGATGAATGTGGTCCTTGTATGTGTTAACCAGCCATCAGCACCTTTCCAAACAAAGAAAATCAGGAGCAAGTTGTTTAAAAAAAAATACCTGGGAGGTGTGGATAAAATAAAGTCAGTTTTTAATACTGGAACAAACAGCCAAGTATGCGTAGGGTGAAGATTAATTTTTCTTTTATTTTTTTCACAAGCAAATAGCTGGAAATTAAATTTTTTAATGCAGAACTTGTGTAATCACAAGCTGTATGTCACTGTTTTGTCATTTGTTGAGTGGCAGGTGCTCTGTCACAAGATCAAACCATGGAGAATGGTCATTAATTCACATGTAGGGAGTTAACTAGTTGCACCTTTTGTGTGTGTTCTTTGATATAATGGCTTATAGCAGACTTATCCAGCTTTTAAGTGCACAGTCAATTATATTTGTTTGCTTGCTGGAGCTGTAAGTGGGACTAATAATATCATCAGCCACCTTGATGCAGTCTTAATCACATAGAAAGTCATCCTCTCTCTCTGCACTGTAGTGTATTAAGAATCCACTGTAAAGTATAGCTAGGGTAAAAAATGTGCACTTTTTCAGGTGTGGTCACAGTAAAGAGCTAAGGGCCTCTTCAGGTGCAAGCTGATAAAGCTTCTCAACATCTATGATAGGTTGAAATTTCAAGACAAACCTCTCAGCTAATCAAAAAAGGTACTGATTAACGCTTCTCAGTATTCTTAATGCTTCTGTCAGTCAGTTTTAGCTGAACTAACTTTTATTGTTAGCACATTTCTAGCTCTTCAGTTTTTTTTTATACAAACACTGATACTTTCTTATTGCTTCTATTTTATCACATTGGGTTTTGTCTGTTACATGCAAGTTTACCTGCTGAAAAGCTTATTTGTATGTCAACTAGCATCAGTATTTTTAGACAGACAGACATACCAAATATCACAGCGATACTATGCTTTAAATGTCAATCTATATGCCTCAAACCGATGACTTCATAATTTTTTCTGTTGCAGTAGAACATTTTTGGCGGCAAAGTGGTTCAGCAGTAGATAAATCACTGGATCGCTAAGGTTGAGGGTCCGAGTTCAAACCCTGGTTGGGACATGCTCGTTTTGGAAAACTACTTCCCTGGTACGGTTTATTCTCACATCACCAGCTGGTTGCGTGGGTTTCTTCCAAGGGTTGCTAGTAGGGACTTTCTGCAGTAGGTGTGTAGCCAACCTCTGCACCCTTTTAGGAAACTGAAATTCAGGGTTTTCCTCTGGTGGCGATGTATGTCGGTGTGCAGGTTTGACGATAGGACACCCCAACACTTTAGATTTCTGTTGGTGAAGTTCTTGCTTCTTCACTCTTCTAATTATGTGATGAAGTCATCTGTATTTTAAATGACTGACAAACAACCAAAGACCTGTACATGGTATTTATAGTGACATTAAATATGAAAGATTAATTATTCTTTACATGAATATATACATCAAGATGAAGTTCCATCTTTTATTGTTGATGCACCTCACTGAAACAAGTCAGAATTTTTCTCTGTTTTATTCTACGTCAACATTAAAATTTGTTATGCATAAAATTAAAAGTCAACCAAGACTCAATAATAATGATCTGACAGGAATGAACTATTATTCCAAGCATCTTCGCTGCTCTTTACTTCCATTCAGAGAGGTATGTACACCGTTTTCTTAATTCAGAATTAACGAACTATTTCTATATTTATCATGATTTACTTGAACATCAGATGGTTGGGCAAATCTGTAAGCCCATATGATGTAAAAACCCTATTATTATTATTATTATTATTATTAATATATATTATTAGACTTTCTTCATGATTAAGTGTAGCTGTTA
Organism: Nautilus pompilius; assembly: GCA_018389105.1. Classification (NCBI taxonomy): domain Eukaryota; kingdom Metazoa; phylum Mollusca; class Cephalopoda; order Nautilida; family Nautilidae; genus Nautilus; species Nautilus pompilius. The sequence continues at coordinate 328,150 of JACATO010002199.1, read as the reverse complement.
ACCCCCCCCCATTCGTGTCAAAACCAAAAGGTGTGTGTGTGTCTATCCTAATATCCAGGGCGAGTCCTCTCCTCAGTGTTTCCGATCTTTCCTTTGCCTGATGAAGGTGTACACGAACTTTGAGGTGTTTGTGCTGCTGCTACCTTTTTTTTTTTTGGTCGACAGCTTCTCACATTTTCTGTCTGAGCTTTTTGTTTCCCCCTCCTCGCCGAGTCAACGGCGTTTTTCCAGTTTGTTTCTAAATTTGCTGTAGCCAGCCCCCACCCACTGTCGTTGGTGGTGGGGGGGGGGGGGACTAAAGCTTACTGTAGGTGAGCCGTCTCGAGGGGACTTTTCTCGGTAATCACCGCCGCGGATCTGCGCGCATGGATTCTGTCGCTTCTCCTTTCTCCACCCCCTCCCCTCCGTCGAGGAGACAGCAGCGGAACCCAAACAGGCTGAACGCACCACCTCTCCCCCCCTTCCCCCCGGGGGGGCAGACGAGTAAGTATGGCTGCAGAATTCGAAGGGCGCTCGCTCCCTCCCTCTCCCCCCCCACCTGTTTATCCTTAAACGAGATGCTGTGGGACACTCCCAGCTGCTGCTGCTGCTGCATCGATGGGACCTCCTCCTCCTCCTCCCTGATTCCCTTAGATCGATCCGACTCCTTCAGCAGTTCCCTTCTACCTCTGGCGCTGCCGCAGTAACCCGGCTGTCGCTAACCAGTAGCATCTTTAATGAGTTACTAACCGGATCCCTTCTCGCGCCTCTACGCTCGGAACAAGACACAGTTCGTTTCTCTTTGTAAGAAATTAAAATAATAATAATAATAATAATTAAAAAAAAGGTAAATATCCGGCGACATTCCAATCTCTACATATTTCTTCAGTATTATTTAGATTCCCGTTTATCAGAATCACCTGCCAGTCTCTGGCATATGTTTGTGTGTAAGCTACAACATCCTGATAAATATTGGGGCCTGGGAAAGGATATGGAAATATCGGGGGAGGGTTCAGCATATATGGTGTTTTAAGGGTTTAGAATATACTAAACGATTAAGGATACTAATCTATCTTGTATTTATTAGATATTTGAGAGAGAGAGAGAGAGAGAGATGACGTGAGCACAGAGAGAGAGAGAGAGAGAGCTTACATTAATTTAATTAAAGCTTTTGAACATGTAGATCACATCGCAAATTGTCGTCTTTTTATTGTTGGAAATACTGTGGATCATAATAACTATAAAATGGTTCAAGGATCAGTACATTATATGTTGTCAGAAAAGAAAAATTGTAGCTACAGAACTGCAAATGATTGGAATGAGAGAGAGAGAGAGAGGGAGGGGGGGGGAAGCTCTGCTTTGTCTAAACCAAATGATTCTCGGCTGTTTGGTATCACTTAAAACTAGACAATGAGAAGATGTCAACAAAAAATTATGGGTCTGCTGCAACTGAAAAAAAAAAAACAAAAACATCATCATAAATTAAAATATTCGTGTAATAAGTGTGGTATATGAAACCTATTTGTTTTGAATTATGGTATATTCCTATTATCACAATTTTAAGTCTGTCATGAATACCACTAGCATAGAGTATCCTAAGCATTTAAGTTTGTTTTTTTTTTTTAAAATATAACATATATGCTATATAAATGTAGGGATACTGAAATTTAGGTTACTATTTATCAAAATTATTACAAGTGATGGAAACGAGCTACCATCTTGTCACTGAGTCACAAGCCTAGATTTAACAAAGGAAATACATGAAAATATGCACCCCTCCCTAATCTTAAAAAAATTTTATGGTATAATGTGAATTTTGAAGGGCATGCTCCTTTATGAGTATAAAAAATGTGTAAGATGTGATGTAACCAACATCATTTGTGCATGGAAGTCTATGTTGGTAGTATGCCGACACATCAAATGAGTAAAGGTTCTTTGCAGTAGGTCAGCTGCAAAATGGCACTGGGCAAGTTGATGTTCTGCAGGTTTCTATGATTCACAGTGGAACATCAGCCAACTGTATTCACACTATCTCCTGACTGGTGATGCATCAATGCTGCCAGGTGTAGAAATCATCCCCATCTGTATTCATGATAAACATGATTAGAGGAAAGGTTCCGTAGGAGACGCTAGTCCTTCATCGCTTCTGGGCAAAAGTAGCTTATGGAAAATTTATTAAAAAACTTCCTGCTTGGAAACTCTTCATTAATGTGCATTTTCCACTACTAAGAAAATTTATAAGTTGCTAAAGTCTTTTCCAAACCATTCTGTTATTACAGCCAAATTCGTTTAGATGGGTACATTGTATTTTATGTACAGAGAGTAAGCTGAGAAGGAAATATTTTTAAAAAAAAATTGAAGAGTTGTGTTACAGTAAAGATGATAAATCAAGCAAACGTACATCAAGTTTTATGTACAAGAATTTGCTCACTCTGTAGTATTGGCAATTAAGTACTTTTCATGTAAAAAATTAAACTAACTTTTTTTTTTTTAATTTTAGGACACTGAGAAGTTGTTTTTTTTTTTTTTACCATGGATGTTGAAAAACATAAAGAGATGTACATCTGTGGCTATTGCCAAAGGATTTTCCCTTCAAATTCTGAAGTGATTGCTCACATCAACAGCAGCCATTCACCAGAGGATTGCTGTGGACTTGAACAGTGCAGTTCCAACAGTCGAGATCCTGAGGACTCTACAGAGTCCTGTTCCGCTAAAAAAAACCAGCGGTGTGACCAGTGTAGAGGGTTAACTTGGACCGGCGACCACAACAGACCTGCTGAGACGCGTTCTGAGAAGTCCTTTCCTAAGTGTAATGCTTGTGGAAAAGCATCTGGTCCCAGTGGAGCTGACATACGACAGAAATTCTACGTATTTGATCCATGCGAAAAGTCTTTCACGCATAGTGATGCTTTTAAGCACCATAAGAAAACTCACATTGGGGAGAAACTTTACAAATGCAACATTTGTGGGTTGTCTTTTTATCTGCAGTGTAATCTGATCAGCCATGTTAGGTCCCACTCTGGAGAGAAACTCTACACGTGCGAACAGTGTGGAAAGTCCTTTATGCGCCACGGTGATCTCAAGCGCCATGTTAGAATTCACACTGGGGAGAAACCTTACACATGTGATTACTGTGAGAAATCATTCAATCAGCACGGTAGCTTGATTCGCCACGTTAGAACACACAACGGAGAGAAACCCTACACATGTGATCAGTGTGAAAAATCGTTTATATGGTACAGTGAACTCAAGACTCATGTCAGGATTCATATTGGTGAGAAACCCTACACTTGTGTTCATTGTGGAAAGACATTTATTTGGTATAGTGATCTCAACAGGCACATCAGAACTCATACAGGAGAGAGACCTTATAAATGTGTTCATTGTGAAAAATCATTTAACCAGCATGGTCATCTCCTCAGTCATGTCAGGACTCACACTGGAGAGAAGCCCTACAAATGTCGTAACTGTGGAAAGTCGTTTAATCAGCACAGTCACCTTGTTAGTCATGTCAGAACTCACACTGGAGAGAAGCCCTACAAATGTGAGGAATGTGAAAAGTCTTTTGCGATCCATGGTGATCTCAAAAGTCATCTCAGAATCCACACTGGAGAGAAACCCTACACGTGCGAACACTGTACAAAGTCATTTACAAGACACGGTGACCTGATCCGTCATGTCAGAACCCACACTGGTGAGAAACCCTACAGATGTGATCACTGTGGCAAGTCATTCACCAGGCACTGTTATCTAGTCAGGCATGTTAGCACTCATGGTGAAGAGGAGGAAATTCTAGAAACATGACAGTCAGACAAGCTTATTTGCTTTTCATACTTCGTAACTGAATTCAAAGCATGGCCTGATTCTACAGAATATGGTGTAGCCTGTATGCTGTTTTTGCTGACTGGTGACTTTACCTAAGAACTGCCTGCAACTGAAAATTTTCCAACATCAGTAATCAGTATTGGTTTAATGCTCACACTTAACATAGTACAGGTCAACCTCAGGGAAATGTCACGTAGACATGTTCTCGGACCTATAAAGACATTGCAAAAAAAGCATCCTGGTCTAATGTAGATACTGTGCTGCAGCCAGTTTATCCACAGATGCTTCACCAATATCCAGAAGGTTATAGGTGTATATAACTTTAACCACCACACACACTGTTGGTGATTTATTTCTTTACTTGAAGTCAAATTGCTTTTTACTTCTGTTCACTAACCGATGGTTTCTCAATGCTCATGACTGTGAAATCAAACAACTGGTGGATTAAATCTCAAACAGTTTTGGATGTAGAACCTGGTTCTAGGTTAGATGACGTAAAATTTTTTACCATAACTATTAGCTAAAGGGATATGAGATTTTTTTATAGATTCTCCGAGCTATTAAATATTTACATTTTTTACTGAAGTTTCCTGTTAATTGTTTGTAGATCAATCCCCCCCAAGCCATTCTGGCTACATGCATCATGTAAAATAATGGTTTTCACCAAACTATCAGCAACCTTTCAAGTGTCTGTCTTAATCCTTCATGTACCAGGTCAGTTTTTACCACCTGGGCCAGCTTAAGTCCACCAGTTAGTATTTGTGTTAAACTGGCTGTTTATTTAGTCAACACACACTTAATGCAAACCACCCTGGCTTGAAACGATATAGACTGGTCATTATGAAGGGGTGGTTATATTAACGAGGAAGGTAGTAGATGTCACAGCCCCTATAGCTCAACCTGTGCTGAGTGAAATGGATCTGAAGGATAGCACCCTAGGCAATATGCAGAGGGTTTAAAAAAAAACGACATAAAAACAGGGTTCCCATAAGTCTGGGACTCTTAGAGGGGAAAAAATTGACTTCTGGAAAGATCCTTAACTTAAAAAAAAAAATATAAAGCAAAATCCAGGAAAATATTATGACTGCTCTCTTGCCTAGAGAAGTTCTTAATCTCAAAGAATATAAAAACAAATCAGTTTCCATGTGTGTATACGCAATGATTTTTAAGCAGTAAAACCAACCCCCACTAATTTATGGATGGTGTTTAAAGATCATTGGTAGTATACAACAAGAAAATCTTAAGAATTTACAAGACACTGATTTTAGATCTTCCATGACACTAAAAAAATATGCCTAATGTTCTGTACTTTACCATCCCACAATTTATAATTTTTCAGAACCATCAAAGAAAAGCATTAGAAATGACTTAAAAAGTCGTACCAGCACGAAAACTTCATCTAAATCAGGAAAATGATTGAAAATATATTTAGCCTCTCAGCACAACACATTCTTTAATCTGTCTGGATTTTTATTATTATTCATTGGCAAAACACAGCAGCAGCAGCTTACAGATGGCTTTCTACCTGCATAATTAGTCTAGAATACTGACCAACTTTATGTGCAGGAAGTGTCTTTCACAGATGATTTGTGAATGAGTCGGACACATTCAGTATGCAGCCTTACCCTTAACTGATTATGAAGAAGACCTAATGCTTTATTTGGCTAAAGTCAGCTCGGAGTTCTTACCTCTGGCTTTTTTCTTTTTCTGCATATATCGATGTCTACAAGGGGAAACAACTGGTGAGAGAGCATAGTGCTCTAGCATGTACATTGCCGGTCTGGAACTATACTAGAGCTCTTAATTGTTTTTAGGAGTGGAAAGTAACCATGGCAAGGTGGTATGCTAAACTAAACTAGAGTCCTCAACCTTAGCTAGTTTACTATGCTGCCTGCTGAGGCTGTTAACAGACATATCTTGTGTTTATTCATATTTGAATTTTCGGTTTTCTATGGAAAATGCGGGGAGCAATAACAACCATTTGCAATCTGTTGTGCTTCCTTGGTCATTCTTTTTTCACAATTCCAGCTACTGATAAGCCCAGCTCATGTACATCATTAACTGGCAGCAATCTGTTTAAACCACTGTTTGATGAAGCTCTAACTTAATTCTTTTGTTTTGTTTTGGTGGTTACTGACCTCTGAAAGTTAGACTTACTAAAATAATGTTGATGTCTAGTGTGTATACACACACACACAAATGAATTCTGCTGTTCTGCTAATTCAGCTTTTCCTGAACAGGAAAAAAAAGGGGGGGAGGAGGGGATCAAACCATCCTGCCTGGCCAAGATGCAAATCAATCCAACCAAAGAGAAGAACCATTCACAGAGGTCAGTCTTTGTGTAAGACAAAATTCATAAAAGAAATGACTGCGGTGGTCAGTCTACTTGCTCTCTCTCTCTCTTCTCCTGCTAATCATTGTCATTTCCCGTAACATAATTTTGAACTTCCAATAGTTCTCAAACATTTGTGAATAACTGTAGCTCTCCTGTTATATAAAAAAAAAAAAACAATGTTCTGCACAACATAGTTATGCATATAATAAATCTCAAATGGGAAATTTCTCCTGCTACTGTTTACAATTTTACCATAATACCCAACATATTTTGTATATACCTGATAGGACTGGAGAGTACCTGGCCTGCTGCCAATTTTTTTTTTTTTTTTTGTTTCTCTGAAAAGGAATTATATTTGTACTGTACTACTTTAGAGAGAGACTCCAAAGTTCTCTCGCTACCCAGTTGCTATAGGTCGCCTATTTTGCTTTCCATGCATGAAGCCATCAAACTTTTCCTCAGTCCTATGTCGTAAGTAATCTGTAGAATGCAGTCTTTGTACTTCTAGAAAAATCCTGGGGGAATTCTATCAAATCTGATGGTTAGTTATTAGCTTGAAGGAAACCAATCTTTCTAGGGGGGGGGGGAAATGATGATTCTGCCCTTTCTTAAAATAATTCAGTGGATTTTTTCCCTTTGGTTCAGCAATGATAAGTACAGGGTCCTTGTGGTCATTTAAGTTCATAAATTGGTAAAGTTCTCTTGGCATTTCCAGCTTTACCATTAAACTGGATATCCTGGTGAGCTGATAGCATGGTTAAATTCCTAGCAGCCAGCTGATATTATAGGTCTGAGACTGGCCTTTTGTCCATCATGCTCTGTTCTGCTATTCCTGCTGTATTATAATCATTGCAGTCTGTCACTGTTGATGAAATCAGAAAGGTAATCTCTATCCAGTCAGTCTCTGCTGTTCGAGATCACATTTATTTTCTTTCCATGGGTTAGTACATTTACTTAAAATAATTTCGCGACATATTCTTGCATCTCTCTCGCTGCCCTGATATACCTTACTAGTTTCTTAAACTTGGCCAATATAATGGCTTCTCTTGCATCACATGGATTTCTCCAAACCCGATCTCTTATTTTTCCCCTTTGAATTAGTTTAGCTTACAAAAATACTTCATCTGGAAATTGGGAAGGTCACTTTTGCATTTGTCAGTGATATTAGATAAAACTTTGCAAAGGGGAAGCCATTCAAAGCATACTACTAGTTAGCAGAAAGTCATTTGAGATCTTCAGGAGGGGTTGCAAAAAGCCATGCTGGCAGTACAAAAGGTGATAATGCTGAAAGAGACAGCATTAGCTAACAGATAAAGCCTCATCAATGTCAGCGTTTCTTAAAACTACACTGCTGTCATCAGTTGAGATTTCATCAAAAACCAGTAAGTGCAGCCATGTCTGGAAGAGTAAACAAGTGTGACCTACAGTGAATGGGCACTTGAAACAATACCATCAAATTCTTTAGCTCAAACCAGACTTATCCAAGGCAATGTTCCAAAATAGTGAAATTCCTAAACAGGTATGCCAAGAAAGCAATAAAATGCAAGTACATCATAAGCCAAGGCAAAGTTCCCTTCACAAAAAGCTCACTGACCAGATTTTAAAAAAAGCTGTTCATTGCACACAAAGCTGATGGACATAGTCATCCACTTTTGGAATGAAGATGAATCTCTTGTTTAGACCAACTACTTGGGATTCAAATTCATGGGTTATAAAAAAGACAGATGACTTGTGCAATGGCTTTGAGAGAAAGGGACTCTGCAAACTAGGCATGGGAAATCTTCAGGTTCCAATGGATGGAACCAATGTGAATTTATCCTATGGAAATCTTTGTGAACAGCAGGATAAACATGTGAATTGATAGGATAGGCAGTTGTAGTCTACACATAGTAGATGGAACTTTCCAACAGGTATGCAGGCTGTAGGATGATGTCACCTTGCTACTTTCTTGCCAGGACAAACATACAGGTCCATGACTCCCCGCAGAGCAAGCTTTTCTGAACTTAGTGGTTGTGCAACATTCCATCTGACTCCACAACATGGTGGTGAGTAGATGATTTCAGAGTGGTAGAGAGATCATTGCTGTTGCTACCATTATAAAATCTGTAAATGAAGCAGCCAGCCAGTCAGACACCTAAAAACATTTACTTTTGTGGCAGTGAGTTGGCTCTGACAAACTGAAATTCTTTGCCTTTACTGCCAAGCCACTCCTGCCATACCTAAATTTCATTTGACTTGCCTTTTCTCATTGGTGAATCTTATTTCTAATCTTGAATCCCACATTAAGATGCTGAGCATGCATTATACTATTAAAGCTTTCCAAATTTGATCCATCAGAAAAATAAAAGAAAATCATTTGAGCTTTAAGCAAAATATCAGGTTTGAAGCTTAAAAGATGGCAAGGTGGTCCGAGCATCAAGTTGTCAAATCAGCAACCCGATAGTTCTTCTGAGAAAGTTGCTTAAAGATGCCTGCTTAACTATCCAATGACTATGTATGAGTGTTACTGGATCCAGTTTTCACGATGAAAAGCAAAGATAAGTTTATCTGAGCTTTATCAGCATCAGAAATGCTAACTTGAGAACATCAACACAATGTGATACCATTCTCATGTAATCCAGGCAGTTTTTCCCCAGCAATTGCTTTGCATGCCAGTCAATGATAAAGTGCATCACACAGCGTTGGTAATCAGTACATAAATTTGGATAGTACTGTTACCAAAGGTGGTTTTAATTAATAAAAAATTAGGAAATTAATTTTTACCCTAGACTGCTATGATGTCAGAGGTGTTTTCCCAGCTATTTCTCATTCTCAATGCTCTGCAGGCAGGACTAGGATTAGGGAGAGCTAATCAGGGTTAAAGTCCTGCAGTTCATCTGCCAGAAAGCTGGATCAGTTACTTTTGAATTATATTGAGAATGATAAAGAAAAATTGAAGCAATCATTCTAATTACTACACTCTTGGGACATTGAGACATTGAGTGGGTTTTTCTCTGTAAATTCAGACATGGAAGTGGAAGACAAAGGGACACACCTGGTGGCACTGATGACAGACCACAATAAATCAAAACGTCTTGCCCAATATTGTGCAGATTATCTAATTACCTCAGAAATTGCAAGACAACAGCATTATGGTCATTAAAGGAAGAAATCAATGACAAGCAGAGAAAAGATTCTGCAGACAGAGAGGGAGATCAAAGACAAAAAAAAGGTACAACTCCAAAAGAAACTAGATTAAGCTGCCAGATAGCTAGGCAATCAGAAAAAGGAGAATTTCTTCACACCAAGCAAAGCAGATGCATTCAGAAAATGTGCAGTGATATCTAAAATGTTTTATCATGTTTATAATTAATGTACATGTAAGGTGTCAAACTGAGACACAGTCATTTTCAGGGCATGATAGTCTCATCAGTCATCATAAAACTCATACAAGAAATCCTACATGCATCAACACTGAAGTCACTTTCTTTGCAATGTAATATAATTCTAATTTATATATTCATTGGTCCCCTGATGCTTCAGAGTATGTAATCTAAGAAACATTAACAATTCAAGATAGAGGAGAAACTCTGTAAGCATGGTATCAGTACAGATGCAGTAGCTAATATTTCACCAAGGCCTACAAATATAATGTGACAAGCATTCTTTCTACAGATGCCTTTTATCGCTGACATAGTAAAATCTATGCTATGTGATTTCCCCTAACAGGTCTGACCACAATCCCTTAAATCTTGGCTGAGCTTCTTTTCTTCTTTCAAGTTTGCAAAGATCCTCAAGTTTCTCAACAGTATGTGTATGTTAATTAGGATGCAGTTGCTACAACAACTCTACCCATATTTTTAAAAATAATTAATTAGTATTGATATTCTGCATCTGCTCTCTACTGAATGTGGAAAACTAGGAGATGGTTTTGCCACTAAGAGTATACTGGAATAGCCCACTGATTTTTCATTACAGTCGTCGTATCCTTAACGGGAAAGTAGAAAATCTGTTAAAGGAAGGCTGTGCACAAAATCCAGCAAACAAGAAGAATGATAATTGATAGAATATCCCCCCCCCCTGTTGAAGCATCTTTTGGAGCCCACACTTTTGAAAATACTTCAAATTTCCACCTTTGCAATTGAAAAGTAACCAGGTAAATCCAGAAAGGATTCTCAATTCATGTTCTACTGGCACAGATTAGGAGGAAAAAAAAGCAGCAGCCTTCCAGTTCAGACTACACCAGGACATTGATAGAGCCAATCCATTAAAATTCTCCAAACACAGAATCCTTATGACCAATATTTCAATTTATTTGTATAAGCTTTTAGAAAGTGAACTTTCCTGAGCCACATCCAATTTAGTTCCAACGATACCAGGAGGGCCAGTATCTAATGCATTCTGCTGCAGTGTTCCAAACTCATGTCAAACGTTACCTTTTGAAGTTGCCTAGAAACTGCGTATTTGATCTTTCAGTTCACAAAATCAAAATGTTATCATTCATCTTCAAAGATGTAGTGGATGCCGTAATTCTTCGTGGTTTGAAAAATGTACATTACATTTAATTATAGTTACCATATATTTATGAATATTAAATGAAATTTCAACAGGTTCAGTCTGAGTGTACCTAAGAAGGTACTTTTGATGCCATCTTATGCACTGCTCAACGCTGTCTTTCTTCATTCACAAACACTAGATGCAAATGGTATCTCTGCAGAACTTGAGTAAATGGTTTATTTGTGACAGACCTATGACTATGTTCCAAAAGAAACTGCACTTGCATACTAACAGCCATGGTAACATTGCTGCCATTATCCCAGGTAGGATGTCACATAATGTTGTTTCGGTATCATCATATGTACCCCATCAGTGTAGTTCAGTAAAACTGTTATCATTTGTTATAAGCATTGTTGTGTTGCCAATGAAAAAAAAAACAAAGGTTTTAGGTTTAATTTTAGCTACAATGCAATATTTAGCAGGCCCAGAGAAAGCACAAATAATGTTTCCACTGTAAAATGACTTAATATTCTGTATTATTCAGACATTTATGATTATAAACTGGCAAGCACTATTTAAAAAAGGAGAAACACGCTCTTGAAACTTTTGTATCTATACCAGCACAAATTTGACTTATCACCTGGCTACTCTGACAGACTTAAATAGACAGCTTGTTTTTACTGGTATGATCCTTATAAGTATCTTCATAATTAGGAAGTAAGTGCCATGATTTATAGATGGGTGAACTTCCATTTTGTATTCAGCTTTTCCAGAGCAGTTAGAAAAACAAAACGCCTAATGAAAATAAAACTAAATTAATTCAGATTAGATGAAGAACAAAAGTTGACAATATAACAAAGTTCCATACAGTTAGAAACACTGTTTACAACTAGAGTGCAAAAACCAAGTATTTCAATCACCACAAATTAAATATGAGCTATGCAAACTACACCTGTTTTCCAAAGCATCTTCCGTATACAGAGATGCAGTTATCCCATCCAGGTGCAAATCTCATGAAAACTTAGCAGGAGAGCATTTTGATGTTAGCATTGGTTTGAAAACAACACTCCCTCCTACATCTTTTTTTACTGGTTCAAATGGGTAGGGATAGTTTTGACTGAGATATGTTGTTTCCTAGCTCAACAGATGACAAGTCTGCCTAAAGGTGCACCATATGGTGGTGGGGGTGGGACGACTTGTTATTATCCTATAATAAAAAGATCCCTTTGCTGATCAGAACTAGTCTTTTGTAAATTCAAGAAAAGTATACATAAGCATCCCAGTAATGCTGTGACCTTGATTTTCTGAGTGGAGGTGAGCAGTTGTACTGGTACTTTTATTCAGGTATGTAAGGATGGAAAAGTCTCTTCATATATGATGATCCAATCTGCACACCAAGTTAAAAGACCTTGTTGTTTAAGTCCACAACTGTGCATGTGTGTATATTTTGCTGTCTATATTAATATCTGTCAGCAAAGTTTATGAAAAATCATAAAAGGTAACATTTTAAATTCAGATTTTGCTAAGAGTGGACTGGGTTTATCTGTAAACCAATTGTAGAAAAACCGTGCATACCTGTCGGAATGTAACCATGGTGCTGGATAATCTGTAGGCAGCTCTAGAAAAGGGATGGAACAGAATACAATAGATGACTTATTTTCAGCAGGAGGCCTGATTTTACATATGAATTTGTTCACACACTAATTGATTTCTTCCTGGAAAGAGAAAATACTGCACACAACTTATGAAATAACATGTAATTCTACCACTGCTATTTTGCTTGGTTCTTATTGAAGCTCAATCATAAATGGCTTGAATTTCATAGAAAAATGGATTTTTGAGAGAGAAATATACTAATTAAAAGAATCTTCAAACAGTTACAATTAGCACTCAAAGTCCAGTACAGAAAGAGAAACCATGCTGCTGGTTCCACACAGTAGGAATTGAACTACAGACACAATCTTGGTAATACAACATTAACCTGTAGAATGAATTTTCATTCTTTTTGTTTCAGGTGGATAAAATATAATAATGTACGACACAAATAATTACACAGTATGTGATTGCATGGTTGACTGTGGACCAAGAAGACTGTGTATCCAAGCCTTCCCAGTCATAGAAAGGTAATTTTCAGTTATGAATGCCATTTATTAAAGCAGACATGTGAGGAACATGTTCTTTTGGTCTAAGACAACAAACCTCTGGAACAAGTTTCCACAATTAATGTGGGCTACCATGGACAGCAAATACCTGTTTAGGCCCTATGTTTTTTTGATGGTCCAGTGAACTATGAGACATGTCTGAGTATGCTGCAAATGTGGTCTATTCTGAAGCTCAACAGGCTTAGTATCTGCAGAGGCTTTGTTCCATCGGGATGCAGGACTAACCCATTATGTCCTAGTAATAGGGGAATATTTCAATGAAACTTTTGTGGACTGTTGAATTGATTGATCTGCCCCTACTGAGTGGCATTACAAAATCTGCATCTTGACCACTTCTTTTGGGGAGTTTTGAAAGAAGTTACTAGACAGGCACCAAATGATGGAACTGAGAAAGGCTATCAGAGACAACACCAGTCATAAATATGACTGTGGCCACAACAACAATCTGAATGTATCATTATTACTACACAATATTTGCTGTTAAGTACATTGTAAGAAAAGAACATTGGGGGGTGGGTAACAGGACTTTGTAGATACCCTGTATGTGATATAGTCAAAAAGAATGAAACTACTGTAAAATATCCATAATCTTTATTTGAAAATCTTAGTGGAAAAGGTTGTTGGTAAGAATACCACATATCTGGTAACAAAAATATCTTCTAGATTTCTTCTACAGGTAGGCATAGGTCAATTGTCTGGAAGCAGTCAGCATCTTTTCATAAAGCCTCAAGTCTACTAGGAACCTCCACTGTAAACTTAATGTTTATTTAACATTAGACATACATATCTCAGACACCAGTCAGTCATTATATTCCAAAGAGCACCATATAGATCTGCCTCTTGCTTTATGTACACAGGCTTAGACACTATTAGAAATGCTACATGCAAACTCAGTAGAAACCAAAACAAATACAGATAGGTTAACTTAACTCATTATTAATAAGACAATACACAATCTGATACATAACAAAGTAGTTTACAGAGGTAAATCCCAAAATTCAGTACCCTGCAGCACAAGATGGTAATGTCTATCTAGCCAGGCATCAATAGATGATAGATGCAAACAAGAGAGAGTCATGGCAAGTCATATTTTGAGAGGTCAGCAAAGTTCTAGCAGGAATCTTCAACTTCAACTTTGGTGAGGCTAGAATGACTGGAAAAACTCTGGTTCTTTTTCTGTCCTTATCACAAAAAAGTCCCAAGCTGCTGCATTCTCCAGACTTTTTGTCATCAATGAATGTGGGATTTTTCCACAACTGCACGTCACTGACCATGTCAAAAAATTAAGATTAATTACAGTAAATGACCAGCAGAGAATCCCATGAGACCTGAAAGCCAGCCTTACCGTAACACTACCATGATGGAAATATAATGGTGTATAAAGGGATGATGGGTGGCAGCTCCCTTGCCCTAGTCATTTTCAAGGACCTGTGATGAGTTAGAGATACCTAGATGGGATTCACAGAATCCAACCTAACCATCTGGTCATGGCATTAATCCAGGAGGAGCAAGTAGATATCAGAGGAAATAATGAGATGTTTCATTTCAAAAAATACAGAACATGCATGCATACATCCTGAGGCAGCCTCATCCAATACTAAGGAATCATCTTATGAAGCTTTACTCCATAGGACTCAACTAACATGTTGTAATGAAATGTATGGATTAATCTGGCTAAGAAACACACACATCCCTACTTTCACATGACACAAAAAAGAAAAAAAAACAAATTGTTTTCCACAACTCCTGACTATTTTGTTTTTCATCATAAATGTATGTAAAATTTCAATATTCCTAGATTTTTGTAACCAGATGTCAACAATAGAGACAATCTCTTTATACTGAAGACAATACTGGTAAGGAAGCATAGTACCAGATTTATCTGCTAGAGACCATTGCTTATCCTGTACTGTAAGGAGCCTGGCACTATTGACTTTGGCAGAGAAATCCCTAGAAACCAGAATGACGGAATCAAACTTGGGGCCCTTAGCCAGGCAGTTCACTAGGCCACCAGACAAGTCATTAATGAGGTGACAACAGGAATGTCCAGACCAGTCCACTTAACATGGATTTTCAAATTTTATAAGTTATTATTAATGTAATAAATCAAGATTAATGAAAATCAAGATACAATCAGAAAATTAACTAAAAGGTTGAATCAAAAAGGGCTAAATAAATGTGGCGAATTAATACACACAATAGTAAAATACTGTTCTTGATAGCAGTAAGAGTTTTAAAATCACATTAAGAAAGTGATCTTTATAAATTTATTTAGACTTAATAACAAATTTGAGTTTTATGATTCAATGTTTAGATATTAGTTGATGCAGACATAACAGATTGCACATTAACAAGTTTCTAAAAGGGACATAAAGGGTTTCTATAGATTTTTTGCACATGCTAAGGGACATTCAAATAAAGAGTGGCTGAAGTATATCACTGCAATGGTACCCGGAAGGTCTCATTTAAACATTCCTAGAGTTTATTTTATCTATCGACAATAATGCATTAATATGGTCTTTGAAAAAAGTACTGGGGTGATGTTCACAGGAAGGACTTGGTCACCCATCAAGAACCTTGCATTCTTGGCTCAGAATTCAGGCTGTTCATGCCTCTTCATCGTGTGCAATGGCTTGTAGCAAGCTGCGCAACTTACAGGGAGAAGTATCAAACAAATCTTAAGTGATTGTACAAGTATTCAATATTAATATTAGCATCAGTTCTATGAGATAATTTAATGAATGAGACATGAATTCTTAATGGAACAAATACCAACTTCAAAATATACAATTTTTTCCCCCACATTCTGTTAAGTATTGATGATCTATGACAAACATTTAAAAATACCAACACCTATAACACCAATAAAATACAAAGTCATTTTGCCTTTTGAGAGTGGCATAAAAAGATCTGTTCCCAATCAGTTTCATTTGTATTTCAAGCATCAAGTATTGTACAAATAGTATTTTCTTCTCATGACCAGCACATTTATAGGTTCATAGCAGGTACTGTTGTGGCGTTTCACTAAGGTATCTAAGATCTGTGGATTATTAACTGCGATGATCAGTATTAATATTCAGAGATGGATGTCCAACTGTCAGTAAAACTACTACAGCTATAGGAAGCTGGTCTTCATTCTCCAAAACATTCATATTTTTAAAGAAATATGTATACCAAATAAATAACTTTCTTTCTAATGGTCAATTTGTACATTTTTTCCAACAGCCAACAAGATCCATAAGAGTGAAAAGTCTTGAAAGAACTTTTCAGAAATCAAATGTTCTAAAAATCCTTACATATTGATTTATAGGGTTTCTTTGCAGAGAGAATTCTAAATGACAAAGAATACAGGCAGAGTACATAATTTTCCAGTCATCTCATTTACATTCTGTCTCCCCAGTATGAATTTTAATATGATCTTTCAGAAAATTATGCATGGAAAATGATTTTCCACACTGACCACATCTGTACAGTTTACCAGTGTGAATTTTAATGTGTTTACTGAGATGGCTAGACTGAGAAAATGATTTTTCACACTGATCACATCTGTAGGGTTTCTCTCCCGTGTGAATTCTGATGTGATCACTGAGATGACCAGACTGAGAAAATGATTTTCCGCACAGATTGCATTTGTATGGCTTCTCTCCTGTGTGAATTCTAACATGATTAATGAGGGAACAAGATGTAGAAAAAGACTTTTTACACAGATCACATTTGTAGGGTTTCTCTCCAGTGTGAATTCTAGAATGTTTCCTAAGCTCACCAGACTGAGAAAACGCCTTTCCACAATGATCACATTTGTGGGGTTTCTCTCCAGTGTGAATTTTAACATGTTTACTGAGATTACTAGACTGAGAAAATGATCTCCCACACTGATCACACTTGTAGGGTTTGTTCCCAGTGTGAATTTTAATATGATCACTGAGATGGCTATACTGAGAAAATGATTTTCCACATTGATTGCATTTGTAGGGCTTCTCTCCTGTGTGAATTCTAACATGATTAGAAAGAGAACTAGATATAGAAAATGACTTACCACACTGATTGCATTTGTAGGGTTTCTCTCCAGTGTGAATTCTAGAATGTTTCCTAAGCTCACCAGACTGAGAAAACGCCTTTCCACACTGATCACATTTGTGGGGTTTCTCTCCAGTATGAATTCTAACATGTTTACTGAGATTACTAGACTGGGAAAATGATCTCCCACACTGATCGCATTTGTAGGGTTTGTCTCCAGTGTGAATTCTAATATGATCACTGAGATGACCAGACATAGAAAATGACTTTCCACACTGATCACATTTGTAGGGTTTCTCTCCAGTATGAGTTATAACATGGCGGGTGATTTGGCTTCGATAATAAAATGGCTTGCCACAAATATCACATTTATAAAAGTTCTCACCTGTGTGTATTTTTTTATGTGATTTGAAAGAATTATAATGCCTAAAGCATTTTCCCCACTGATGATATTTGCAGGTCTTCTCTGCAGTGTCAGATTTATGTTGGTGCAATGAATTCCTGCTAGTAGAGCCTGAAAGAATCTTCTCAGAGCAGGTCTCAACATGCTCAGTCCAACCACTAAGGGAAGTAAACATTCTACATTGATCACATTGATGGCTTTTATCAAGAATGAGAATGCACTTGATCCACAGACTTTAAGTTTTCAGAAATAAGTTCTTTCCTAGTTGAAGCTCACAACATTCCTCTAAAACTTTTTGGCAATGTCCACAGATGTTTAGTTTTTTTTTCCATGTCAGTATTCATGGTATCAAATCTCTTTTTCAGATGATTTTCACCTAAAATTAGACAAAAATTTTTTAAAATAAAAAACCAAAGCCCTTGTAATGCAAATTTGATGTCATATCATGCCCAGGTCTGGCTATTTATATTTAGCATGTTTTAGGTGAATTTTGCACTTAAATTACCTTTGACCTCTTATGTATGCACAATAGTAATTCCAACTTCCTATGTTGTTTAGTAACATGACTGGATGTGATATTTCCTGGAAATATTCTTACATTGTGTTAGACCACTGAAGTGCAGCATTGTACGACAGTCTCATTTAGGCAACTACAATGGTTCAGTGGTAAATTACTGGACTGCTAGGTTGAGGGCCTGTTTGAATTTCAGTTGAGGCTAGCTAGATTTTGTGTACATTCCTAGCATAGTTTCTACCTGCTCTTCTTCACCAGCCAGCCATGTGGATTTCCTTTCATATTTAAAAGATGTGAAGTTTCTAGACTTTCTAGCTGAAGTCGAAAATGCCAGACTCCTCGTGGCATAAGATTGACAATGCTGCCTAGTGGGAAACTATGGCATTATGTTCCACCACCAGAGATGCCACCATTATTAATGCCTAAGTTTTATTTTTTCCTTAGCTATTTGTGTTTTTTTTTTTTTTGCTGTCAAATGCATTCAGCTTTTCATACACATTAATTTTCTGTCAAACCGAGTCATTAGACAAATGTTGCGATTTTGGTTACCAACTGTAGTGTTGGATCTCGGATCTCAGACCAGGACTAATACAACAGATATTTACCATCCTGGTAAGTGTGTCTGAAATTCAAAATCTCTGGAAACTTCCATTATTCACACTTTGTGATTAGTCTACATTATTCCACTTTCATGATATTCATTTTCTGTGAAATCATTGTACCCATATTCCTACCTTGATGGGAACCAAAACTTTAACAATATCTTCATACTTTTAATTTCCTATTTTTTATATCCCTATAACTTAAAATTATTTATCTATAGAAAAAGCGACCAAGAGGGAGGCCTAGGATGTCATTACTTTTGGATTTTATCACCTGTAGTAATTACTTTATAACCTTCCTAGTGTTATTTTAATTAACCATTTTTAACACCTTACCTTGTTTTTTTTTGACAAACTTGCTAACATTATATATGTACTTAAATGTTGTCTTGCAGTATATTACATACTATATATTAGTTTCCTAAATGTTTTAAATGTACTTTTTAGCATTTTTATAATTAGTAAATTTTACTATCTTTATCCTGGTATTTATGTGATGTATTAATTCCAATTATTGTTGCTATTATTATACAGTGTGTCTCAAAAAGATGTATACCCTCTTTCATATGCTATCATACAACGACATTTTTTTCTCTCAACATTAAAACATTTAATTCAGAAGTTCACAGATGATCGTCCAGTGCAATGCTACAGCAAACCCATGACATCCAATGTTTTCAGTGTGGAAAAAAATGGATGGTCATTTTTAAAATGAAAATTTACTGGAAGATAGATGAAACGATGTGGACCAGCCACCACTCTTCTCTCCAGAGCTCACATCTCAAGATTTTTTCTGTGAGGTGTTGAAGGACAAGGTCTATGCCACAAAACCAGCAACACACTCCAACAGAATTGCTGTGACAAAATGTACTGCTGCATGGCGCTCTGTTGTCAGATGCTGCAACGACATCTGTGTGGATGCGGATGGTGGACATTTTGAACAGCTATTGCAACGCATGTTTGCGGTGACTAATGAATAAAGCAAAAACACTATCTGGCAATGTTTTTTTTTGTGTACTAGGCTACAGAAAAAAAAAAAAAGGTGTATACATTTTTATGGAAGACCTTGCGTTTATCACAGTTTTTCAACTGTTTTAATCCCATTTCCGTAAATTCGTTTTACCTGGATTCATTTGGATTTTTTTATTTTTACTTGATTGCTCTGACCTCCATTTAGGACTCTCATTAACTTTAATGCAAAATGTATTCCTCCAGGCCAACACTCTTGTCTCACAAATTCAGTCTTTACGGTGTTAAATCTTAAAACAGGCAGTCTCTGTGTGTATTATCTGCCGTGCGCTACCATCGTTTTGCTGCCCCCCCCATTCGTCTTGTGAACAGTGTCAGTATCAGAAATTCACTAAATCTGTTATGTAATACCAACGATTCAGTTGGTTCTCAGATTTGATAAACTTAACAGCCCAGCCTAAGCTACATATCGCTCTGGTTTTAATTTTAACTACCAAAGCAGCAACAACATCGATAATGGGAGAAAGGGAAGGGGAGAGAGATATGGATGGGGGGAAGAGAGAGAGAGGTATGGATGGGGGGAGAGAGATATGGATGGGGGGAGAGAGATATGGATGGGGGAAGAGAGGGAGAGAGATATGGATGGGGGGAGAGAGAGGAGAGAGAGGTATGGATGGGGGGAGAGATATGGATGGGGGGAGGGAGAGAGATATGGATGGGGGGAGAGATATGGATGGGGGGAGAGATATGGATGGGGGGAGAGAGAGAGAGAGAGGTATGGATGGGGGAAGAGAGGGAGAGAGCTATGGATGGGGGGAAGAGAGAGAGAGGTATGGATGGGGGGAGAGAGAGATATGGATGGGGGAAGAGAGGAGAGAGAGATATGGATGGGGGGAGGAGAGAGAGAGGTATGGATGGGGGGGAGAGAGATATGGATGGGGGGAGAGAGAGAGATATGGATGGGGGGAGGGAGAGAGATATGGATGGGGGGAGGGAGAGAGATATGGATGGGGGGAGGGAGAGAGATATGGATGGGGGGGAGAGAGAGAGAGAGACTCCAGGCGACGACAAGTTATCCATCCTGCAAACGCCATTTCGTATGGCGCACTGAAGACTTTGAAGTTTCCTTCCGTGAGAATTCAGGGAATCGACGGGAAGCAGTCTATACCGTATTTTTCAAGCTTTACTTACCGGTTTCCGACAGCTTCCCGAGTTCGTCTTACTGCTGGGAAGGAGGAACCAACCAACACACATGCGTGCGCACTCCTTACGGTGACCGAGGTAAAGCGATCCCCTATGGCTTGATTGTATGCGGGGGGGAAAAACATGCTAAACCAAATAATCGAACTGAAGCCACAATCAGCTTTATTTTTCCCAACACTTATTTTATTATAATCCTATTAAATTTGACAAATCTATTTACAACTTTAAAAAATTAACTTAATCGCTGTTGTTGTGGGTTTGCTTTTTTTTCTTTTTTTTTCCAAGGAAGACAACTCATCGTCAATCACCGTTAGGAAAATGCTCCAGCCAGCTGTCGGTCTGAATAAATACGACAAACCGTTGTTAACCAGAGATAATGGAAAGGTGGATGATAAGGCGGTGAAACGTGCACGGATAGCATGTTTGCCGGTACGAATGAATGTGGTTCTTGGGGTGGGGATGATGATGATGTATAAATAGCAGACGTTCACTTACACACAACCGAGAGGTGTGTGAGCGAGTCGGAGTACAGAGAGGAGTCGGAGTACAGAGAGGAACCGGAACTGCGGGGGTGAAGACGAAAACAGCTGAAAAATAAACCATGCTTCGGTAGGTAGTCCTCTCACAGTGCACATAACAGATGGTAGACAATTCCACAAATCATTAACGTTTACGCCCCCCCCCCCGGGATGAAGCATTACCGACATTTCGGCTGTTAGTTATTCTTGCTCAGACGGAGAAGTTAGGATCGGTTGTAGTTTACTCTAGGAGTGCGATCGTGCTCTACAGGTGTTATATTAGCACGTCAGCTTCCACCCAACTCGGCCTATAAGCACTGGTTTACTGTTTGTGTTGAACCTGGTGTCTATCGCTTCACGAAGCGTTATATTATTGATGAAGATGCTGTGGCTTGACCTGTGCTGGGTAATATGGGCCTGTGCTGGGTAATATGGGCCTGTGCTGGGTAATGTGGGCCTGAAGTGGGGTAATGTGGATGGTTGTATACATCGGGTTTAAAAAATGAATTCTAAGAATAAACCTGTTTTTTTTTTTATTTTTTTACAGCAAGTGTATTTTCAACTAGTTTCCCCATTTTAAACAATTTTATCTGTGTTAATCTTTTGCGTAAATAGAAAAGAATGGCGACGCTCTGATGATGATCACGACGGGGCCAAGTTTTTTAGCCGAGAGACGCGTTTATGTGGATGGCTCATAGACTATTTGTCTTATTGCTGTGGCATTAGCAAATTTTTACATTACCATATCATTTGTTTGTTTTCACGGAGAAAATACCAAAGCAATTACTTGTTAATTGGACGGGTCCCAGTGGGCACTTAGCATTTAAGAGAAAATTGCATTTTAAAATCGCTAATAATTTTTCTTTTTTCATTTTACTCTCTCTCTCTCTCTCTCTCTCTATATATATATATATATATAATGTGGCTATATGTTTATTATTTATTAATGATGTCATATAGTTATGGCGGCTAGGTGTTGGAATTCCGTGCTGTACTGACATTGAACAGTGAAAGATATACTTTGAATAATTGTTAGTTATCTAATCGAGACGGACATTTTCATAGCGACCGATCCCCCTGCTACTAAACAGATCGATTGCTCTACTCTGTTTCAACGAGTCGTTCAAATTTGCGATTCTGAAAGTTTGCCCAACGAAACAAAGCGTGTTCGTCAAGTATCAAAAACCATTTTTTAAAATCCTGATGAAGTCAATAAACATTTAATTAAAATTGCCAGGTTCTTCAAAGAAAAACGGTTTCATTCAAACCAACGGTACACTTCCCTCTATTCAGGAATTATTGATAAAATGTTTACAATATTCGATACACTGGTGTTTGTCTACTTTTTTTCATCGAAGACTCAGAGTTTGAGATCTTTACTTGTTAAAAAAACCTATAGATACCGTACATACTCCTGGTATCTATTACATTCCATCTCTGAGGATAATTATTTCAAATGTTATCAATAGATCATCACAGTTCTCCCATTTAGTCTGACAAATAAAAAAGAACAAGCTGACATAAGAGAATCTATTATAATTTCTCTACACGATGTAACATTATTAATTGAAACGAGGTCCGTTGGAATTGGCGATGTTGACTTCTTTTCAAAAATAAAACAAAAATTCTATATTCAAACTACAAGTTACACAGAATTGAAAACATTCAGGTTAGAACGAAGCGTCATCCAGTTAAAATATTCCGATCACACTTTATCGACCGATTGATTTTTTTTCAAATCCAACTGAATTTTAAACCTGAACATTTTTTTAAGATACATTTTCCGTTATTATATTTTCGGTTTTTTTTTTCTTATGGTCAATGCTGAATAGAAAATCAGCCAAAGTTCCAGTTTTTCTATAACTTAATGTTTAATTCCCGTGTAAAAGATTACGCTATATTATGCAACTCATTAAGAGAAGCTATTGTATAAATCAGTTTCTGGTCTGTCCAATTAAGTTTTCAGTAGTCCATTAAGCAAGCATGTCACACTATCTATTATTGGATTAAAGGTTAGATTTGTCAAGAACGAGTAGGATATGTTGGACAGAAACGTTGGGAATCACTATACCAGTGTCACTGGCCAATAACAGCGAACCATGATCGACGACATGATAATCACCGGACGTAGAGGCGAGGAGCAGCTGAGAGACCTAGAATACGATTGACCGATCACAGAAATGTGGGTTACATGCCAACCTGGAGAAATGTGATATCTTCAAAGTCAAAGTCAAATTCTGTGGGCATGTGAATAACACAGAAGACCTCCACAAGACTAAAAAAAAAATCAAAAACAAAAATGGATGCTGTTGTCAAGACAGCAAAGACGAAGAACGTTACACAGCTGTTCCTTGGACCAGTGAGCTACTATAGGAAATTCCTACCAAACTTGTCATCATTATTGAGACCTATGCACAAACTTCTGAAAAAGAACTCACCAGGAAGTGGATGAAGAAATGTCAACAGGCGTTTGTGAGGCTGCTATCTCTGACAGAGTGTTGACACAATGTGACCCAAAACTTCCTGTCCTCTCCCGTAAACTTCCAACTGGAGAAGAGAAATCCATCACGTCCTCCGAAATCAGCAGAAAAAACTATGCGCAGATTGATGAGAAAGCATTAAGCAGTGTGTGGGGAATCAAGCGTTTCCATATGTATCTGTATGGAAGACATTTAACCCTTATCACGGATCACCAATTTCTGGTGTCGATACTGAATTCTCAGAAAAGAATATCTGTCACGATAGCGGCGGTACACGCCATTCTTGTCAAGTTGCACGGAAACGCAGTTAGCCTATGAAAGATACCCATCTCTTGCAGTCTGAAGATAACACTTTAGAGTCGATGCTCGCATACACCAAATGTCGCAGATGAAACGTTAACCTGTAACCCATAACAAATTTAAAAGGAGACATTGCAGAACCCCACACTAGTGAGGGTGTAGCGAAGCTGATGATAAGGCGTTACTTCCTTACAACGAGGCAAGAACGAAGTAATAATACACCAGGAATGTCGTTTTTGACAACTTGCACCAAGATGTCCTTCAGGAAATTCATGAAGGACATACGGGAGTTGTCAAGTCGGTGGTTAGGAGTTATGTCTGGCTGCCAGGAATTGATGCTGACACAGAGATCTTGTCTGAGAGATGTGCTAGATGTCAGAAGAATAGGATCGCGCCCAGAGAAGCGCCTATTCGCCCACAAGAGTTTCAGAGGCACCTTCAGAAGAGAGTCCATCTTGTTTCCGCAGGACCATATCTGGATAGTATGTTCTTAATTATGGTCGATTCCCGTTCTAAATGGTTAGAAGTGATCGTGACAAAGTTAACCACGTCGGGCTATACCGCTGAAGTACTCAGAACAGAAATGGGCTTCCTAAACAGTCGGTAAACGGCAATGGACCTCAATTTATGTCAGAAAGATTAACTAGCTTCACAGCAGTGAACGGTTCCAGGCGTATGACGTCCGCCCCACATCACCCACAGACCTTAAGTAGGCAATGAAAGCTGCTAAACAGCAGTGGCTCAGATCAGATGAAGGCGCGAGATTTTGACAACTCTGAAAACACCCGCTGGTCTGTTCATTAAAAGCACGGCTTCAGTCTCAGTAAGACTGTGTCTCTGGCTCAGGAACAAACAACGTGTGCCAAAAAGAAATCAAGAGCGAGACATTGTGAAATCGGTGACCATGTTTCGGTGCGAGATTACAAAGACGGTAACAAATGGACCTCGGGCAGGCACGATCAAATCGCAACCAGGACCGGTTTCATACAAGGTATAGATAACTAAGGATCACTAGAACTCGAGCTTACGCTTCCCTTTGGACACAGCATGCATTGGAGTTATTTCCCTCTACGTCATTATTTATATTTATATTTGGATGCACTTGTATCTATGTAAAAATTTCTCTACATTGAAACGAGTCTCAAGACACAAAACAATAACTGGAAAAAATTGCTTGCGATTCAAACAATCTATGTTTGAAATAATTAGGGAAACCTGCTGGCTCGGTTCTAATTTTGAAATATAATTGATATTTCTACCACTCGTTTTACCTTAGACGTTAATAAATGCAGCCACGGCCGGACGTTAAGCATTACCCTTGAAATAACAATAGCAAAATCTATCTCAAAATCGCGCTCGTATAGTTTAACAGTACTGAGCCCGTGACCACTTCTAATCAAGTCACAAGTGTCGACATGATTTAATGGGTCTTTCCGCAAATCATGTATTTGTATCTTAGATTTAAAATTATCACATTTTTTAAAATGTTTCTATTAAGTAACAACGAAACCACAAAGAGGCGCGCACTTCGATTTGTCAACGCATCATCTATTATGCAAATTAAGCAGATTTTAGACTTTGTCAAGCAAAATTAGACAATTCTAGGGTGGTACAAAAATTTTGGCTACGGGTGTAGTTTAGAAAGCATGCAAGCTAATTTATAGATTTTCAAATGCAAGATTACACGAAACCAAGATGTACTTTCAATATGCAAATGTTTTTTTTATTTTGTAAAATGTAATTTCCTTGCTGAGTAGCCGTCAAACCGACTTGCATGGCTAAAGTCCGTCTCTTCAGCTGTGATCCAGTTGAGACGATAGCCAGCAGTAGTTTGTAGTTAATTAGGAATACAGTCACCAGATGCCATGGTAACGGAAATTGCAGTAAGTCGGATCAGGGTACACAGCTTTGCTTTACAAGAAATTGAAGAATTTTGCATGGCTTTATTTGTTGAATGGTGTAAAGTGTATGGCCATAGCTGACAGGTCACAATAAGAAAAATCAATAGGGATTAGCTCGGTCCACGCCATCTGCATGTGGTATTGATCTGGAGACAAGGCACTGCCACTTCCCGCCATTGCGCATGCGTCACAGTCAGCTTACAAATAAATGAGAGGATACCACCCTTGACCATCCCTGTCGTCGGCGCTGAATCAGACTTATCTACTAGGGTCTTAAATTCTCACAGCGGTTTTACTGCGTAGATCCCTCCCGCAGCGGCTTAACTTTTGGCGGATGTTGTTCTATTTTTCCGTGAAATAGTGGAGTTGACGGATCCTTTATGTTCCGGGTGTTTAACGACAGCCTTCCCTGGCGGACCAATGGGATTCGAAAGGCTGCCAGCTGAACAAAACCCAACTCGCTCGTTGTTAATAATTTTTTTGCTTTAATTTGTGTACAAAAAACTACCCGCTCATCCTAACTCCCCCCCCAAAAACCAAAACTTATTTTACCAACGAAGGCTTTATGATGGTGAAGTCTAATTAAAGAACTTGCGCCTTCTTCAATTATTTACAACGCTGCACTGTGTAGGTTAGAACTCTCACAGTTCTCGATTAATTTTTTTTTTTTTTAAATCGCTACGAATAGTTTCGGAGATGTGGAATGCAGCACAGGAAGTGTTGTGCACGGGTATATAATTTGTCGAGGCGTTTTCAAAGTTAGTTTCGCAGGGTGCGCGCCATCAAGCAAAATCTGCACTCTAAAACATTTTACAACATTATACAAGGGAGGTAATCTTTGCAGTTTTTCTTTAAAACGAGATCAAATCAGGGGAAGTAAATAACTCGGTCCCTTTATGACTGTGTTTCAATGAGATTGACGTCAGATTTTACGTTACCCTGTTAATATATATATATATATATCGCCCTGCTGTAATACCTTCCAACCTTTTGTTATTACGAATGTGTTAGCTTGTTGCGGAAAACCTCAAATGACAAACAGTGAAAGTGTTTATCTTGGTCAGGCCGTCAACAATGTTTTGTACCACAACCTGATTAAGGATTTTCCATACCTGTATTAAACTTTCCTTTGATTCTATCACATTAACGAGTCGTAGACAGCTTCCTCTCAGCTGACGATCACATCTCGATGAAGCTCAGAGTTCAGGGGTACCCAGGAGAGAAGCTGAATACTTTGATTCCGCTTCCAGACTGCTTACACGAGAGGTGGGCCCTGTAGCGCCATCATCCTTGAAGAACACGGGCGGTTTCGAATCTCAGCTGGTACAATGGTAGGTAGATCTGTAAAATTGCGATGTATCCGGTAGGATTGAGGTCTCCGTCATCCAACAATGCCTGATGGCAGCCCACAGATCTTTGTCAGTTTGTCGTTGGGTGTTAAAACTACTTCGGTTAAACGTGGGAAACACAGCGGGATCGGGCCTGGCCCAGTGCACACCAATTAACTGCTAATCCAGACATTTGATATACATATACATAATCACATCTGAAACCTCTAAGTTTCTGTTAAATGCAGTCGCTTATCGGGGTGGCCGTTACTATGGCTGGCACTACTGTATATAGTAAAAGAATTATAGTTGCTGTTACACAGTAAAACAAACAAATAAATCAGTGGTACCGTATGTCTGGCTACCAGACCAAAAAAAAAAAAAAATGAACAAAATCACGCAGTATGCCATTTTATTTTCATGTCTTTGCCGAGCAAAGACATACACTTCTCTCCTTTTTGTTATTTTAATGTTGAATGTTTTTCTCCGACATTTTAATTGCAATATAAATGAGATTAATAATGCATTTCAGAATATTTTCATTGTTGCAATTTTTAAAAAAAAAAATGAAAGCGAGGTTACGATTAAAGGAAAGTAACTCTGTATTTTTATGTGAAAAAGAAACGAACCATCTCGTCTTAAAAAAGCAACTTCTTCTGAAAACTCTTTCTTTCTTCAAAAATATTTCATTTCGTTGGCAATATGTGTGTGTGTGTTTTTTTTAGAAATTTAAAGAAACTTGGTAGTATGTAAAACAAAATTCGGCTAGAAATAGTTTATTCACTGTCTGGTATGCATAATTAGATTTAGTCTTCTTCCTTAGTTTCATTTCTTATTCTGTCTTTTAAGGATGTACTTAAATAAATGCTTTATAATCATTCTAAAGGTGGCCACATTAATTCCAGCCTGTAAGGATACTTCTGTGTACACATATTAATTGTATAATTTGTATTTATTTAAAAAAAAAAAACTTTATTATTTAAAAGGTTAGCAAAAAAACAAGGTGGGATGTTAAAGGAGAGATAATTTATGTTAAATGTAAAACAGTAAATAATATTTAGCATAACGGAAAAGATTCCAATTTATCAGTAGAGAAAAAAAATACACTATCTCTAATGAAACGTATTCATGAAATTCTTTACCTTTTCTTAGTAACCATTAAAAAGTAACACGATTCAAAACAGATTTTTATAACCACAATTCGTATTAATAAGTTAAATATTTTATATAATTAATACAATTCAATTTTAAAAATCAATCAATACAAATTTTTTTTTTAAAAAAAACCTGTTTGTTCTAAGAAATATGTATATATATATATATATATACTGCAGGCCCGCAGGTATGAATTTAAAGGGCTCGTGAAGGGTGGTGGCACTTATTTCCAAAACAGCCACCTATGTCCGCCCCCCCACCACTGTTAATTAATAGTGCAAACGATTACATAATGAGAACAAAATTGTGTTTTCAAATCTGCATCTGTGGGACAAGTAAATAGAAGACAGAAGCTTAATAAAGGGCGATAATCCCAATTATAGTAGAAGAATAAAACAAACAAGAGGAGGTAATCTAAAATCGATTCTCGGGAAAAAATTAGAAAGAGAAGCTGATGTGAAACTCCATCATTTCTTTGGTTGTTGCGGGTTTTAAAAATCTCACTTATACTACTGTATAATTCTCTTGTCTTCCACGACTCTGTAGTCATAATGTACGGAAACACCCGAACTGCACAAAAGGAATCACCGGACATTTCCGCGCAAACGTTTGACTGCAGCAGACGACGAGATCGGTGAGGAAACCTCGGTAGGTATGGATACTGTTCTTCCTCCTCCTCCTCCTCTAACCGGGACAGAAAGCGAAGGTCTGAAGCTAACTAGGTAAGAGATGGTGGGAGAGGGAGTCTCCCCACGACCATGGTACGTAGTAACAGGGTGTGGCTTTTGTTGTTAGAGACCGTGGTGGGTCGGGCAGATCTCGTGAGGCGCAGGCAGGGGTGGCCGGCCCCCTTTTTTATTATTACCTGGAGCCTGTTTGTTTCCAGGAGTCCATCTACCATCGTTTGACAGCTGTACATATTGATCTGTCAGCAGTTTGGCATCGTTTTTCTGAGAGAGGGGGAGATGTTGGGATAACGATATATGTATATATATGTATGAGGGATGTTGGGATAACGATATATATATATATATATAATATATATATATAATATATATATAATATATATATATGTATGAGGGATGTTGGGATACCGATATATATATATATAATATATATATATATATATATATATATATATATGTATGAGGGATGTTGGGATAACGATATATATATATATGTATGAGGGATGTTGGGATAACGATATATATATATGTATGAGGGATGTTGGGATACCGATATATTATATATATATGTATGAGGGATGTTGGGATAACGATATATATATGTATGAGGGATGTTGAGATAACGATAGAGATGGAGAGATGGAAAGAAAAATGAAGATAGAGGTTATACTTTATATTGTAACTGATTTGTAAATCTAAAAAAGAACATTACACCTGTCTCTTTTTTAGAAACTGAACCAATGGATATTAAAAAGTGTAAGCATTTTCCGGTCCTTCCAGTGTTATTAATAAAACAAATGTTTTTGGGGAAGAGAAAGAGACCAAGTATATTCTGATAATACTAGTGATAATAAATGCATAATTTGAAGCATCTCTCTCTATTTCTCTTGTTACCTCTGAAGGATCCTAGGCGTTTAATAATAAGATTCGGCTCACCTGCAATCAGGTGTACTTTGTATTCAGAAAACCACTTCAAAACACTGTTTAATGGTTTTATTCATTCTAAACTAGTTGCTCTGTATAGGTAACTTAGCATTATTGTCTGTCTAGAAGCACTGAAAATAATTACTTTCTTTGTTAGTATACTTAAAGTTCATGTAGTCTTTCAACACTTGATCTCATGCATAATAATAATAATATAGACTTCTCTTTAAGAAAAGATTTATGAGTATGTCCTTTTGTTAAAATTTTTGTTAGCTTTACTATTATTGCTATTGTTAATTTGGTCATCCAGTTTTCACTTTTAACTAGTGTAGTACAGAAAAACATCAGTTTGTGTGTGTGTGAGAGACTAACAGTCCTGTAAATCTGGTCAAATTAATCTAACTTTACATTCAGTACACAAATAAAATCTTAACTTAATAACTCTATAAAGAAATGTTTTGTCAGATGCAAAACAACAACCTAACAGTACTAACGCTAATAGTAATAATACAATTTAGTTTTTGGATATTATTATTTTCAACTATTTTAGACAAATTAAAATAATATTATTAGCATGTAATAAAGTTGTTTTTTTAGGTTCAAACTATAATTGCCATGAAAATATGTTATGATTACAAATTATGATAATGCTACATTATCTAAACAGGGCTACATTTTGCTTTTCTAAAATTCATCTCAGACTGTTCTGATAAGTTATAGATATTTGAATATGTAAAGGATTAATTAAGATGAACTGTGTATATGTAGTATAAAAAATATCCCGTTACTGAGTGCCAGGAGAATCACAAAACAAATATATGTAAAAATTAATTAATGACATTTTTCTGGTCAAGTAAAATTATTTGTCCACTTCTTTTGGTTGATTTACTTTAGTTTTATTCATTTTACACCTTTAAAGCTAATTATTAAAACAAAATACAAGTCATTTGACAAAACATGAAAAAGATGTTAATACTAACATTAAAATAAAACAAGTTTTGTTACTTAAAGGTTTCTTTTGCTCATGTTAAATAATTTTTGTCTGCAATAAAAATATTAAAACAGTATTGTATTTTAAATCCTCTAATATTAAAAAATTATATAAAGCTTGAAACTTACCCCCAAATTGACTATTTAGTTTTTAAAATCAGCATACTGTTGCTAATACAGTATTTAAAAAATGTTCATTACTTATGCAGTCACGCAAGAGGTTCACTGTTAGGAATCATTTATGGACCAAAGAGATTAATTGCTAAAATCTTTCATGTAGTACTTAACTGCTATATACACATATATATATATAACAAAGCCATTTCACTGCCTATATTGTTATTGTGTGACATTTGATTTGTGTGTGTGTGTGTGAACACTTGCAATTTGCTTATTGACATTGATCCATAAGCAGATTTATCTGAAATAGAACGACTACTTAAGCTTTGTAAAAAAAATGAAAGCAATTTATTATGTGTAAAAACATTTTCCATGTGTTCCCACATTTGCAGTTTTAATCCAGAATATTTAGCAATATTAAAGATACTGTTCTCAGTCTATGGAACATTTTTAGTTTACAATAGTCATAGATTCAAAATAACTGTATTTAAGTTAAAATGATTTCAATATAAAGACTGATTACATAGTGGAAAATGATTTACATTAATGAAAGGAAAAATCTGTATGAAACATGTCTGTTTTGTAGTAATTTTATTTTTTCAAAAGGTAAAATTGCTTAGATTCGTAGAAAAGAGATAATTGGTTCAGCTTATTTACATAAGGCATTTAAAAATGTTTTCATTGTGTAAATTAGAATCTTGTCATGGCAGCCATAAAATGTTAACAACAAATTTCTTGATTACTGTTTGTTTTAAAAATTGTAAAATGTACATTTTTGTATTTTAATTTAAGGGAATTTTTACAAAGAAAAAACAGCAACAAAATCCCTCAAAAACTGATATGTTGTTATTCTTTACTATTAATCAAATTAATGTATAAATAATTAATCAGTAATATTTTTGAATTATTTTAGGGAACCCGTTGTGTGCATTTTCTGAACTGTCTTTGTCTCTAAAGAGACACTGGGTATGATTCTGAATCAAAAGTAGAGTCTCTAGCATAGTTTTATGTCAGGTAGGTTTGTTTTTAACATTAACATCAAGCTTAAACTGAATTCATATGCTCTTATCTGTTTATATTTGTATCCAAACTTACCTTAGCATCCAGTTGTGCTTGCAGAAACCATCTGTCCCTAAAAACATTTTTAAATCAGAGACCATTTTCACACTCCAACTTTCTGATTACAAAATAGGGCCATTCTACAGGAAGCTTGCAGTGTAGTTATTTTTAAGCACCAGAAAGTTGGAAATAGGCAGGTTGTATGGAGTAATGGGATAATGTTACTCTTGCTTGTGGTGTTATCTGATCTATAAAGTTGCATACTGTTGGTTCATATTGAGTTATCCGGTATTCTAAATAGGACCTGCAATTATTTTTTGTTGTTGTTGCCACATTAGGTTCAAAGAGGGTTTAGAAATCTGAGAGAGCAAAATAACTTGCAAATGTTAAAACCTCAAAAGCATTCAGAATATTTTTAAAAATCTTTTTTTCTCTAAAATAAATGTAAATATAAATATATTTAGATTGTGTGAAAACAGGTTTTTATTTCAGATAAGTTTAAAGTATTTTTCCACCATGATAATGTTAGGGCCTGAGGACTGGGACTGTCTCCCTCAGAAGAGATTAACAGACTTTTGGTCATGGGAGTGTGAAGTCAGTGGCTAAAAAAAAAACAATAAACAAACAAACAAAATGTTCCCAATAAAATTGTTGATGATAGAAAAGTGATATATCTTCCTTGTGTATATATTGGGGGGGAAAAAAAAGCATTAATGTGGGCATAATGTGAACAGTAGATCACACACAAATGCATTTCTTAATTATGTTCCAATGAATAGGAAGAGTTCTACGTATATAAATGTAACTCTAGTAATGAAATTTTGTGAACAGCCATAAAAAGCAGGATGGTGTTGCTATTCTCTCAGATCTCCAGGGAAGCAAAAATAGACAGTAACAATTTACTTCATAAAGAAGCTAGAAACGTAAAGTTTCTGTTTTTTTTTTTTTTTTTTTTTTTTGCTAGAAATTTATGTAAGAAATCTGAGTCCATTTAGAAATAAATGCAGCCTGTTACCCTAAAAGCTTTCAATATATGCAAAAGGTTCAGGGGTTTTCAGTGTATCAGTAGGTGATTTAAAAAATAAAAGTGTGTATGACAGGAATTCGGCTGGAGTTGCCTCTTTACAGGGAGGTTTACTATGACACGAGCTTACACACTGTTGAAGTATGGTACAATAGTAGTTTATTTTAGAAAATAAAAAAGGAGTAATATAGAGTAAGAGATCACATTAGCGGGACAAAGAACCGAGTTTACGATAAATGATAATGTAAGCATGGATGTCTGTTTTTGTATTTGCCACTTTTTATACTAAATTTTAGTATTATCTCAAATTGTGAAAACCTTTAGTATGAACTCTGAAAGTTTAAATTCCCTTTAAAAAAAATATCTTCATGTTTTGTCAGATAATTTTTATCTTGTTTTAATATTTAGCTTTAAAGGAGTAAAATGAATTTTTGTCATTAGGATTTATCAGCACATTTACCAGTGATGTTATTTACAGAATCATTTAACAAAATTTGACTTAATTTTTCAGGGTTTGTGCCACTACCTGATATTGATCTCTTATTGTTTTGGATAATATTTCCAGTTAGTTTTCAGGGTAGTTACGATAAGTACAGTTCGGTTTTCTAAGGCTAATTTTTATTCAACCTTGGCCTTGTAATGAAGATGGGTCCATTGTGATCTGAAATACTGTGGTTGGTCTCTTTGTGTCTTCATTGTGCTGTAACACTGCTAATTTATTATTTAAGCCCTAAAAATAAATTATATGTAATTTTACTGATAGTTAAATTTAAGCTAGGATGTTCCTTATCTTTTTATTTTAAGAGTGAGAAAATTTTTATTTAAATGTTGAAGAGTTAAAAAAAAAAAATAATTAATAAACCAAATGTACTATGCCTGACCATTTTTAGTAGCAGAAGTGGTATTGCTTCTATACCGGTTGTTGTTAAGTGGTGGGTGCCACAGACAGAAGTTCAAACTTACATGTATTTATACAGAATTAAATTAGTTTATTTTACTCTGGAGAACAGAGAATGTTGTTAACTTGTGTGTGTGGGTTTTGTTTATAATTGTAGTTAACATACATACTTCTGTTCCTCTGAACTTTAAAAAAAACAATGGTATATGATGAAAACTTAATTATTGAAAGCCGATTTTTTTCCTTTAAAATTTTATGAATTGCATAAAATTGCAGTTGATAATAATAATAATATAATAATAATAATAATAATAATAATAATATAATAATAATAATAAACCTAAATTGAGAAATCTGAAGCTGTAAAGATTAAGAATCTATGTAGCAGTATGCTCTATATACTGGAGATTGAGTTCTATAAAATTCTGTGAAGTAGAATATTGTGTCAACCAATTACTACAGCTAACATTGTGCAGCTGTATTTTACTGCAATCTGTTGCTCTAATATCTGTTTTATATTTCTCTTGGGTAGGAAAACTCTACTTGTCTTTCTGGGATGAGTTATTTATTTATTCATAAACTCTGAACATGTATTGATCAGTCAGTCAGACTAAACATAGTTTCTACCACCACGAACTAGCTTACTGGTTGGTGCCAGACTCTCCTTTTAGTTTAGCTAATATTTCTTTGATTTAATGACTTCATATTGACTGTCTGCCTCTAAAATAAGTAGGTGGATGCAGGATATCTGATAGTTTATGAAAAGCAATTACTATCATATGCATTTTTAAGAAAATTGTTTTTCAAGGAGTCTATACATGTTTTTGTAATTCATATTATAAATTAAGTTATAAATATTTTTGACAGTCTAAACTAATGAACATGTTGGGAAATAATTCTTAAGTTTTTTGACTCTTCTCAGCGTTATGGCAAACTGGCAATAAACTGAAAGATTAGAGCTTTCTCTATTAGGCAGTTGCATAGTTTATTAGCAGCCACCTATTTAATTAAAAATAAAATCTTACAGTATATACATCTAAAATATATTTGAAACTTTTTGTTCAGGCTGGTTCTTTAAGCACAGCATTTCATGGGTCTAATTTAGAGTACAGAAGCAGTAGACCATTGTGACATTCCAGTAATTTCTAAGTTATTTCAATTACTCATTATTGATTCAGCTGAGGAAGATGACCTAAACAAGCTTTTCTGGGCCCTTCAGTTAGCTTCCTGCTAGGCATAATTTGTGCTATATTAGAAATACATTGGTTTATGAAGAGAGTTAGACCTATCTGACTAAAGTAGTAAACGGTGATTAAAGTATATTAGTATACTTTAACTAATGTATTTTGAAATTAAAATTTTTTGTATTTAGATATATTTACAAAATTTAGCATGGTGATACTACCCAGTTGTATCATCTGATTTCTTGAAAGTATCCTGCATTCCAGAATGATTTCAGTTAAATGAAGATATGCGGAGTACTAAGTTTTGCTGCTATTCTGATAGTACTAGGTGCTGCAACAATGTCAGGGTTAGTGCCTAGTGTGTCGGTGCTGTGCTTTTTATCATTACACTTTATGGGTGATAAAGCTGATTGTGAAATGTAGGAAGTCTGGGTGGTTATGTGATCTGGTAGCACATTTTAGAATATTTAATTATTTATGCAAGAGCCAATTTGATTACTTGAAGAGAACAAGGGTACTCCTTGAAAAAAATCCAAGTAAGAAGCTGAGACAAATCGTGCCAACAGCTCTACTGTTTCACGTGGTCTCAGAACTCAGGTCACCATGAATCTCCAAATATACTGAATATTTGATAGTTCGTATAATACCAAAATCTTTCTGAAAATAAAATGGCTGAGTATAGAGAAAAAAATCCTTATATATCCATTTTATTTTCATCTATGACAACATATTTTGGAATTATAATTT
The DNA here is from genome assembly GCA_018389105.1 of Nautilus pompilius. Taxonomy (NCBI): domain Eukaryota; kingdom Metazoa; phylum Mollusca; class Cephalopoda; order Nautilida; family Nautilidae; genus Nautilus; species Nautilus pompilius. The sequence goes on along the minus strand of JACATO010002199.1, from coordinate 292,351 downwards.
ATTAAACAGTGAAATGTATTTATTTATGACATTTTATTTTATAGGAAAATAATATACTTTAGTAACATTAACTATTTTTCACCTATGGCTTTTGATTTAAACTGAAAGAATACCTGCTTAAGCTTACTTGTATAACATAATGGTTTTAACCAGTGCTATTTACCCCCTTTTTTAAACTAAATAAACAATTTTAGTGAAAAACCTTGTGAAATCCTATTCATTTGTAAACACCACTTTTGAGGATAATTTGTGTATTCTAAATTAGATGTACAAACAAGAAAAAATATTTCTGATTTGTAAAATATATTATACCAATTTAAAACATTTATGGAATTTTACATCTTTTAAGTTGTGACAAGATATATATATATATAAACCCCCCAAAATTGTTCTTTTCCTAAACTTAAAACAAAAGTAGACAAACTGATTTTTTTATCTATAAATGAAAAGATTTTCATAGTTTCTATAAACAAACACACACACACACACACACACACACACACACACACACACACATGTCAAATATAATTCAGTTAAAAATTTTAATTACTTGAAATAAAATTGCATATAATTATATTGTGAAATACCAGGTTTTCTCAGCACGATGTCCAGGTCAGCATTAATTTGGATGAGTTTTCTAGATAAACAATTATTGTTTCCTGTCATCTCATATGCTATATTCTTCACTGTGCCTAACCTTAACTTTGACATATTTCTCCTTAGTTTTCAAATCTTTTCTGAGCCCTTGCTTCTCCAGTGTATAGTTCATGTGAAGTCTATCAAGGTTTTCTTTGATCACATCATTAAATGTTTTTTTTCCCCCATCTACAGCATTCTGTTTGAGTATTTTTCAAGCAGTGCTAATTAACGTAACAGTGTGATGACGAAATGTAGAAATTAGTTATAATTTAAATAAACTAAATTATAAATTTAATTGAATTACTTTATGTACATTCATTTAAGTTCTCTTTTCATACCAGTGAATCAGAAAATAATCTATTGTTGATTTTTCTGGAAACCGAGAACGAGCATTTGGATTTGGTAACTAAAGATAATCAGTGTAGATACAGCATGTAAAAGATATGACTAGCTACCACAAGTTTTGATTAAAAGTTTCTATCATGCAATCATAAGGCTTTTGTGTGAAGATTAAACTAAACAAACAGTGTAAAGTCATGATTCAAAAAGAAGAAATCAAATAAATGAATGAAAATGAAAAGAAAAGCAGCATTTATCTGCACTTTTTTCATAAACAATTAAGATCATTGGTATAATAGTGGAAGAAAGTAGGGGAATAGGAGAGGAAAGGTTTAAAACAATATACAAAAAAGACTAAAATCCCTTAGAAATGCAAAATGAGAAAAAGTAAATTGAAGAAACAGAAACTAAAGTAGTATTTGTAACATAATTCCTTAGAGGCAAAGAAGTGAGGTAAGCTTAACGACTCAATAAAAGTGGTCAAAGATTACTCAGGAGATGCACAGTAATGAATGAGGAGGAATTGGAAGTTACTGAAGAACTCATACACTTTGAGCTTCTCTATCTGTCAACTTTAACCTACAAGAATCCTGTGGAAAGAAATGCAGAATTTTGTTAGGAAAGCTAGGGAAGCATCAGGCCCTAGTGGTTATAAACATTGTCCAGAAATAATAATAACTCTCCTTAGATATTCAAGATGCTGAGTGGCACTACAAATTTTTTTTTTTAAATGGCAGACCATTTTAAATTCAGTAAGGTTCCCACAGACCAGGTAAAAGTGAGTTAAATTTGATCCTAAATCTGGTGCTAGAAAAAGAATTTAAAACAAAAAAATTATATTTACATCCTACTTTTTTGACAAGTCTAATGAGGATGGGACAAAGTTTTATGTAGATTTTGAACTAAAGTCAGTTTAAAACAAATTAATTCATGAATTCATAAATTAACAAAACAGACCACAAACCACAACTTCTTATTACTTAATTATGGACTCGTTTATTTAAAATTCATATTTAATAAGATAATAAAGATAAAAGTGAGATAAAAATCTGGTAATAGAAAAGATTTAATATTCAGATCTGATGTTTTTTGCATTACAAATATTCAAATATATAAAAATGAAATAAAAACGTTAACAGACTTTTGTTCAGATCATTGCCAAAATTTTCACAAGCACATTTTAAAATGGATTTCAGAACTTCACTCTGGCATGAAGACTACAAGAGCCTTTAAAATCTATCTCGAAATGGATATCATTTAATCTGTTGTGTGTGTGTGTATGTGTGTGTGTGCTTTTATTGAATTTTTAGCCATGCCAGCAATTTCACAGAAAAAAACTTGACAGTAACTTTTAAGGTTTCAAAATTTATGAACTTCTGACTCCTGGAAATGGCAAGAGTGGCTTTGTAGCATTTGCATGTATCCTTTTAGTGTCTGCAAACATGCTATCTCAAATATAGTCAAAGTCATCTCCCAGATGAATAAGTTTCTTAACTGTGTGTTTAAAAAATCTCTCAACTTTCCCAGACAATGTACTTTCAGACAGAATAAGTTTACTTGCCTATTAGTAATTCAAAAATTCTCAAACTATAGTCGTAACTTTTCCTGAAAGCTCACTGCTTTAGATTTGACAAGGGTATCATCTGACTGCTCTTGTATAGTTTCAAGTACTTCAGATAGGATCTCCAGCTGTGATTGTATTTCTAAAAAAATGGAATTTAACTATGAAATAAGTATGATAAAATAATTATATATTTGTTTGAGGATATTCTGCAGATTTTTAAAGGTTTTGAACTGTTGTTAGATGTTTTGAAGATCTTGTAGAATATTTATTCTTGTATCAATGCTAACAAGTCATTATGAAGAAGTTTCCATTTCCTCTTGTTCAAAAAAAGCTTCAACTCCTTTGAATTTTCTTTGAAAAGTGTTGACACCATCATAGCATTGATCCCTACTATTTTTGATATTACATCCAAAACATACAAAGAAATATTTGATCATGATGCAGTACTCTGAATCCAGTTGATTTAATGGATATATCCAAACATTAAAAATTCTTGTACTCCCAGTTTGGTTCATATGTGCAAGAGTATTTGGTCAATCTGCTGACATCAGGGATTTCATCAGCAAAAAGAGCATAACACTGGCCTGTGCTGACATCTGAAGCAAAGTGAATAAGAATTTAATGATTCATCAGCTCAAATATCTCATTTTGTATCTCTGGTGAAAGCCACTTGGTTTTTTTGCTCCATCACTCTTTAAGAACAGGATCATGTCACACCTCAATCTGAGCAATTGGTGCAAATTTCATGAAATTTCGATGTGGTTTTATATGCAGAATCTTGTTGAGCTAAGTACTGCAGACTAGTGAATATTTCTATGAGCATCTTTGAAGAAATAAGTCTTTCACTTAAATGTTCATTGTGAATTTGTGTCAATACACTTTTGTTCTTCCTCTACAATTGTAATTGGTAAACTGAATCACGATGAGTCATACATTTTTTCATATTGTGAACATTTTACTGATGCTTTTTTTCCAATTGTTGATACCATCTTTTTGTGAATGTTGCTTATGATTTACTGTCAGTTTGCATTCAATGTTTTGATGCTTGTCTACACGGCTGACAGAAAGCAAGATCGCAACATTTGTCATACTTCAAACATGATATTTATCAAACAATTGCCTTCCGTTTTGATGTTTTGGAAAAATGATAATTTGAAGACGATCTGAAAAGTTGTCATGGTCCTAAAAAAAAGTTTCTTTTGGACAAAGTCACCAACAGGAAGCAAATGTGTTCAGAAGACCTGGAAACATGCTGGACACAGCAGTATGCAGAGGTAATAAGGACATAACAAGAGCATTTATTTTAACTGTAAAGAAAGAAAAGTAAATTTTTTCCCATTTGTTGAATTATGTCTGAAGTCATGTGACTTAAATCTCGTCTGAAACTTTGAAAGTAACAAATAAGATAATAATTCAGTATTGAATATACAGGTTACAGCAGTTTCATTATAGTGAAATATTGTTACTTTCAACAAGATTTAAATCATTATTATACAGGGTGCGGCAAAATGATCTGACACATTTGTATTTTTAATAAAAGCCAAATGGAGTAAAGAACGAAAAATTTGTTTTTATTTTCGAAATGTACATAGAATGCCATTTTTTTCCATTTGGTTTTAAAAATTAAATCACTCAAGTGGGTACCGTTATTGTCCACACACTGTCGAAGGCGTTCACGAAAGTTGTCCATAGCCTGGCGGGTCATTTCATGTGGAATGGCAGCAATTTCTTGGCGAATGACATCTTTTAATCGCTCAATAGATCGAGGGCGATGAGTGTATACCTTTGATTTCAGATATCCCCACAGAAAAAAATCACACGGGTTCAAATCAGGTGATCGGGCGGGCCAACCGATGTCACCACGCAATGAAATCAAATGACCGGGGAACATCTCCCTCAAAATTCCCATCGCACATCGAGAAGTGTGGGCTGTTGCCCCATCCTGTTTAAACCAAACACTGTCCTTATCGTCAAGTTCATTCAATTTGGGTTTCAGAAAAGTCTCTAGCATCACACAATATCGACCAGAGTTCACAGTCACTGTTACATTGTCTTCTTCGAAGAAGTAAGGACCCCAAATGCCAAATTCTGCTACCGCACACCATACGGTTACCCGAGGACAATGCAAAGGGTGTTGGTGCAACTCACGAGGGTTATTCTCAGCCCAGTATTGTAAGTTTTGCTTATTCACGCTGCCACACAGGTGAAAATGCGCCTCGTCACTGAACAACACAACAGCTGCACGGGGGACATGTTGTTGAATTTCCAAACATGATGCTCTGCGAGTTTTAAAGTCTCTTTCGCTGAGTTGTTGTGCCAACATCATTTTGTATGGATGCATTTGCAGCTCCATGTGAAGAATTCTTCGCAAACTTCTATCGGAAAGGCTAAGAGCAGCGGCGTGTTTCCGTGCCGAATGTCGTGGAGACTGTTGAACTGAACCTCTTACCGCTGCCACATTTTCCGGAGTTCTGGCAGCCCGAGGTCGGCCGGTTGATTTTCGTTTCAATGCTGATCCAGTAACTCAAGTTGGTAACCCACAGCAAAATCGTGTTTCGAGTAGGTACGGGATCATGTCTACCAAGCCTGAAGTGTACACGGAATGCTCTTTGTGTTGCAATTACGGATTCGTTGTTTTTGATAAAGGTTTCCACGATGAAAGCGCGATGTTCGCCCGTCCAATTCATGTCGGCAACTGTAAACGAAATGAAACAAAATGGCATTCTATGTACATTTCGAAAATAAAAACAAATTTTTCGTTCTTTACTCTCTTTGGCTTTTATTAAAAATACAAATGTGTCAGATCATTTTGCCGCACCCTGTATAATATTCAAAATATAAACTTAAATATTTCAAAGAGTGTTTGGGGTATGAAGGTTTATTCTTGGTGAAATTCAGATTGTTTATAGCTGAGATGAGGAAAAGTTATCTGTATTAAAAACTTTTGATACCATTATAAATAGATTAGAAATTATCATAAATATAATGAAATTTAACTAATATCAAAATATACAAAATTTTACATTAATGTATTTTATGTGTGTAGATAACAACTTTAGTCTTACAGAAAGTTGCATTTGTTTCTCACCCTCTTAAAAAATAAATTCTTCAGCAACTTCATTTAAGGTGATATTATCAAAAATATTTCTGCGCACAAGTTTTGACCACCTAGTTAATCTAACCTTGACTTACAACTGTGATGTCTAACTAGAAATATGAAGAATATGAAGAGTATTGAAGGAGGGCAATTATATACACCCCCCCCCCAACACACACACACACACACACTTTATATGCCCCAGCAGACTACTGGGAAGACTGGTGGAGAAAGCACTGAAAACCCAGCTAATTTCTTATCTAGACAGTGCAGAGTAGCAACAGAATTGTCTGAGTGCTGAAAGGGGATCAAGGGGGCTATGGCTTAGAAATCTATACAAGGAGTGGGAAGCACCTAGCTAAGCTAATGGATGGCTGAGGAGTGATCAACAACCCCTGCTAAGCACACTATCCAGTGAATGATAGGCTGAAACCAGCTGAGGAGTCCATCAGAAGCACCTTGAGTATATTTGAAAGTGAAAGTATTATTTTTATCTCTTTTTATGAAGCTTTGCAAAGAAGAAAGCAGCCCCATCCTAATAGTTTTAACAAAGCTGCTACTTTTCAATGAATATATAATATATCTTTCTGAAAGAAAATCTTTAATTCCAGAATAATGCCTCTCAATATTTGGCACAGATGTAAACTTTAAAAAAAACTTTAGGTAATTTTCCTTGTAATTTTAATTGAGTTAATACAATAAAAATAATATGTAAATATATTTAGTAGGGAAAAATAATATTTTTTAATAAATACATTTAGTCTGTCACTTATCTGATGGTTTCATTACAAGGTAACTGCTGGGATTTTCATTTGCTGCATAATTATACATTCCAGCAACTGATGCACATATGTTGAAGATTACTAATTAAACTAACATATGGGCTTCTTTATATGGATGGTTTCTCTATGTAATTTGGATTTATAAATTTTTTTTTTATCTCCAGGTCAAAATAACTTGGATCTCACAGTTGAGGTCTCTGGGTACTGCATCAAACTGATGGATGAAATAGGTCATGTGAGATGTTTGCTTCAGAGAGAACTTAGATATCAGGCAAACTAACAGCTTGTCATCCTGAGATTCACACATCTGTGGTTGATTCCTCCCCTAAGCTGTGGATTAGGTGTACAGACATAGTTGGCATTGTAGCCATAATACTCTCAAGGTAAACAACAGGTCACCTGCTTCATGGGAATCTGAGATGGCTTGTGTAATGGAGTGTCACCGAGTTATTAAAGACTGACAGACTGGTGAGCATTATGTATATTATTTTATTATAAGAACATGTGTATAAAATACCATGTATATAGAAAAATTCAGTGTAAGGTTGGATTCTCTACAGAAGTTCTATGTATATCTTACAAAATATTTTTTTAAATATATAACTAAGATATCTTAGTACTAAGAGAAAAATAGTGATCAATTTTTTCTGGAGGTTGGTAAAGAGAGCCTGCATTAAATAAAGAAGTGAAAAAAAATTTTCAGTATTCGAATTTTTGTGTTCCTATCACACAAATTAGAATTATGGAGTAAATAACTATACTATGCTTATCTGTTTGGTTCTGAAACCTGTGAAATTAAAAAAAAAAAACAACAAAAGAGCAGCAAGTCATCATCAACCATGTTGTTAGCTGATTCAGAATACAACATGAACTGCCTATCTGCTTGTTTCATTAATTAAATATGAAATTTTGAACAAACTTATTAATCAAAATTCATGAAAAAAGGTTTGTGAATCAATTTGAGGGCTCATATTTTATAATAAAAATGTTGCATTTGTTGTATACTGTTTCAGTAACTTACCTCACATAGTGTAAAAGTTAAGGAATAAAACTAGATCACCATTATGTGTTATTTAAAAAATGGTGACCAAATAGTAATGCTGATCACCAGAAATACAGCATCTATCGATGTCATTGCTTGTATTTAATAAAGTTGAAAATGGTGCTACGATTATGATCAGTTGATAATTGATAATCAGAGCTAGATCCTCAGAGACAGATAACAGAGAAAGAGAAAATAATGTACTGTTCAGGCTTTACTAAAAGGCACCTGCAAATTGAAAGGACAAGAAAGATGTCAGACTACATAGCCTTAGCATCAGAGAGAGTTTTGTACACCTGATTAGTCTGTACTTTCAGAGAAGTTCTTCAGACGCTTGTTGAACTTAATGTAATAAATACTTTTTCATGTTTTATTATTACATTGGTTTATCTGAAATTCTGGCTTATACAAAGAAATTCATGTCAAAAGAAAACGGTGAGGGCATTAGTTTGGCAAAGCAGTGAAAATGAAATGTGTGCTAAATACTGAAAGAAAATTATAAGTTGGGCAGTCATCACCATTGGTATATTGGAGAAGTCAGTGCAAAGATGTGTATGACAAAAGTGGGCAGTCTCATTTGAAATTTTCTTTCTTGTATGTTGCTTTAATATGTCAGTGTAAAAATGTGAATTAAAAAAGGATTGCTGATCTTGTTGTAAACATTGTATTTTTATTAAAACACCTTTTTGATTTACTCTCTTTTACTTCTATAGTATAATTTCCTGTACAATACATAGTGTATTTTTTGTTTGTTTGTAGGTAATTTAAACTAAAGATGTCTATCTATCCCCATCGCCTATCTCATGGGGATGCTCATGATCACACGGAGAGAGCAAAAGAAATAGAAGAAAATAAACTATATGTGAATTCAAAACCCAGTTCTGAATCTACCATGAAAAAAGAAGTAGACAATTTTTTCATCATTACATTCATTGTAGAGGTTTTACTCTTAGGATTTGTTGCCATTCTGGAGTATTTCCTTAGGTAAGCTTTCTTTCTGTCATTTCAAAAAAATATTCCAAACTAATTTTTTTCTCCTATGTATCTTCTTTTGGCAAAATATTTAAAAAACGAAAACTAAACATTCTTACTTATTTAACAGTTATCAAAAATTTTTCTGTCAGTCCTTTTTTATTCAGCTCAGAAAATATCCCATTATAAATTATTTGACACCTTTTTGATCACCTAAATTAGGCATTGTTTGCATTGGTCAGTCCTCAGTAGATACTTAGAATTAGCAAAGCTTGTTAAAGAATGTACAAAAAAAAAAAAATATATTACCTGATGTGTGTCATGGCAAGTAAACCATAAATCCACAGACTTTTGTATTAAAGGTTGCATGAAAAAAAAAAAAACTTAAAGATTAAAGGAAAAAAAATTGACTGCATTCTCTTTGTCAGTTGACAGTTCTCTCATAGTATTTGGAAAAGTATACTTTAAAGCTAAAAAAACAAAAGAAAACAGCTGAATGTGAAAGTAGCTTTTAAATGTGCACAAAATTGAATTGTGTTAAAGACAACAGTGTCTGTGAATACCCAGTAAGTTTAGTTTAGAGAATTAATAATTCTTTTAACTATAATCAGTGTTAGGGTCTTTGTATAAGGGTTGTTATGCCCATACACTGCATAATTTAAGTGGCAGCTTGTGTCACTGGCAAGATATTTATCTTTTTTATAGTGAAACTTTACAACAATCTATTTATGTTAAAATAAATTACAATTGCATTAACCTAAAATAATGATGATTATGAATTATTTCCACCCATATTTTGCAGGTGGACAGAGATCTTCCCTTTACGACAGCAAAACTTTTCTTGCACAGACCCTGAAATTTCACATGTTTGTAAAGATATCTTGTCCTCTGAGTTTTCATTCCATGCTGATGTCTCCCCAGAAGCTATTTATTCACTTAGTTTTTGTGTGCCACCTTTTGTTGTAAGTAAATCTTTTGTTTTGTTTTGAGTTTGATGTACTGTATGCAGTAAACCCTTAAATTCATGCTTAAATTTCTCTCTCCCCAAAACTCAACTATTGCAGATTCTGATCACTGAGATAGGAATGTGGTCATTTGGAAAGGAACCTGAGAGAGTAGTCATCGTCATATGCAACTACTGTAAGGTGCCACAGATTATCAGACGACTTGCACGTTTTACTGGTAAGAGTAATACTGAATTTCTAATCCTTTAGGTTGAGTACTCACTGATCATGGTGGTAGCTAAATTCAGTTCTTAACGAGTCTGGGTTATTTAGGGAATCATTGGCTTGGTTTCTCTGTAGTATCTATCCTGCTCTACATTGGCTTCTGCCAAGTTCTAATCAGAAGATTTCTACTAGTTTTTCTTTTCATAAGCACAGCCAATGTCAGGGTGCATTGGGCAGTTCTGCTTGTATCTTTTTTGGTAGGTACGCTAAGAGATAACCCAACCAATCCAAAAGTCTTTTGATTGCCCTGTATTTTCCTCTTTTTTTTTCATATACAGTAGACTAATATAAGCAATAAGTTATCACACAATTAGAAGACATTTGCCTGAACTCTTTTAAAAAGCAAACACGAAATCTTTAAAGAAAAGCTTATCCAAATCTAGGTGGTTATAAAGGCAATACACTGTGAAGTATCAGGGCAATAATTACTACATCACGTTTTTTTGTTTTACTTTAATATTTGTGTTAGTACATTTTCTATTTATTTTAAAAATTTGGTGTATAACTAAGTTATATGTACTGTTCACCTACAAAATAATATATAAACAGTAAAAAAAAATTGCTAATGGTCCTCTTTATGTTGATAAGCAATAATGGTTTTCAACTTGTATTTACTTACCTGAACTACATAATAGACCTGTTTTGCCACAATATCCTGACAGGCGTTGTAAAGACAAAAACATCAAACAGAAAACAACAACAAATACCATGTTTAAATAACCAACTGCCATATGATAAGGGAAATAATCATATAAGTTTAAACAAATGCCAGTGAATATGTGGAAGCTGCTCAGTTAGAAAATTCTACAAAACAGATTTGATGTGTAAATACAAATAGTTTTGGTTATCATCATATTAGAAAAAAAAAACAAAAAATCGGATATTTTATACTCTTAAATTTGTAAGCAATCTGCAAAGTTTGATAATGAAAACATTCTTGTTTCATCAGCTGATCATGTTGATGACATTAGCTATTCGTTTTTTTTTTAAAGATGCAGATAATTATTTATTTACTCTTGAGTCATGTAGCTTCATTGTCTTTAAGTGTAAGAATGACAAGAAAATGTCGTAATGTGCCCGGTTATATATGGTGCAATTGTTTTTAAGGCCATCTTCTATGTAATCTGAATTTTGGTAGCAGTATAAGCCTATTCTGGTTGATTGCATACATCCCTTGCTGCTAGGCTTATTTATTTATCTGCTTCTCTTTTTAGGTATTTTTCTCTTTGGTGCAGTGACTCTCATGATATTTGTTGATGTCATGAAAATGATGATTGGCCGATTAAGACCAAACTTTCTAGAAATTTGTCAGTTGAACATCACGGCGTGCCAATTTCAGAATGATACAGGTGGTAACGAACTTTGTCTGACTAGTGATCTGATGCTTCTTCGAGATGCAAGGTATAGTGCAACCTATGCTCATTATGATTTGCATTTGACTCTTTATTTTATACATACCTAGTCATTACTTTACAGCTTATATCCTTGTGCATGTTTTTTTTTTTTTGATAATGCTTGTCAAAATTCAAGTCAAATTATTGTTCATGTAAAATGCATTGAATCCAGGTTCATTTTGATTGAAAATTGTAATTAAATTGTGTTTCAATACACTAAAAAATAAACTCTTTCTTACTATTTTTTTGTAATTAATTAATTTTTGGTTACATTGACTAAAATGATTCTGAATCTCCCTTACATTTCTGAATTAGAATTTTCAAACCTCTGAACCAGAGAGATCAGTTTTGTAAGTGTTATGTTTAAGTTTTAAAATATTATTGAACTTAGTAACACTACTTGACTTAGCAGTTTCTTTATTCATTTATCACATTCTTTCAACAAACTTGAGATTAGAATGTAGCATTGCTAGCAGTGGAAATAAAATAAAGGGTAGTATTGGATCATAATGTTTTTGCATTAAAAATTTTTGTTATTGTTGGGGTGAGGGCTAAGCTGACACCTCTGGTTTGAGCTCAAGCCTATGTAAATGGTGCAGAAAATTCTGTTTGGGTGTGTGTATCAAAATAGGAGAGAGGTGTAGTTGGTAGGTTTCATGTCCAGCTATCGCAGTTGTTTATAACTGAGATTAATGAACAAGTTAAACATTCTAAGAAAGTTTATGTTGTTGTGAGGTAGCTTCTTCCTGTAGGCAGGAAAGGCCCAGAAATAGTTTACCCTTTGTATGATCCATAATCAGAAAAAAAAATTTTTTCGTCAGATGCAGGTCACTTTAGGACTGCTTGTGATGCTTTGGATATAACTTTCTCATACAGAATTGATTCCATGGCAACCATAATCACTGGATATAATTCTTTTGAAATTTTTCTGATGGCTACAAGTCATGCAATGATTTCACTGAACTTAGAATGAAATAACTGTAGCAAAACTTGTGGATATATAGATTGACAAGTTGGTTATGTATTTTTGTATTGCTCATGAAGGATCAGTCCAATATTTAACAGATAGAAAGCTTTTCTATGTAAAATCCTTTCTAAAACATTATAATATAAATATTTTGCTTTTAGATCACTTGCACCATGACAGGTACCACTGTACGATAGCTCAATTCTGAACGTTAAGACCAATATATTGTATAGTACTGTAATACATTGAGAAAGGCAGCCACTGTTGCAAAAACGCCCTTTTCAGAATAAGAATGTGTTTGTTTATGGAATTTTCAAAATTAAACACTACAACATTACTATTAACAATTTCTGGTATTCAGTCTTAATTTTCAGTTTACCTAATACCAACAGTAGACACAGACTTAAAGGCACTATTAAGACTTTTAAACTTGAAGTGATTTTTATCATACTACAGAATATGAACTACATGTAAATATATGTGTCTGTTTGGACATGTTACAAAGCAAGAGGTAGTGAAAAGAATTGAATATTCATCAAGAATTAACCCATAATACATGTTCTTTACTTTCACTGTGTTTAACTCCTTAGAACTGAGTTTTATCTCATTCTCATACAAACTACATGTATAAGCATCCTCTCATTATATAAAACCTAAAATAAAAATAAAAAAAAAGTTTGTATATCTTAAACTCTCAGTAAATACTAATATTTATCAATAATTTCAATGCTTGACAGGCTTTGCAAACTGACATGACAGAAGATAAATTCATTACCCATATGCAATATTTTAAAATTTCCACATTACATTGAGTTGGAATGTATTCAGAATAATTTGCTAGATATTAGAAACTGACAGTAGTTTCCTGCTCTCCTATGCAATCTGCCTTTGGAAAGGCATGTACTTTGTTGGTTTTCTTATCTTTGATTATAAGACAGTGCCAGTAGTCATCAGATCAAAGATCTAAGGTGATTTAGAAATAAAGGTTGATAGGGCAGGATTGTTCTATTGCAAAACTCTTACCACTGCAGATCTGCTTAATAAAACACTCGAGAACCCATTCCCTGGGCAAATCCAACATTTTTGACCTTATCTTTTCCACTCAAAAACTTACATGGTAATTGCTAATTATGTCATTTTGTCACTGAACCAATGTCCAGTGTTGTTGCTAGCATGTTCATTCCACACAGCAGCAATGCAAATGATTGTGTTGAAGGTATCTTTGGATAGTTTTGTTATTAAAATGTAATCTTTTTGATTGCTGTGATGTCTGTCTAAATTGGTCTCACAGCTAGGTCAGCAGAATCTGCCATTCTAACATCTAGTGGTTACATGAGAGTGGCTTACTTAGGAATGGTCAGTACCCATATGTTAGTCCATTGATGAATATAGAGATATGGATAGGATTGAACAGTGTGTGATCTAGGCAAATATTTGTACCTCTAAAATGATTCCAACACTCTTGGTTATTACACAGAACTAAGTAATTCATAATAATCACATTTTTTTGTTCATATAGCACCACAGTATTTCTTTGCAACTTAGTTTATTTTATGTAAACATTGTTATTCTGTAAAATGCCTGTAGATATTTTTTTTTTATTTTTTTAACAAAAGAATGTCATTTCCATCAAAGGATTCAGCTTTAACAGCATACTCAGCAATTTTTCTTGCTGTAAGTAATCTTATTTATTTATAAATAGATGTTTGCTTTTCTTGAATTTTTTTCACTGTACTGAAATACAATGTGTGTGTGTGTGTGTGGCCTGAGAAATCCATAAACTAAATTTTATTGGTTTGGTTTGTCACAATGTCAGTCAAATATATGGCATTTATAAATTACTTTAATGCACCTTTTCTTGCCAAAAAATTAACAAATTAATTATTCATCTCCAAGTAAAGAAACTAAAGCAATAGCTCATTGCAGAATTCCCAGAGCCTGAGTGTGATAATGATCCAAACAAAAAAAAATTGTCACAGCTTTGACGCTGTCAACAGATGTCTTAAAGAATGAGGTTAATGCACAATGGAAACAGCATCCAGTACTGAAACTGTGTGATTGTGTAGATGGTGGCTATAGAAAATGAATATGTATATAATGTGTGCATGTAAATAATAGCATGTGCATGCAAATGTTGGTGCTTTACACAACCTATAATTTAACAGCTAAATAATGATAACTGCTATTTTAAGTTGTATGACTATCTTGCTTCAGGAAGAATATGACAAACACTGATTCTAAACTTTTGATTTTGTTTCCTGTCATTACCATAACCATCAGTAATAGTGGCTTCTGTATAGGGACTCACAATTATAAAGAACCACTCTATACACCTACTTACATAGCCATTAAATGGGTGTTTTTTTTATTTAAAGATATATATTCATTATGGAACTAGTGCTCACACAATGAAAATGATAAGGATCTTCCTAACCTCGGTTTTCTGTATGATGGCAATGCTGTGTGGCTTGGCTGAGATTGGTATGTGTAAGAGCCACTGGACAGATGTAGTGGCGGGTACAAGCATGGGTGTCGTCATGGCAGTATATCTGGTAAGATTTATTTACTTTTGTATCATTTTGTTTTAGAGGTAACAAACATTCTTCTGCTTTGTTGGTTCATTTAATTTCACCATTTAAGTTTTGTGGTTTTCAAGAGGATATATCGTATAAATTAAGCACCACCTTACACTTATTACCATAAAGGTCAAACAAATTAATTTTAATCTTGGAAGTTCATATTGTAGAAAGATATTTTTATCATTATAGTACATCCCTTAAAAAGACAGTTTTTATGAAAATACTTTAATTGGTACTGCTTGCTGTTGACTATTTGTTTTTGATTAATTGGTTCTTAAAAACTTAGTTTATATGGGTTTAGAAAGCTTTCCATGCCATCAAAATATTCACCTATTTTTTTAAAAATTATCTCCCTTATAACATATGATGACAACTTAAGAATATATTTCAATAAATTACCCACTTTAATCAATAACAGATCTAGTCAGGTACTGAAGTAAAAGTGCACCTAAAAATATATGCTATATTTCACCATAACCCAAACTTGAATATGCTTGTATACATATGCATATGAAATGGAAAAAATGTTTTAAAAAAAGCGTGTGCACACACACACAATCTATGGTAAATGTTTAATATCTGGTGGAATGGTCCAAATTAATTTTTTGATCTGCTGTCTCACATCTGACTCACTTAACATCATGTTAGCATTCTGAATTCATTAGAAGTTTACCAGCATTTGTTTTAAGAGACTTTTTCAAGCTTGTAAAATATCAAAGCTTAATCAACAAAACAAAATGTTTGCATGATGTCATAATGAAGGGTGTAAGTTTTTTTTTAGCTAGACAGTCACAGCTGGTGGTCTGCAAAGGAACCATAACTTATGCCAGTGGTCAGTTTCCCAATCTCAATGGACATAAATGAAACCCAGAGAGCATGTGGAGACTATCCTCACCCAATTCCTACAAAAGTGTCCTCATATACCTACTTTCCAGGATTCCCTAATACAGATAATGACAGGAATAGGCTACAATATTAAAGACCAGGATTGCTCATCTCACTTACACAATATATCAGTATGTTTCTGCTTTGCATAAGACAAAGGGCTGCATCACACCCACTTTAAAACCCTCTTTACAACACAAAAGACATTTATTTGAAATAGATATAAGTATTAACCTCACTCAATATGCTAAAATCTGCTGTCAGACCAAAGCAGTTATATTTTACACTTAACAGAAACAAAGGCCTTATAATTAACAATGAGATTTTCTTTTTTCGAAACAAAAAATCTGTACTCAAGTTATAACATTTTTTTTCCTGTTATGCTATTTATTGCTTTGATTAAGCTGAATCCAATCAGCAAAAGCTGAGCTTTTCTGTTTTATTCCTGCTTAAAAATATTAGTATTATGTAGAATTATTGAAACCAGTCTAGTGCATTTAACTAATACTTGTATTTTTATTTCTATTCTATGTATATATATTTTTTCTTTTCTCTCAGGGAGGATTTGTTCTTCATAGTTTTCAAGAACATTCATTGGAGAAAAAGATGCTAGAAAGTCTGAGACTTTATCTCATTAAGTATCATTCATCAAACAGCAAGAAAAAGGTAACCCTTATATCAAATTTTAGTTTTGTTTATTATGTCAGTTTTACATGTTAAAAAGTAAAGAACAAAAAATTTGTATCTCCAGGCCATGTTATAAATTTTTGGGTATTAGGTTTTTTATTGTATACCAGTCTCAACAAGAGAGATAACCTTGGTATGGTGGGCCCAACCAGTGCATTGAAGGACTTGGCATTTACAATTTCAGCAGGGAAATCCCTACTAGAACTCCTCATTTTTAGATGTGGGTAAAAACCCAGAAGAGAAGCTGGTGATAAAGAGTGACAATAAACCATGTCAGGGATGTATGCCAAACCCAACTGGTAATCAAACTGACTATATTAGGTCGGAATTAAGTGATTAGTTGAAACTACTGATTTAAAATATTTCTTTCTCTTGATCAGTCCCAGTCTAGAATTACAGTGAATTCCCTCCCATTAGATTTTTGTTTATAGCATCTTGGAACTGGCTATTTAGAGGTTACTTGTGTATATGCCAGGCATTGCTGTTATGGTAGAAAGAAAGAAACCTCCCAAAAAACCACTACTAGGCCAAATATTAGACCCACAATGATTTTCTGGTAAATCAGTAAGTGAACAAGATATCGCAATATCGATAATACATAAATCTTATTAACTGGGTGAGAGGTCTGTTCAGGGAAAAGTAATCTGTAGGTGGGAACTGAAGATTGGTTTTATGGTAAATATGGACACCAATTGCTCAGGTAATCAGAATGTGTATATGTGCACTTGTTCTAATTAACTAACCCAACCATATAATCATTCACAGATGCATAAAATTGCTTGCTCTCTTGTTTGCTTATTTATGGCATTTTAAAGCACAAACAGCAAGACTGATCAGTCAGAGGCTATCTGTACAGAACTTTGAACCCATGATTTTAAACTTGTGCAGTGGAACATAACTTTTTAATCTTTCAAATAACTACACCTACTACCCATTTTTCCTTCATGTTGCAACATGTTGTTGTGTGATGCTGGTGTTATGTAAAGGTAGATTTCCTGTCAATAGCTCTTGAAACTAGAATTAGACCATAGGTGTCTCAGCATCAGCCCATGCTTCACAGGACAATCTGCTGTGAACACCCTCCCCCCTCCTATACAACTTTTAAGACTGTTTTTGATGACCTTATATATCACAACAATTTGCAATTTAGTTGTTTGCCACATGACAATAGTTGCCTTTTATACAGGGAATGTCAGGAAGTAAGACCATCATATGTCCAATAAGCTAAAAACTGAATATGGGAGTAGGAATAAACATTTCCTTATAGTACCTATATAAACATACCAAGCCATGTGAATTTGGATATAAATGGAAAGATACTTCAATTTCCTATAGACATTTCATCATAATTAACTTATATATTAACAGGTAAAAAAAGATAGTTTAATATTAATTACAATAAACTCACTTTCTGTCAGCACTACTAGTAGCCATTTTCCTCATTGGTGCCAGTGTCAGTGTCAAGGACAGTCTTGAACAGATCGTCTATTTCAGTCCAATTATACTCAAAATCTTCATTTTCATTTAACCTTGCACCCATGTCCTGGATATGAAAGATGCATCTTTTTCCACACACATGTTTGATAGTTGGTAGTTTACCTTCAGAACATGCATCTTCAGTTAAGTTTAGCTTGGTAGCAAGAGGCAAAGATAGATTCCATCATTGCTGGAAAATGGTAGACCAGATCCTTGGTGGAATTTCTGCCTGGACAAGTCATGGTGCAATTTGTTCACATCTATGTATTTTACCATGCAGACAACAAACTTCTCCAGCTTGATTTGATTACCTTCAGGAATGCCATCTATGTTGTATTAAGGTCTTTGGTTACGATCTTAACCCTGAAAATGAAGGCAATGGATGAATCACAACCAGAAGACACAATGCCTGTGTAAAAGTACAGTCTGGTGTAGTTTGTTACCATAATATAGGAGCAGCATGACAGTGTTGGGAAATTAGATGAAGATGACAGCTTTCTACGTTGATGTCAAGGATGTATAGTTATCTCCACAGACAAAGATGATCTGATGACACTGAAGTTGTGCAGCACATCTCTTGCCACTCTGACAGAAAAAGCTTGATTTAGTTAGTCTTGTTGTCATTATTTGAGAGGGACTCCCATTCTTTTGGCAGGTTTGTTTATGGACCTTTTACTAGGTATGCATCTAAAGATCTTCAGTCTCCACTCAGCTAAGTGTCCAAATGTCTGAGACAGAGCATTGACTGCCTGCAGTAGAGTATTCCCATCAATGATGTATGCCATCTTAAAGTGATGCATAAGTTTGGCCTAGTCTGTCTTTATTGCAAAACCATCTGGTGCAGCTAATGTCCATGGAATCAGATCTAGTGGAAACAAAAGTATCCCCTGCAAACTCAGGTGATTCTCTTGAGAGAATAGGCAGCCGTTCAAAGAGATTGTGCTACCTTATCTAAAATGCTCCCTGTAGTCACACAAGTTGTTCACAGTAGCTTTTAAGTTGGAAGAAAATGGTGGATATATGGTATCAGTGCGAAATGCATTAGAGACTGACATAAAGTGAAGGATACACTATAGACTACAAAAACCAAGACTAAAGACTGAAAACAATTGCAACTGGTGATCACTGTCTTTACTCCCCCCCTTTTTTCCTTCTTTTGCTGGTGCATAGTATTCACCATGGCAGTTTTCCGGTGTGTACCATATTACCCAGAGAACAGCTAGATGTGAACCCCAAATGTCAAGCAACTTGATACTGAATTGAATGACACAGGATCACCTGAAGATATGCAGTGACTTAAAATAGACACTACGCTTTTGATACCAGAATTGATAACCTTTGCAGTTATGCAATATGACAGTATTACAAAGGATGTGACATATTGTTCTGACTAGTTGAAAGTTTGGCTATTGTAGTTGACCCAACCCTGTCTTATACTCCAAATCAACTTATCTATGAATAAAAAAGAAAAATGGGAAAATCAGCCAATTTCACCTATTCTCTAAAAAATATGGAATTGTGGAAAAAGCAAGTCATTACAGGTCTACCTAATATGCTCTGAGAATGACTCACCATTACATATTCAGTCCTTGAAAATATGCAAAATCCATTCTAAATTGGTGTTCTTCCTCATGGCTTTAAATAAGTATTAGTATAAACCGCAGCTAAACATTTTGAGACATCTAATTGGTGTGGCCTAGATCTCACCTTTTACCAGTCATTTATAATGACATAAAATCATTAAAAATTAGGTATAGTAGTTAGCAGCATTTATAAACTAATAATTTAAAGTACTCTTACTTGTAAAGTAGATTACTTATGAAAAGATTCAGTTCTTTAAGATCAATAAGTGTTTACATAACAGCTTTTAATAAAAAACAATGCAGACTTTCCAGAGCCTGAATGAAGTCCTGTTACAGTATCAATACTTATAAAACTTTTTAAAGTTCAACAACAGTAAAATAGTGCTTTAAAAGCTAATGTTGTTACACTTATGGCATTTATATCAATGTGATAAGTCTTGGAGAATCAAGTTAGTAAAGACATTAATGCATGTTAATACACAGCAGACAGCATCCAGTTTTGAAGGAATGAGAGAGAGAGAGAGAGAGAGAGAGAACAGGAAATCATGTCCAAGATAGAAATCTAAGTAAAAAATAATCATCAAAACTAATTCTGTGAATATTTTCCAATTCTAAAATTATGATTTATTTGTTTATTTATTTAGTTTTGTCCTTCAATCTTTGCATAATGCTACTTAGGACTGTTGACAAAATATTGGATCCTGAAGCATATTATATTGTAATTTATTTATTTCAAACAGGACAGATACAATACATTCTATGATGGGCCTGAGTTCCACATACCCAGAGTCCAGATGTCACCACCACATTCTGGTGAAAGCAGCAGTAGCAACAAACACAGAGCCCACGTTCAAGACTCATTCCAACGAGACTTGTCTCATGTGATTGAACATTATCGCAGGGGTTCCCCAACACAGGCCAGCACACACATGTAAAAAAACAATGTTGCACAGTTGAAAATATAGACTCAATAACGATAAATTGTCCAGGCTCAGAATCGATTGCATCCTTCCATATCCAGTGCAATTTTCATCATGAAAATTTGCTGTGACTTGAACTTGTGCCTGTGTTTTAATAAATTGTACTTAAAAAAAAATCAATCATTATCAATAAAAAAATGAGAAAATGTTTTAAAATTAATTACATAATTAGCAGAAATTCAAAATGTCACACATCACTGGAAATATAAATGGACTGATTTGATTTGTAGACTCCACTCCTGCTCCTATCATTTACAGCTTTGGAGACTACATTGAACAATTACATGGAAGTTCAGATGAACTGCGTCATGGGGGAAGAATTTTACCATCTGACATCCCTGGTTATTGCTGTTTTATAACATTAGTTTCTTAATTTGATTGATTTTTACATTAACTAAGTATGTTATCCGTATTCCTAATTTCTTTTTATTAGGTAGTTTATTAAGAACTCTCTCAGTACTTGACTTGGGAATTTACACTTAATGCCATAAATTAACTGAAAAATAAACCCAAAGTGCAATCCTTGTACATAAAAAAAAAAAAATAAAATTTTTTTATTAGTTTGCTAAGGCTTTAAGGTTGGTAAAAGAGAACTGTTCATGTGAATAATAGTAAAATAATTGTTAAAATGGGACACAGCTACCACAATAGAAAAGGTATTAAATAAAACAATTTTATTCACATCACATCACATTATTTAATCCTTTTCAGGGCTAGTTGGCCAGGGTGTAACGAGTCATTTAATAACCACGTACACATTATACTATATATATATATATAGCACATAACGGAATGTTGCTGACCCAAATTACTACTTAGTTTTGCCAAATGCTCTGTTGGAGCATTAAATTTCATTTACAGTGTGCAATTTGACAATGAATACTTTCTTTGTGATGATGTAGAGGTTTCAAGCAAGTATAACTCGAATCTCTGATTATTCAGCTGGTCTGATAATGATCAGCAGGAAGATTGAGCATATCAGATGGAATTCAGATAGTCTGTAGCCATCAATGTGTTGTTGGCATTTTCACAGCCCTGTCACTTCATAGATTAATGCTACTGATAACTAGCGAGGCATCCCAGGATTTTTTCACCACATGGCAAAGGGAGGTGGCCACCAGCTGCCCAAAATGTGACTTCTCCAGGTGTCACAGCAGTACCTCCACATGAAACGAACCAATTGGCACCTGAAACTCCGGGCTAAGGCTGATGTCCACAATGGATATCATCATCAATTTTGTTGTTTACACTGGGAGAAGCCAACATATGTTACCAAAGCCTAGGAACATACATGGAGGAGAAACTGCTAGATCTGCATGAAAAACCATTACTACTTTGACAACTTTTCCAGCTCTCTGCTGACCTTCAAGTACACCATAAGCTACACCAAGGTCAAAAGAACGGTAGGCAAGATGCAGTACCTCTGAGTGCTCACTGCAAACTGGACCCAACATTCTTGGCCACTTAAAGTACTTGGCATGGTTTGTATTCAATACAGCCATTGCCAATACTTTTGTACTCTTTTTGGAATCCCCCCCCAAACAAAGATAGTAAGCAGACCAAGGAAAAGAAACAGAAGCATTATACCTGCAAAGACTTAATGCTGGCTGGACATAGAGATGGATTTTGCTCTATTACTGCAGCCAGTTTTCAAATTATCTGCTCCAGAAAAGATTAACAGGTTCTCTTTCTTTAGATGTAACCCAAATCTTCTCTGATACACCCAGAGAGCAAACTCACCCTGAAACACTGCTGCCAAAAGCATCAGGAAATGTGACAACTGCATCTGCTTATTGTTTTAACCCTGTAATTCTTTAGTGGTAAAGAGATGGCTAACACTAATAAAAACAGACACCACTAAACTGTAATTTGTATTTATTTGCAAAACAATAATAGTTACACAGTGAAAAAAAAAAAGTTGAAATCATAACAATAAAATGGATACTGTGCAGGTTTCCCCTTTCCACTTCCTGAAATCTGCTCCACAAACATCCAGAGTTAATTTAAAGGTCTGGGTAGTAAAAAAACAGTTGGTAATCTAGCAGTGTAAGAGCTTCAACTCACAGTGCAGGATTTTACAAAATATAATGAATACAACAAAATGGAAATCACATGAAAAATTCAACACTTGAAAAGCAAAATTAATTTTAAAAATTGTTTTGGCTGATATGTAAACAACTTCCCCATAACTATACATACAAGAATAAAAACAACAATACAATAGAGGACTGACTACCTGTAATTAAACATTTTCTTTCAAAACTTTATATAACAGTAAATCACTTAGCTCCTATCTCTATACTTTTAATGGCTTTTTTTTTAACATTTAAGCACATGCAGGGAGTCGCCCAAAACTGCGTGCGTAATATTCCTTAGCTACATACATGATTCGTGGATGACCCGAGTGATGGTGAGTGCACACCTTTTTTTCTGTGTTGAAATGTGTCATTTTCTGGCACCCAAAACTGTTTTTCACTCAGATACCACATTCTGACACCTTTAGGTGATTATCAAAATTAATGTCTAAAGATATAACACAGGTAAAGAAAGTATACAAAATGTATATGACACATCATTCAAACAAAATCTCTCTTCATATAAAAAAAGGGACAAACCAAACCAGTTCTTGCATATTCAACAAGCTTGTGATGTTACCAAGCAACCGTACAAATGAGCCTGTGAACCTATTTTACTGTCAGTAAACAGCATCTGCAGAAATTATGAACCACCATAATGAAATTACATCAAACTGGTTATTTCTATCAAAAAACAAAACAAAACAACAAAAGTGCTTGAGAATAAAAAGAAACTAACAAGCATCGTTGACTGCTTACAGCTAGCGAAGAAAAAAAAAGTCGTCGTTCAATATACCGGTTTCTTTCATCGTGAAGGTGGCATAAGTTACTGACACTGATTGAGTAGGGCACATTATTCCATAAGTCATTTTCTTAATGTAAATACGATATAGCAGCATGTTTCATAATAACAAGAGCCACAGAATAAACTGCTTGGCATGGGTAAAGCCATTTTACCACTCTACACACAATCACAGGTTTATAATATCAAGATATGGGCTTGTATGAGAGAGAGAGAGAGAGAAAATGATTATAGTGCTGAAATGCAATATGTGATGAAAACTAAACATTATAAACCTTAGTTCATGTAAAATTTCAGAGAGAGAGAGAGAGAGGCTAACCCAGTGGTGGGCAACCTGTGGCCCCCAAGATATTTTGTCAGTTGTCAGCACCTAGCAATGGGAAAGTCTTCTTTGGAGCTCTATGTCACTTATACCTAATCTAACTAAGCATAAATAAATATTTCTGCTTTTAACGATAAGTCTATCAATTTATGAATGGAATGGAATTAAGAATTTTCTATAACTTATAAAACATTTGGCCTGTTTTAAATGTTTTCTTGGAGTTAGTGGCTCATACCCAATTCCAATCTTACAGCCCACTGGGATGGAGGTCCAATCAGTGAGTTAGCCTCCTCTCAAAGAGTTGAATTGACCATTCTTATTACAGCACTAATTCCAATATCAGCCCAACTCAGATTCTGTACAGACAAACAGGTAGAACTTGAAGCTCTATCCCAGACACAAACACCTGTTGTAGGCCCTCTTTTCATGTTTACTTTTGTTAAATTTATACCTTCCATTTTGCATAATTAAAATTTAAATAAAAATAAATCTTTAATTGTATGGAATAAACAAAATGGTGCACCTCACAAAGAAACAAAGAAAATCCATTTATCTAAGTTTCAGCACAAGTGGATTGAGAAGTTTGAACGTGTACAGCTATCATTGCAAGATGAACTGTACACGCTAAAACATCCACAATTTAATATGCATTTCAAATCTAAAACTTGCATAGACAATTAAAAAAGTAAAGAACAAAATGGTTCATTTTGCAGGCATGAAGACCACCCACCACAGGATTCTGTCCTCGACCAAGCAGCTTTCAAACATGAGGAATTTAAACTTCTAGATCATGGGTCTTCAATATGGACATTTTGAGGTTTTAGATGGAAGTATTGTTAGTTTTATGCACCAGAGTCGAAATAGCTCGGCTGCTAGGGTGCAGGACTATCGGACATGAGGTTCGCCTGAGTGGGTTCAACTTTTCCATGCATTTATTAATCATGTAATATTTATAATATTATACTGTATAATAATTTTTAATTTATATAATGCACACACACACACACACAAACACACAGTGGAACCTCAGTTCACGAACGCTTCTGAGTACGAACAAATCGGGTTACGACCAAAAATTTCATCAAAATTTTGCCTCTGTTCATGAACTCCGTCTCGAGGTACGACCAGAGTCCTGGGGTCCCAAGCTGCCGCTATCAGCTAAACAAAGGTACGAGCGTGTCGCCCAGGGTAGTGAACTGTTGACAAATGCACCATGGACCAATCAAAATGGACTATTCTTAGAGACACTGAAATACTATTTTTAAGCAAAAATTCAGTAATGTTTGCGCATAAATTGGTGTTAATGGAGTTTTTCAGACGTTTATCTTTAAGAAAACAATGTCCTTTCTGCCTTTTATCATATAATTGATCAGTTAGTTGAGTAATTGAGCTTTAAGAATTTTGGAAAGAACTTCAAATTCTGCCAAATAGTTTATTTTTTGATAAGATGAAACAGAAAATTACACTTATAACCTGTTTACTTAATGATGGGCTTTCCTATTCTTTAGCATGTGAGTGTTTGTGAATGAATTACACCAAAATAAAAGTTAGCCACAACTTAGGGACTGTTCTTTCCAGCAACTTCATTGGTCCATGGCGTAACATTCATTTGCTAATAGAATATCGCCATCGCCCAGCATCTCTCTCGCTTAGTCCTCAGTCCCGAGCAGACCTACGCACAGCAGTTGTAACCAATGTTGTGGTATTGCATTATTTCTATAATTTACAGTAATAATGATAATTCCAGCATGGCCCTTAAGAAAATGTGCGATAGTGGTGTTGAGAAGCTGGTGGTTAAGAAAATAACCATAGAAGTGAAGAAAGAAATCGAGAAGCATGAACGTGGTATTCGTGTGTCAGATCTTGCGTCTGAATACAAAATGGCCAAGTTGACGATCTTGACAATTTTGAAAAATAAAGAGCCAAAGCAGCTAAAGTGGCAAAAGGAGTAAGTGTGCTAACTAAGCAAAGGTCTCAAGTGTTACAGGAAGTTGAAAAACTTTTATTATTAATGAAAGTAGCTGGCTGGTGATAGCGTGAGTGAGGCAATAATTTGTGAAAAGGCGAAACAGTTACACAGTAATTTGCTGCAGAAAATCCCCAGTACAAGTGCTGAAAGTGAAGATTTCAAAGCGAGTAGGGGTGGTTTGAGAAATTCCGAAAGAGAAGTGGCATTCATAGTGTAACTGAGTTCGGACAAGGCAGCTGTGGATGCGTTCGTGGACGCTGAAGGTTATCTTCCGAATCAAGTTTTTAGCTGTGATGAAACAGGCTTGTTTTGGAAGATGCCGATGAGGACGTACATCACCCAGGAGAAGGCATTACCAGGGCACAAGCCAATGAAGGACAGGCTCACCCTTTTGTTGTGCACAAATGCGAGTGGGGATTTCAAAGTGAAGCTGCTGCTTGTCTATCACTCTGCAAACCCACGTGTATTCAAAAAGAACAATGTTATGAAGAGTAAACTGCCTGTATTGTGGAGGGCGAACAGGAAGGCTTGGGTGACAAGGCTCCACTTCATGGAATGGCTGCAAGAAGTGTTCGTACCAAGTGCGGAACAATACCTGCATGAGAAGAATCTGCCCCTAAGTGCCTCCTGGTCATGGACAATGCCCCGGCACACCCACCAGGCTTGGAGGATGAGTTTGACTTTATCAAGGTCAAGTTCCTGCCCCCCAATATGACTCCTCTCCTGCATCCCATGGACAATCAAGTGATGGCAAATTTTAAGAAACTGTACACGAGGCACTCTTCACACGATACTTTCAGGTTACGGACGACACCGATCTGACCCCAGAGAGAATTTTGGAAAGATCACCTCAATATCCTCGACTGCATAAACCTCATTGATAAAGCCTGGAAGAAACTGTGGGCAGATTGTGTCCCTGAAAGGGATTTTGAGGGCTTTGAGACTGAGGACGCAGCAGTAGTGGAGAATGTCATATTTTAGGACGATTCTACAGCGCAGAAAGAAGCAAATATTGCTGGATAGATTTTTTATTAAAACGGGTACAAGAAAGCAAAACGAGAGAAAACCCCTAAAGGGGAGTTATCCAGTGTTATTATGGAAGAGGGCTCACCTTCCAAACAGTAACCTCCTATCTTCCATTCCTTCATGCCAGCAAATCTCCCTAAGAAAGATACGTGAGCAATACATCATGTAAAAATTAAGTGTTCTCTATCTTCTGTGCTGTTTTTTTTTTCATATTCAGTATTAAATCTAGTATTATTTTCATATATTTAAGGTTTTTAATATTTTGTTTCATATTTTTTACTATAAAAAAACCTGAAAAAAAAAATTACATAGGTTTCGGTGAGGCTGGGAATGGATTAATCCTATTTAAATACAACCATATGGAAAAAAAGTGACCTGGCCTACGACCAAATCGATTTATGAACAGAATTCAGAAACGAATTAAGTTCGTGAATCGAGTTTCCACTTATATGAATGACAAGGCCAAAGATGGACCCATTGCAACTTATCATATTTCAGAGATAATCGCTAAGAGTAGGTAAACCACACAATGTAGGTGAAACAGTAATAATTCCGTCTTTGCGAGAAGTTATCTCCACAGTAATGCATCAGGATCCAACTGACATTTTGAAAGTCATACCAATTGGTGATACAACAGTAGAGTGGCGCATTGACGAAATGGCCGATAATGTTGAGAAACAGCTTACAACACTATTGCAAACAAGAAGAGTCTCTTTTTGCGGTTGGACGAATCCACAATCATGGACAACACTGATGGCTTATGTATGATATTTCGATGAGGATATATTGCAAGAAGATATGCTGTTTGCAGAAAACCTTATAACTGATACAAAAGGAAAAACCAATTTTTGCTACACTAAAGACATACTTTGAAAAGAACTATTTCACTGGCAAACATTACTGCTATGGCTGATGGGGCACCAGCTGTAGCAGGTCAGGTCACTACTGCGATTTTGTGGCATTTTTTGAAAAAAAAAAATTCCCCGAAGTTTTATCTATTCATTGTGTATTTCACAGACAACATCTAGTTGCCAAATGTTTAAGCCCAAACCTGCACGCATCGTTGGACACTGTAATAAATAAGATTAAGGCTAATTCCAAAAATGATCGCATGTTCCGATACCTCTGTCTCAACAATGATGAACAATGTGTTTGTTTGTTGTTACATACAGAATACAGAAATTTGTTGTTGTCAAAAGGCAATTGTTTGACGCGTTTTGTAGAATTATACGAAAGTGTGTTGCAATTTTTCCACAATGAAAACAAAATTGATTTTTGCAATGAATTAAGAGCAGTGAAGGAGAATGCTTTCTACTTGGCTGGAATATTTAAGAAATTCAACGAGATTAACTTGAGACTTCAAGGTGAGTAGGCAACACTCACTGAGTGAAGAAATGTTATCTCTGTATTCATTGATAAATTGGCTTTATTCAGGCAAAACAAAATACAATTTCAAGTGGCTAGTATACTCTCCAACTACAGGCTGGGTTTACTGCTTTGTCTGCAAGCTATTTTTGATATCATCATCATTAGCAAGTCATGGATTTAATGACTGGAGAAATTCAATTTTAATTCAAAAGCATGAGAACTCAGATGATCATAGAAAAGCTTTGCTTACATATTTAACGAGGCAACATGGGTCAACCTTGGATTCAAAATTAGACACACAAATGAAAAAATAAGAGTACTGGGACATGTACTTTGGCTTCTAGGGGAAGCAATGAAAAATTTGGCTTGCCAAATAACAGAAACTTTCTTGTCTTGATCGAACTGATTGCTAAGTTCGACCCTTTTCTTGCTAATCATATTAAATAATATGGAAACTGTGGATGGATGTGGAAGGTCTTCATACTTGTCCAAAACAATCTGTGATAGATGATTTAAGAAAAAATGAAGTATCCTGCCTGTCTGTTGACTCCACACCAGATTTATCTAATGTTGACCAATTAACTGTTGTTACAAGATGTGTCACCTGATAATGGTTTTACCATTGAACGTTTTCTGATTTTTCCTCGAATTAAAAGATCATAGTGGTGAAAGTATGGCCAATATGGTAATAAATTCTCTGAAAAATGACTGCAAACATGGCAGGTAGATGCAATGGGATGCAGCGAAAGCTTTTAAAGAAAAACAAATTTACTATATATATTCCATGTGCTGCACATTCGTTGAACTTATTGCTGCAGTTGATTTTACTGCATTTAAGCAACATCCCCCCCCCCCCGCTTAGATACAACAAATATACACCCTTTTTCATTTTCAACAAAATGGTGGGAAACTCTAAAATCATTTTTGAATCCAAATTCCACCATACCAAAATCTGTCTGACACAAGATGGGAAGGATATGCATGTGCTATTTCTGCAATTGCTCAAAATTATAATTCAATTATTCATTCTTTTAGGTATATCCATAATAATGATAGTGAAAAGGGTGATACAAGAGGAGGAGCTAGAAAAGTTTGAAGAATTAGAGTTTGTCTTCATGTCGGAAAATTATAGAATAATTTGATGATTCAGCTTAAAAAATCTAGCAAAACCTTACAGCAACCAAGCATATCACTTATCACAAGTGCCAAGCTTTATGCATCACCCTCTCACATCTTAAAAGAAACTCGAGAACACTTTGATGAAATAGAACTGAAAGCAAAAAAAAAAAAAAAAAAAAAAACAACAAAAAAACCTGATGTCGCCTATAAAAGTGTGAATAAAAGACAGAGAATGGGAATAAAAGCAATTCAATGATGATACAGTTAATGCTAATGAAAGGCTATTGCCAAGAGATAAGTTTCAAGTAAAATCTTTTATTTTTTTGATCGATGCTCTTAAAACCAACTTGGTATAGAGAGTATATATATATATATATATATATATATATGGTAGTGTTGCAAAATGATTCTCTTTTTCAGCTGACAGAAGCCTCCGAAAACAGTCGAGTGAAGGAATATGAAATACAGTCGTCCCTCGCCATATTGCGGTTCACTTTTCACGGATTTTTAAATTGTATATATCTAATTTTGTATCGCTGGATTTTGCGGTATATAGGTATTTTTATATATTTATTAATTATTTTTGCAGTAAAATAAGCATTTTATAGCCTAAAAAAATTGAAAACAATATAAAAAGTATTAATTAAAACATATTAAAAGAATATTAAATTGAAATAAAATACGTAGCGTACAGCAGATGAATAGACAAAGACTCACACGTATGGAAAAAACAGCTACGGCCGCTTCCGCTTGAGCTAGTTTGCCCACGTGAGATCATACACAGCACACTATTGGCTGATGGATGGGAAGCGACCAACGAGAGCACTGTGTCCTATGATGTTGCCCAGACGTTCTGCGCCTTCTGGCACTGAACTCAAGCGCCAGAGGTAGATGCTTACCATTGCAGAAAAGGTGGAACTCCTCGACATGCTAAAGAAAGGGAGAAGCTACGCGGCTGTAGGCCGCCATTACAGGATCAATGAATCTTCGGTTTGCTACATAAAGAAGGACGAAAAGAATATAAGGGCGATGACAGCAGTGTCCTTTAACAAGACTGCGAAGATGGTGGTAACTTCCTGCAATAAGGCCATTGTGAGGATGGAGTCTGCATTGCCCCTGTGGATCAGTGACTGCAGGAAGAAGAATATCTCGCTGGATACCAACACCATCTGCACGAAGGCCAAGAAGCTGGACCATCGAGTGCTTCTCCCACCAGACAAACCCCATTCAATGCCAGCAAGGGCTGGTTTGACAAGTTTCAGAAACGCTTTGGACTTAAGAGCGTTTCTTTGCATGGAGAAGATGCCTCTGCAGATAAAGCTGGAGCCGAGGAGTACGTGAACAACACATTCAAAACCATCATCGAGGAAGGGGGGCTATAAGCCTGAACAAGATTTTAATATGGATGAGATGGGCTTATTCTGGAAGCGAATGCAGTCTTGCACTTTTATTATGACGTTCAAAGCCAAAGCCCCTGGAGTTAAGGCCCAAAAAGGTAGTGTAACTTTGATTGTGTGTGGGAATGCTGCAGGCTTTATGATAAAGCCAGGGCTCTAAAAAACAAGAATAAGAATGTGTTGCTTGTGTACTGGATGCACAACCCCAAGGCCTGGATCACGAAGCTCCTCACGTCAGATTGCTTCCACCAGTGCTTTATCCCAGAGGTCAAGCTTTAGCTGGCAGAGAAAGGCCTCGAATTCAAAGTGCTTCTGATCATGGACAATGCTGGAGGCCACGCTGTCAATCTGTTGTATGATGGCGTGCAGATAGAGTTCTTGCCGCCGAACACCACATTGCTGATTCAGCCCATTGATCAAAGCATTATTCGCACTATTAAGGCTCTCTATACGCGAAACACCCTGCAAAACCTTGTTGAAACTATGGACTCGGACAAAGACTTCTCGCTAAAGGCGTACTGGCGTGACTAAACCATTTCATCGTGTCTCCTAAATATTCAGAAGGCCATAAAGGAGATGAAGAGTGAAACTTTAAATGCCACCTGGAAAAATTTGTGGCCATAAGTGGGCCATGATTATAAGGGATTCTCTCCTGATGAAGTCCATCACTCTGTGGTAGATAAGGCTGTGAAGCTGGCAAAACTACTGGGAGGTGGCGGCTTCAATGATATGACTCCTGATGACGTTAATGACATGATCGATGCCCACCCACAACCGTTGACGGATGAAGACCTGACGGAGATGACGAAGTCAGCAAGCGAAGAGGAGGTTGGCCAAAGAACCTCAGCAAGTGGCTCAAGAATGGGACCCCAAGATGCTTCATTTGTTGCAGTTCTCAAATACAATCGAGGGTGGCATGTCGATTTATAAAAACCTTCTCACCCAGAAGAAAAAGCAGCGCCAGCAACTCCCCATTACTATGTTCCTCATTTGGAAGACACCAGTTACGCCTACGCCTTTAGCGAAAACAGAAGTTACGGATGAGGGCAAAGATACTGCACCACCTGATGAAACGCCTGATGAAGTGGTGCCTTCAGAAAAGCTGTAATGCTCTTCTTGGCTGTGCAGTACATTCATCCCATCGTCATCATTCAAGTTGTAGTATATTCACTGGTGTGTACCCATATAGAATTTTATATGTTGTTAAAACTACGTAGGTTTAAGAGTGTAGAAAGTGTTTATAAGAGTGTGGGGAGGGTTTATAAAGCCTTAAAATATATATGTATTAATGACGACAACGACAGCGACAGCACAACCCTATCCCCTGACAGCTGAACTAGTGACGTTCACTCAACTGACGACAACGGTAGCCACACCATCCTGATAACCCCCCCCAGATCCCCATCCCAACAGCGACACGAACTCCCACCCCGACAGCGACATCCATTATCATTTCCAAGACCTTAATTTCATTTCTAATCTTTCGATAGTCAGGGACCTAGTAAATTGGATAGAATGTGGCCGAAGAGACGTCCACGAACCATGGTTTGGGTGAAACCATTGGCGGGGAGGTAGGCACTAACACATCACCATTCCTGGACGTGAAAAGTAGACCCACCCACTATATTTCTCAACTTTCTTCCAGAGCACTTCTCCACATCATTAATACTAAATTTGGGACTCAATCAATTCTGGGAGCCCGTTCCATGACGGGTAGGATAGCCTCATCTCCATACAACTGAAAGAAATGCCACTAGTAATGTATGCGGATTGATAGGATATGGAATCCAATGATAACACTAGGTAACAAAATTTCACTTTTGTCTTGTTTTTGGCCCCAAACCAAAAATTTCCAGTTATTTCCATCTAAACAAAATAGAAAAAAGTGATTTTGATCCTAAAACTTTGCTTTTGTGGTTACAACAATGAATTTACACTTTTGCCTTATTTTGCTATAGTATGGGTTACTATCAGTTTTCATGTCAGGCAAAGACCTTTGCAAAATCTCAATTGCTTATCTAATTGCTTTTGAAATGTTGCAAATAAGTTGTTAAGGCTAGTATAGCCAAATTAGTCCTGTCAGGGGATGTCAAAGGGAGTCAGGACCATTGACAGCTCGCTTCGCGAGTGTGCAGGGGACGTAATTCATGATGCACAAGAATTCCCTGGGTTGACAGGAAACTGTTAGGAGGATCCGCACACGCTCTAGGACTTCTAGGCGTTGAGCCGAGAAAACCGGACGGGGGGGGGGGGGGGGCTTAACGAAGCAGCTAATAAGAAGCTCCCTTGCCGGGACTGACAGCTAATAGCGGACACATGTCATTCGGAAGGAACACGATGGATGACGCAATCCTAGACGTTTTCCCCGTCATCCATCAGAATCTATAAAAAGAGCACAGAAGCAGAGATGCTCTAATTGTGGTTCTTTCGTGATCCGACTTGCATCCTTGTCACGGCCATAAGATGACTTAGAACCTGGTTACCTCCTTGTTGAGTCAGTACTGTGTGCGAGTTTGGTATGAGTCAGTAAACGTATTTAACCGAAGGTCAAAGTGTTTTCGTATCCTAGAAAAGATACAGTCCACTCCAACATAAGTTAACACAATTAAAGAAAGACTAAGAATGTTCTAGAGTACTGCTTGACAGTATAAAAGTTGGGGCTTGCAGACCACCAATCTCTTCTGTTTTGTCTGCCTGAGAAGACACATCACAAGAGGTGAAATGGCATCAAGAGGCTGCAATCATTCTCCAGATGAATTCTGCTACATAGGTGGTCAATTCATCAAGACCAGAGCAAAGAAGTTCTCTGTGACAGCATCTTGAAAAATGTGTGAAGCTTACAAAGCATATTTTGGTGTGCCAGTAGGGGACCAAGACAAGACCTGGGCACCTCATTTTGCTTGTCAGCATTGTACGAGAACACTAGAAGGTAAGATAACTATTATTTTTTCAAGAGTAAAATCCAATTAAGAATTAAAATAAAAATAAAATAAGTTTAACAGAAACTCATACTGCTGTTCTTTTACAGGATGGTATAGAGGGGAAAACAGAGCCATGAAATTTGTTATTCCTAGAACCCACTGATCACTCAACTAACTGCTTTTTCTGCATGGTGGATCCTTCCAAACGCCGATCTGGGAAAAATGCAGCTGCTGTTTTCTATCCAGACATTCCACCTTCCATTGCACCAGTACCACACAGTGCTGATCTTCCTGTACCAGCTCCTAGAAGTCAACTATCAGAAGAAAGCAGCACGTCAGAAGATGAGGTAAACAGAGAGAAAGGCTGTGACTTCACAGATACAGTTGTAGTTGGGAGGAATCCTTACTACCCAAACCAAAGAGGCGTCAATGACCTCATCAGAGATCTTGGTTTGACAAAGTCAAATGGTGAGCGTTTGATTTCAAGGCTGAAGGAATGGGATTTACTTGATGGCAGTGTGCAAGTGTCCAGCCAAAGAAAATGTCACAAGCATTTCTCCAGCTTCTTTGCAAAGGAGGAAAGGCTATGCTACTGCAATGATGTATCAGGCTTGTTTGATGCTATTTGAATTGCTTGCAATCAGGGGTTGGTAAAAATTAATTGCAATTATACGCCTGGCCATTTTCCCCAGCGCAGTGGGCGTGTGCGTGAGAAATATGCGTAAACATGTTAAGCACGCTTGCACGCACAGTTCTGCTTTTCCACAATCCAGACGAGGTCAAGGTCACACGCACGC
Organism: Nautilus pompilius; assembly: GCA_018389105.1. Classification (NCBI taxonomy): domain Eukaryota; kingdom Metazoa; phylum Mollusca; class Cephalopoda; order Nautilida; family Nautilidae; genus Nautilus; species Nautilus pompilius. Next base: position 258,340 of record JACATO010002199.1, on the reverse strand, counting down.
AGTAGTCGCCGTGATCTCACAGCGGCTTATTATTGGTCAGGACACTGCGAGCTCGTGGATTGGATCAGGAGTAATCCTAAGCACGTTGACTACTTGCAGGCTCACTAAAATTGATTTCCAATTCGCCATCATGTCTAAGAAGCCAGAAACAATCATCAAACTTTTCTTCACTGAAGTTGTTCCTGCGAACGATAAATGGCAGTGCAAGAGCGGAAAGCTGCTGGTTAGGCAGAAAAATACTGGGTGGACTAATCTACTCAATCATTTAAGAAGCCAACATCCAGATTTCAACAGCAATCAGCAACCAAAGTCGTCCCTCGATCGTTTTCTAACTTCGGCAAATGTTTCGGAAAAGGGTCCAACATCTACGACTGGCTGCAGTGGGTCTGCATTGATCTGATGCCATTTACCTTCGTGGAAAAGGAGACCGTCAGGCGATACTCATCCCTCAAACCAATTTCCACTACAACTCTTAAGAAATACATGGATTTGGTGACGGAGGTCGAAAAGAAGATTGCGACTCTTCTGCCGCCTCAATTTGCCCTTATTATTGACGGCTGGTCTAAAGCGTCAACTCATTTCGTTGGTGTGTTCACATCCTTCTCTTCATCAAGCAACAATTCTTACGAGACAATTCTTCTGGAATTTTCTCCTCTTCTCAAAGAAACTGGATTCACCGCAAGTGACCATTTTGATTTGCTGAAATTTGTGCTCAGTGTATATGACAAAACTTTTGATAATGTCGTCGCTCTTTGCGGTGACAACGCGGAGGTCAACAAGGCTTTGGCTAGAGCATGTAACTTGCCTCTGGTCGGATGTGCCTCCCACCGTTTCAATCTAGCAGTTATGGACTTCATCAAGCCCCACAAGGATTTGTTGGAGAAAGTAAACACACTAATGGCTAGACTTAAAACGCTAAAACTGTCCGGACTACTTCTGACGCGGCAGCAAATGCATTTGATGAATCCCGACAGCATCTTTCACCTGTAAATTTAGAAATGCAGCTTTTTTTTTACGCCTTAACGACCGTCTTTGGGATCGTGAACTTGTTTCTCGTATCGTTTCATCCAATCCCCACACCTAATTGCTTATTATATCTATTTTTTTCACATCCAGTCACTCGTTTTTTCTACTTATTTTGGGATGGAAATAAAAATTTTGAGACGGCAACCCAGAAAGTTTGGACGCTGTGTGGAACTGGTTACTAGGAAAACTAACAGGATCAAATGGAGGAAAAAGTTGTCAGGGGTATAGTTATAAAGGGGGTTCACACAAGCAGATGTGTGCTCAAGCTTGATAAAGGGGGAAAATACCGCGCGCAGTCAAGGGGAAGCTTGCATGCGCGCGTCCACTATCCAGCTGGTTTGGTTACATGGTCACATAAATTGCTGTTTTCTAGATAACTTAGCGGAATTTTTTTAAGATTGCTCGTAAAGCGGAATTTTACTAGCTCCGTTATTCTAACTCTTCATCGAGAGGACAGTTCCATGTCGGAAGTAAGGTATCTTTCCAACAAAACCATCGAATTAATTTGCTTGTGCAGCGGAAATTACTGGAAGAGAACTTGTTTGTATCTTAGCGCTAAAAATACAGTGGCTTTTTTTTTGAGAATGCAAACAAGCTGCCTTCCAGTAATTTCCGCTACACTCTGTAGATGTGAAAATAATAATTTTTAAGAAAAAATATTGCATGTAAAGTTTCTGGAAAAATTGCAATTATTGATTGCAACAAATAAAAATTAAAATTAATTTATTGCAAAGGAAAAATTAAATTGCAAGCTCCAAAATTAATTTTTACCAACCCCTGCTTGCAATGCAGATGAATGGAGACTCTTCATTGACATCTCCTCCAAAAGCCTGAAGGCTGTCCTGCACAATGGAAACAAGTATCCATCTCTGCCTCTTGGTCATTCTGTGCATCTTAAGGACTACAGCAGTGTAAAGCTTCTACTGGAAACTTTGAATTACAACAAGTATGGCTGGGAAATTTATCTTTGAACAGAGATATCAAGGATCCTTCAATGAAAACATGATGGGAAACTACATTTGCGGGCTCATACGTGAAAGTGATGTGTTGTATTCATGCAAATCAAGAAAAACTGTTCACTTTTAATCCTAAAAATTAGTTTCAGAAGTTTTAAAATAATTTTTTGTGTCATTTGAATTTATGTTTTTTGTTTTCTTTCAAAAAATGGTGAAAATGGTGAAATTTAGCTGTCTGGGGGCAAAAAATCATTCTAAAAGCCACAAAAGCAAAGTTTGACGGGAATAATGGACATTTTCTATTGTTTTGCACTGAAGAGTTGGAAAATAGCATTTGCTTGTCAAACACAAAAATCGTGTTACATAATGTAATAGGTCCCTGTACGAGTCACAAATCTTAAGTTATATGAGCACAATTGGTGGAGTTGTTGGTGTGACCCAACCTGGTGGCTGAGTGGTTACGGTTGTACTCCTCTGGGAGACTGTGACTGCGAGGCGTAGGTTCGCCCCCGGTTGGGGCGGGAGGATGAGCGTCGCTGAAGAAGACTAGAATAAGTCCAAAACAGCTGTCTGGCACTAGAATAAAAATGTTTTGAATTTTATTATGTATTTTGAAAATATGATATTATTATTTTACGATGTAAATGTTTTTTGTTGCACTTTACCTGTAAATAAGTTGTAATACATTTTATTATCTTGTACAGTGCTTTTCACATCTACAGGGTGCGGCAAAATGATTTGACACATTTGTATTTTTAATAAAAGCCAAATAGAGTAAAGAACGAAAAATTTGTTTTTAATTTCGAAAAGTACATAGAATGCCATTTTGTTCCAATTGATGCATTGTTGACATTTTGTTTCATTTCGTTTTCAGTTGCCGACATGAATTGGACGGGCGAACATCGCGCTTTCATCGTGGAAACCTTTATCAAAAACAACGAATCCATAATTGCAACACAAAGAGTATTCCGTGTACACTTCAGGCTTGGTAGACATGATCCTGTACCTACTCGAAACGCAATTTTGTTATGGGTTACCAACTTGAGAGCTAGTGGATCAGCATTGAAAAGAAAATCAACCGGCCGACCTCACTGCCAGAACTCCGGAAAATGTGGCAGCGGTAAGAGGTTCAGTTCAACAGTCTCCACGACGTTCGGCACGGAAACACGCCGCTGCTCTTAGCCTTTCCGATAGAAGTTTGCGAAGAATTCTTCACATGGAACTGCAAATGCATCCGTACAAAATGATGTTGGCACAACAACTCAGCGAAAGAGACTTTAAAACTCGCAGAGCATCGTGTTTGGAAATTCAACATGTCCCCCGTGCAGCTGTTGTGTTGTTCAGTGACGAGGCGCATTTTCACCTGTGTGGCAGCGTGAATAAGCAAAACTTACGATACTGGGCCGAGAACAACCCTCGTGAGTTGCACCAACGCCCTTTGCATTGTCCTCGGGTAACCATATGGTGTGCGGTAGCAGAATTTGGCATTTGGGGTCCTTACTTCTTCGAAGAAGACGATGTTACAGTGACTGTGAACTCTGATCGATATTGTGTGATGCTAGACACTTTTCTGAAACGCAAATTGAATGAACTTGACGGTAAGGACAATGTTTGGTTTCAACAGGATGGGGCAACAGCCCACACTTCTCGATGTGCGATGGGAATTTTGAGGGAGATGTTCCCCGGTCATTTGATTTCATTGCGTGGTGACATCGGTTGGCCTGCTCGATCACCTGATTTGAACCCGTGTGATTTTTTTCTGTGGGGATATCTGAAATCAAAGTATACACTCATCGCCCTCGATCTATTGAGCGATTAAAAGATGTCATTCGCCAAGAAATTGCTGCCATTCCACATGAAATGACCCGCCGGGTTATGGACAATAACGGTACCCACTTGAGTGATTTAATTTTTAAAACCAAATGAAACAAAATGGCATTCTATGTACATTTCGAAAATAAAAACAAATTTTTCGTTCTTTACTCTATTTGGCTTTTATTAAAAATACAAATGTGTCAGATCATTTTGCTGCACCCTGTATATATTACTAAAACTCTGATCTTGTATGTATGTTCCTGAAACTCCGTCTAAAAGGCGCAAGAAAGTGCTATAATTCTATGGTCACCTTACTCACCATCAGACTGCGGTGTGCAGTAGCAAGTTTCGTTTAAATCGGGCAATGAATAATGGAATTATTAAGACTTTTGTAATTATTACTAGCAGTGTTTTTGATTTTAAAGGCCGCTTTGTCCTAATTTATCAAGAACGAAGAAAGGCCGATCTAGAATGCGGCTAGCAGTTATTTTGAATACAGCCTGAGCGTCCGTTGTCCTAATTTAATATTCTGAAATCGATAACGAAGCCAGGCCAGGCAGATCCTAATATGGCAACAGCAGTGACGTAGACTGAAATCGAGAACGAGGCCACCACGGCTACTTAAGTGAGCCCGCCACATTATGATTTGGCAGTCATTTTGACTACCTCGTGGCATCTGGTGGCTGTTTTGTCTGCAGCGTGAATGTCCGGCGGTTAGGCGCCACATTACGATTTGGCAGTTATTTAGACTACAGTGTGAGGCATCCAGAGGTTATAGGTGAGTATGCAGCAACCAGGTTTATTAAGACTTTTGTAATTATTACTGGCAATATAGTGTGTTTTAATTTAGCAGTTGCCAAGAATGTTGTGATTAAACGTGTGCTTCATTAAACAGTGACTCCTGATGTAAATGCTCAACCTTTCATAAAATTAAAGTTTGATCACTCGATAATATTAAAATTGTGTGCAGTCTCTTTGTCATCAACCGCTATCATAATGGGAATCCAATGGGATCACGGGTCGTCTAGTTAAAATATATAAAACAGTCTTAATTTTTTATGATATGGGGCCTCTCACACCCGGCATAGCTTAGGGCCCCATGGTTTCTCAATCCGACCCTGAGTATACCATACAAAAAGGCGAAAATAAAGTGTCTTGAGATTGTGACCAAGAGTAACACCCAATAATCCAACACATCTGATAGTTCGGCACCCCCCCAATTCCAAGAGTATAGAACTTTTACTATAAATAGCTGATGATGAATGGAAATACATTTCTACACATGATAATCAATTGGCTGATAAAATAAGGTATTCTTAAAAAAAAAAAACACCAACAAAAACAATTAAACGCAGCCAAAGGGTTTGCTGGCCATTGACAAAGGAACCATTTGCATCAGCTAATTCAATGGTATTCTGTTCTATTAAGTAGTAAAATCAGACACCAGTGAAGTATGGGAGTAGATCAATATACAGTAAGTGTAGGGCTGCAAATCAGCTAAAAGTCAAAAGGTGTGCTAAGTGCTGACAGGAAGAGGCCAATTTTCATCAATCTCCCCACTCCCTGTTGGGCTGGAATTCATTTCCCAACAGATAACAGCAGCAAGCCTATGCATACAGCCAATGTGGAAAAAAACTATCTGGAACGTAAAGAAGATGATAGAGCATTCACAAAGATTCTTTGGCCCATACAAAGTCCCAATATTATCATTATTGAGACTATAAGAGGTTATATGGTGGCTACTAAGAACAAACAGCAACCAAACACCTGGATGAATTGTGCAACAACATTCCATAGTCAGGCTCTATATAAAACAAAAGGCTCACATACCAAATACCAATGCGCTGTAAAAAAACGTTTTACGTCAGTATATGTTCTGTAATAATGCAATGTGTATGTATTATACAGAATGTTTCAAAAGTCTGGAATCATAAGAATGTTTTAAATATGTTCTTTTAATATTTTTTAGATAAGAAGAGTTAGAGACGGACCCTGTGGTTCCGTAAATCTCTGCATCACACCTTTTCGCCTCATGAGCATGCAACAATGAAAGATAGATGACAGTAACCTAACGGTGAACTCTGCCGGTAAAAAGGTGGAATTTGCGTTGCTACATTTCTCCAGAAAGTCAGAAAAAAGCAATCCAGTTATTTCATGAAAGACAACCTGCAAAGCCAATGCCAAGACAAAGAGCTATTTCAAAAGCACTGTAACGTTTGAAACTGGGAGCACTGCCGATAAAATCTGCAGTGGTCGTCCTCATTCCTCTACCGACGGAAATAATTCTGCAAATGTTTTGGCAGTGCTTATAAGAAGTCCAAAGAAATAATTTCACACTTGTCATCACTTGAAGCTTTAAACTTTCCAATTTCATCAAGAAACATGTGCACAAGATAAGTATTTCATTCTTACAATCATTATCATGAATATTAACAGTACTGTAAAACCTTGCTGTCTGCTGGTCCAAAGCTCTGATCTTTCATGGTTAGTGCACACAAAGAAAGTAGTCCAAGTGAGAGCATTGTAGAGTAGGAATACCAAACAAATCAAGTGTGAAGGCAGCCATTTCCACACGTTCTATAGCTATTCGTCTTCACAATGTTTGAGAACTTTTTTTGCCCTTAGCTATGGCTAGTAAAATAAACAGCAGTCGTGATGCCTCCAGTGCAAGGGTTCTTAACCTGGGGGTGCAAAACACGCCAGCCAAACCACAGTTCCATAACAATTATCAGGTGTGTTATCACCGACATTATCACATTTTTAACGATTACTATAATATACAAACAAAAATTTATTTTTAAAGTTTTCAAGCTAGTTGTAGAGAAAATTTTCAAGTTTTCCATAACATACTTGCTCACATTCTTTCGCATTTGTGTACTAGCATAAAAGCGAGTCAAAATTTAAATATGCTTCACTCTGAAAAGAGTTTGCATAACACTAGATAGATTAAAAGATTCCTAGTATACATTCAAGCAAATTTTTTATTTTCTTATACAGATACACCCATGTGTGCAAAAGTCTGGAACAACTTGTGAATTTTGCGTTTTTTCAACTTTCTAACCTTTTATTTTAATTTCTTTGTTGACCCAATAGATTTGTCTGTTTACCACATTATAAGGGATACACATTTGGCTATTAGAATCAACTTTTTAAGATCACTGGATTCTAATTTTACAATTTTGTTGATACTGGAACATAGCAACTATAACTTTTATGGATCTTGTGTCAAAACTGGATCGAGATTGTCCAATCAGCATGTGTTATTTCTGATGAATTAGCAGGCCGCATTCATCAGTCAATCACAGTCTAGCTAATAGGGCAGCTATAAAAATGCGTGGGCATTTTGGGTTTCATAAACTTTCTGCATCAATCATGAAGACGACTTGGAACCTGACATTAGAGGAATGTGTTTGTGTGTCAGTGATGAGCGAGGAAGGATTTTTGTGACACCAGATCGCCAGCTAAGTCGGCTGCAGTCACAGCGTGGTTGTAATGATTGTAAACGACAAGCTCAGTGGTAGACAAGCCTTGGTCTGGTCGTCCACGTGCATTACGACACATTTCATTGACCAACTGCAAGTTGACCTCACCTCAGCTACTGCGTGAGTGGTCAGACAAGAGTCACATCAGTGTCAGCTCATCAATAGTTCGTTGCCGATGCCTGCAGTTTGGTCTGCAGGGCTGCAAGGCGCAACCGGATCAACTGGGCGCGGAAGCACTCAGGCTGGACATGTGAAATGTGGGAAGCCTGTTTGGTAACCAGGGCCACACCTACGTGAGGTGGTTTCCTGGAGAGGAGTTTAAGCCTGAGTGCCTCAACCTCACTGTGAAGCATCCTTTGAAGGCCATGGTCTGGGGCTGCATGGCAGCCAGTGGTGTTGGACGTCTGCACATCGTTGATGGAATGTTTAATGGGACCAAGTACATCACAATACTGCAAAAGTGCATGGTGCCATCAGCTCAGCAGCTATCTCCATGCCAGTTCCTGTTCCAAGATGACAACATACCTTGCCATCGCTCCAAACAGGTGATCAACTGGAAGCGCCAGAACAACATTGAGTCAATCGACTGGCCTGCCCAATCTCCGGATCTGAATCCAATCGAGAAATTGTGGCACAAGGTGGCCTTGGAGATATCCAATATCAACACATGAGTTGAGTCACTCAATGCAGTCTGGAACCACAGTGTCACCCATGATCACCTCATCAAACTGGTTCAGTCAATGCCGACATGGTGCAGACAGGTGATCAAGAACAAAGGGTGGCCCACCAAAAACTGAGCAATCACTGACACACAAAGCAGCCTGTTTCAAGGGCACCTATATATGAAGGAGACATGATGCGCATATGTACTATTTTAAAGCATACTAATTTACTTTATTTTCACAAGTAGTTCCAGACTTTCTGCACACCACTTTATGTTCCAGTATCCACAAAATTGTAAAATTAGAATCAAGTGATTTTAAAAAGTTTATTCTAATAGCCAAATGTATCCCTTATGATGTGGTACACAGACAAATCTATTGGAGTCAAAGAAGAAATTAAAATAAAGGTCAGAAAGTTGAAAAATCGCAAAATTCACAAATGGTTCCAGACTTTTGCACACCACAGTAGATCAGGGTTAGGGTTACCAAGGTAAGCCACCAAACAAATCTTGGACAAATGATGGACACTTGGGTTAACCGGTTGCAGTCACCATGCACCTAACCCCACCAATTGATCGTTTTGCAGTTCAGAGCTCTCAGACCACGTTGAATCCCGAGTCACCTTCTCTGGTGGCACCGGATTTACAGGTCCTTGCCGGTGAGAGTGACTGGGCAGTCTTGTTCGGAAAAACTCACATGCTGTGCAAGGACGATGCCACCGCGGGATCCGTCCTCAAATAGCACGTTCGAACTCTTTGCAAAAGAAATACCAAAAATTTGTGAAAGAATCTGCCGCACAGTAAGCCTTCGATCAAGACAGCCAAACTTTATCGCCCCCACCAAAGCCCTTTTCAAGCGGGGGCAGGCTCTTAGACGAACTCATCACAAGTGAGACGCTTCCAACCTGTACGAAATAGAAGCAGAATTCCGAGAATGTTTCAAGGAAAAGGGAACCTTCCTATCACTTGTAGAGGCCGATGACAGAGTGGTAGCGGAAAGGACTGTCATGACATCAGCAATCGAGCATGAGGAGGTACAACGGGCCCTTCACAGTCTCAATGCAAAGTCCTTTCCAAGCCCTGACGGAATCGAAATGGCTGTCGTCAGGGCCGTTGAAGCTTCCACATGGATGAACCTTTTCAATTGCTTCCACTTACTTCAGGATTGTCAGACCGTGCTCCCGAGGAAGGCAAACACGACCTGAGACAAGATTACCGACTGTATACTCACGTTTTGGCAAGGTGCCTGGGAAACACCCTACCACTAGATTCATCACAGAGTTGGCAGGATGTAGTACCAACTTATACATCCTTGAAGGGCTACTGAAACATTCGAAAAAGACGCACACCAACCTGGAACTTGTGATGTTGGACTTTGCAAAGGTGTTTAATACAGTATCGCACCAGCACCCGTGGGAGGCCTTGAGAATACAGGCGGTACCAGAGGTCTTCATTAACATTGTAAAAGATCTGTACCTGGAGTGCGACACTGTATTCTCAATTGACAGACAGAAATCGAGGTCCATTCCAATCCGTGGAGTTAAGCAAGGTGACCCTCTCTCACCTTTGCTATTCACTATCGCCAGGAAGTGCAATGATATCATATACTGCCTGTGCCGATGATCTGTTTAGTGCCTTGTCGATGCGACGCAACATGAAAAGAATGATCAAGAAGGGAGTCTCCTGTGATCAGACTAGCCTCCGACTAAATCCAAAGAAATGCAGAAGATTATCGATCAAACCGATTGGGAAGACATACAAGCTGCGGGAGAAACCACGATGGAAAATACCCACTGAAACTATTGTGGTGGCAGGACCGGACGGCGTGTTGCAGTATCTGAGAATAGATGTTAGCCCCCTGGACCAACTTATGCTTGAGGAAGGATAGCCCGGAACGCTTTACCAACCAGCTGATTGCCCTTCAACAGGCTGCACTGAAGCTCTGACAGGTGGATCTTCTGGCTGACTATCTACTACCAAGATGGCAATACACGCTCATCCACCCTGAGATGGGATGCTTCTGTCATCACGTATCTCAAGAGAATCTTACATCTTCCCCCATGTGCTTTGATGCACTTATTCTACACTGCAACCAGGGATGGAGGACTAGGTGTAGCCTGATTAGCTCGAAGCATACTCTCTGAAAGACACCAACATCTGCAGAAAATTGCAGTTGTTGAGGATGCGCAGGTTCAGACAACCATATCTGCTGCGCATCTAAGAGTCCATGACAAACATCTGGTACCATGGGAGTAAAGTGCTCTGCCAACCATGCACTCAAACTCCGACTCAGCATCTGTCTGACGAAGGAAACGTTAGTCCGTGGATGTTCCTTGGACAAGACTTGTTGTCAATGTCAAGCTCCGACCGAAACACTCGGATATGTGAGCACTGCCTGCTTCTACACCAAAGCCAAATGCATCAGACACCACAAATCAAGTCTGCTGAATGCTCATAGCCGAAGCTGTAGGACGTTGCCAGACTTAGTGTTCACTATGCCACACACCTGGATAATTTGATGGCATCTCTAGACCAGGCGTACGAGGAAAAGTGTGCAAAGCAGTGGTGGGATTCAAGTGGTTCCCACTGGTTCATATGAACTGGTTACTAAACTTACAAAAGTTTTCCCTTATACAACATATGCTTTCATGGAGTAAGGGCAGGGCCAGCCCACCACACACTAAGGCGCACTACATCATGTGTTTGGGATCTTCCAAATACAAATGGAAAAAATGTTAAATAAATAAATAAAACGAGTCAAATTTTCGAGAATCTGATCACTACAACCAAACCACACATGTATTCGTGTGTGTGTGTGTGTGTGTGCACTATTATAGCCATTTGAGATCGCTTTACTGGGAAACAACAGTTGGTGTGAAAGATTTGATTTGCCAACACTATCTGTATAACACAATTGTGGTAACTTTCAAGTAAAATCAGTTTATGCATTTTATTTTCATAACATGTTTTGCTCTAACTATATGATTAGCAGATTTATACATTCTGTACAGTACATTACTAATTGCAATCACTCGTCTTTTTCACGGATTTTCTTAACCCATATTATTCAAAACGAGCAAACCAAACCAAGCAAAAAGTTAGTCAATACTCAATGGAGTTCTTGAAGTTTTGGTTTATACCTGCTGTACATGATGAACGTGCAGCTTTTTGCCTATAATGTAAACATACTTTGACAAATGAATCAATGAAAGCAGGCCGACTTGAAGCTCATTTGAGGGTAAAACACTTTAACCCTGTCAATTCAAAATTGGAATATTTTAAATGACTGAAAGAGAAGTTTGAACATATTTTAAAAAATCACTTCATTATTTGCCGTGTAAACTACAGCCCTAAATTGTACCATTGAAGCTAGCTATGAAATTTCTCTTGATAGTAAAACATGGAAAGAATCATACATATCAATGTTTCTCAAAACAGTTCTGCAAATGGATGACAATGATGACATGGGTCAAGATGTTGAAAAACAGCTTATTGAGAAGTTGAAATCACGAAAGTTCTCAAAACAAATGGATGAATCTACCGTACGCGACAGCGAGGCTCTGCTATTAGCATAAGTGATATATATTGATCAGGAAGACTTTCAAGAAGAGATGTAGTTTTGTGAATCATTAGAAACTACTACTGCAGCTGATATCTACAGCAAGCTCAAAAATATTTTAGATGAAAATGAAATACCAAAAGAAAACATTGTATCTTGTGTTGCAGATGGTGCACTTGCTATGATGGGTAAAAAAATACACAGGAGGAAAATCCAAACATGTTGGTTGTGCATTGTGTTGTTCACCAAGAAAACTTAGTTGACAAGAAAATTTCCCCTATTTTACACGAAATACTGCATGTTGTGATCAAGTGCATCAATGCCATCAAAGCCAGTGCCAAATGTGAATGTCCGTTTAAACCATTGGTTCCCAACCTGGGGGTAATTTAGCAATTTTTCGGGGGTAATGGAGGGGTGACAGAAAAATGTTAAGAATTCTGAAAATCAAGAAAGCATTGCGGTACCTTGTATTAGGATTAATGTTAACTTAGTCTTAGTATTTTAAGTTGTAAAGTAAACCTACTATAAGTAACAAAGCTAAACCAAATAACAATAAATATAAAAAACTAATATATATACAGTATTAGAAAAGAAGAAATATATAGCTCTGTGGTAACCGAAAAGTATTTTCACAAGTATGCTTCAGGACACGTCACTCAGTAACCCCGATGACTCATCGACAAGTCCAGTACGCGTCACTCACTGCCCGAGTCTGCCTATATTTCAGACTGCCAGTTTCTCTGTGAGCATCAGCCGAGGTAGACATAAGCTGGTATGTATGTGTACTGCCCTGTGCAGTATATACTTAGTATTTACCCACTGTTACTGTGAGTTTGTGTTATTAATTTTGTATATAATGTATGCGTGGTTCTTATGTTTTCAATGGTTTTGCTAGCATTAGCGGAGTATGCGAGGCTGCGTACGTTCACTGTAGTCTTGCGCTACAAGATGCTCTTGTGCTGACAAGCATGATACATGCAGCCTGGCGAATGTATGCGTGTGTGCTTGAATCAGTGAACTTGTGTTAGCTGCCATGCGAGAAATTATGTACCTCGCGTTTTGCAGTGTATTCACGGATATTGTGTTGAATAGGTGTTGCGTTGAGTTTTTCAGTAGTGGTGTACTGAGGTTTTGGTGTTGCGGATTTGGCTTCTGATATAATCGAGTTGTGTATTGAAGTGTAATTTAGTGTAACTGTGTATTCGAGTGTGTGAGTGCAGAATTTTTTATTTTTATTTTTAACACAGTTACATCATTCCTATGCTGAATAAGCTCTTCTAATGTTATCTAGAATGCCATGAAAAACTAAATAATAAGTTCTCAGTGTTCACACTTTTTATGCATTTTTTTTCTTTTTCTGAAGATTGAACAATAAAATGTCCAAAAAGCGAACCTACTCTGACGCCTTTCTTCGCTATGGCTTTGTGAATTTACCATCCGGTGGAGAGGATCGGCCACAATGTGTGATATGTCACAAAGTGTTGACAAATGAAAGCCTGAAGCCATCAAAACTCTCAACTCACCTCCAGAAGTGCCATCCAAATCTTCAAAATAAGGATCAGGCTTATTTTCAGCGCCAGGCTGTAGCACTGAAGAATATCCAGTTCGGATCATCTGGAATTCAAGCCCAAAAGCTTCCAGCTGCGGTCGAAGCATCCTACTTTGTTGCATATAAAGTTGCCGAACAACAGAAATGCCACACCATTGCAGAGAATCTGATTATGCCTTGTGCATACGAGATGGTAAGCAAGGTATGTGGGGAGGATCAAGCGAAGAAACTGAGTGTCATATCTCTATCAAACAACACCATCCACAGACGAATCGATGACATGGCATCAGATATCTTGTCCCAAGTTATAACAGAGATCAAAGAAAGCTCATATAGCAAATTCTCCTTGCAATTTGATGAATCGTGTGACGTAGCCAGTTGTGCTGTTCTCCTTGGGTTCGTCCGTTACATCCACCAGGACAGGATCAAAGAAGAGTTCCTATTTTGCGAGAATCTGCTAACAACCACGAAGGGAGAAGATGTCTTCAATATCATCAACAGTTTCTTTACCAAGAATGGATTGGATTGGAACAGCGTTCAACAGGTAGGGAGCGATGTTTATATAAAGTCTAAATTAGTATAAATACAATGAATTACATGGCATATAGTCATATACAGTTTTATTTATTGTACAAGTAACCGTAGTGTAGCTAATATTTTGTGCATGATTAACACAAAAAACATCGTGCGTCGTACTGAAAAACTAAAGTACCAAAATAATTAAATTAATACCATATAATTATAACGCAAAAGATAAGTAACAATAACTAACTGACGCAATCTATAATATTTTTTTTTCTTTTTAATCCAGGTCTCCGTCGATGGAGCACTAGCGATGATGGGTGGTCATCGTGGATTACGGGGCCTCATACAAGCTGTCAATCCAGAAATTTCTGTAGATCATTGCATCATTCATCGGTACTCTCTTGGATCGAAAAGCCTGCCTGGTAATCTGAAGTTAGTGTTTGAAGATGTGTTGAAAATCGTCAACTTCATCAAGTCCAGGGATGTGAATTCGCGCATATTCAAGGAGCTGTGCAAGGAAATGGGAGAAAAGTATGAAGTTCTGCTCTACCACACCGATGTTCGCTGGTTGTCACGAGGCAAGGTTATACATCGTGTCATTGAGCTCCGAAAGGCTATTCAAGAATTCCTGGAACAAAAAGGATCTCCTTTTGCTACCAAGTTCACTGATAAGGAGTGGCTTGCTCGACTTTGTTACTTGGCTGACATATTTGCAGAGCTGAACAGTGGTAATCTGCAACTCCAGGGCCGAAACACGACTGTCATTGATGCCCATCACACTGTGGCTGCATTTCTGGGGAAACTGAGACTCTGGATTCGGCGCTTGGAGAAAGGAGTGATCGCCCAGTTCCCCACCCTAGACCAGTTTATTGAGGAGAATAGTCATAATACTGGATCTCTTCTACAGACCATCAACAAAGAGATGAGCGACCATTTGAAGGGGCTTGAAACAAGCATGCATCACTACTTTCCAGAGAGTGACCAAGAAACAGCCAGTCTTCAGTGGATCATTCATCCCTTCTCTGTACCTGATGAGGCCATTCATGATGATGATTTCCCTGCAAAGGAGGAGTGGATCACAATGCGAGCCAATGAAACCTTGAAAATCGAATTGCAAAACCAAAATGCAAATTCCTTTTGGATTTCACGACTAGCCGACTTGCCAACTCTGTCCAAGAGAGCCTTGAAGTTGTTGGTATCATTCTCAACAACGTATCTGTGCGAGAAGGGGTTCTCAACTGTGCTGGGGATGAAAACAAAAAAGAGGACTCGTTTGAATGTTGCAAACGATGCCAGGCTGGCACTTTCAACCATGAAGCCAAGAATTCCTCAACTAGCTTCAAGTATGCAACTCCAACCATCTCACTGATGCTCTTGACATCTTTGGTAAGTCATTAGAGATGCAAAATGTACTAATACAATAAATAAAAGAAATTATCTCTAGTGTTTTAGTTTAGCCATATATATCAATGTTGACAACATTTTGTGAAAGGGGTAACATGCTAATTGTGGCATGCTAAATTGGGTAACAAGCTGAAAAAGGTTGGGAACCACTGGTTTAAACGAAACAGGCCATTTTCTGACATCGAAGATGAAATTGAACTGCAAGCAAAAAATGGGTTAGATATGGGAGTGGGGCTCCATTCTCGGAAAACCGCTGTTAAAATAGTTGATCATATTGCGCAGGAGATCAAAAATGAAATATTTACCAAAATAATTCAACAGAACTTAAAACTCAGTAAACACCCGATATATGTATTTTTTCATGTACACAGTTGTCATTGGCGCCAACACTCTATTTCTTATTTACCGTGTTTGCCGGTGTATAAGTCGACCTTTTTAGATCAAAAATCGACATAAAAAAATCGACCTCGACTTATACACCGAGTCATGAAATTCAACTTCGTATTCATCGCTTCAAATGTGATGGTAATTACTACACTCTTCACAAAAAGTTATAGCCAGTAAGAGCAGAATAATGTGGTTGCCCTTACAAGGCCAGATATTGCGTTCACTGCCCTTAAAAGGACACATTATGCGTTCTCGTACGTGGAAGTCGCTCAGTACTTCGTGTGGCCGCCGTTCGCATCGATATCGGCTCGAACTCTTCTTGAGTTCCGAAGATGTTGCGAATCGATTCAATCTGCAAAGCCGAATCAGTCGTCGATCGCCCTGGAACTGGTAGCTCTTGGACGACCACTCACGCTGAGTCGATCCAGACATCCATACTTCCGGAACTTTCTCACCCAGAAGCCGACAGTCGCCCTTGGCACTCCAAGAAAGTCAGCAATAGCGTTTCGGCTCAGGCCAACAACTTCTCACATCCCGATGGCTCGGTAACCAAGGCCGTTTCTCATGCATCTCATTGTGCGTGGGTGTGCGTCCGTCAGGCTCATCAAACAGCGAGAGAAACTGAATCATATAAAGCGTTCGTCGCATTGACACGCACCCTCAGCAACAATTTCAAATATTTTCACCTCAATCACGGACACCGAAAGCCAGGCAGCGACGATGACTGCTTCGGGGAAGTTATTGGCTGGGTAGCTAATAACTTTATTTGTAGAGTGTAGTTATGGTACGTGCAGAATACGAAGAAAATTTTCTCCCCTTTCTCGTATCTCATTTGTTGTCTCTGCGTTTGCCTTAACAAGCAATCATTTGACTAAAAATTCTTTGCAAAGATCAATCTAATTATAGAAGTGAATGGTATAAAATGATAACTACGTAAACATTCTATCATTATACTTACCCATGTCTAAACGAATGAAATACTCTGCGAAGTTCAAACTGCAAGTTGTAAACTTTGCCGAAGAAACTAACAACTGTGCTGCCTCAAGAAAGTTTGGCGTAAATGAGAAACTCGTAAGAGATTGGAAACGCAATGCAACACAGCTAGCAGTGATGCCAAGAAACAAATGTGCTAATAGAGGAAAAAGCTGCCAGTGGCCAGCACTTGAACAAGAACTTGTATGCTGGGTCGAGGAGCAACGAAAGTGTGGGTTCGTCGTCACAAGAAATATGATTCGTCTGCGAGCTTTGGCTTGTGCCAAACAAAGCAAGATTACACTGGTCAACAAATTTTTATTTTTTTTCTTTGGCAGACCATCTAGGAGTGTTTTCTGGGGTTTTGAAGGTCGCTGATTACGAATATAACATTGGTTTTGTCTGATTGGCTCTAGTTTAGAAGATATTGATAGCCTCAAATAAGCCTAAACTGCTAAAATTCTCCCTGAAATACTTCAATATAGAAGCAGTAAATAATAATTTTCTGATATTATTGAATCATTATAATGATTATAATCATTATAATGATTCAATAATATCAGAAAATACATAATAATTATTATGTATGTAGTGTTTTAAAACAGTATTTAAGAATTTTCTTTTTAATTCTTTTCCTTTTTTATTCCAGAGTTGAAAATGAGTTCTTCTAAAAGACGTTGTAGATATGAACCGGATGTCTTTTGTTACATCTGTGGACAGTATATGATGGCACAACAAAAGAGGAATATTACAGACTTTGTCAAGAGGGCGTACAAAGCATACTTCGATATGAAACTAGGTGACCAAGATAAGTCTTGGGCCCCACATATGGTGTGCAAAACCTGTGTAGAAAGTCTCCGCGGTTGGACCAATGGTAAGCTGAAGTTGAAGTTTGCTGTACCAATGGTGTGGAGAGAGCCCAAGAATCATTTTGATGACTGCTACTTCTGTATCAATGACATGACGGGGTTTAACAAGCACAAGAAAGCAAATTGGCAGTATCCGAGCCTGGATTCTGCTATCCGTCCTGTTGCGCACTCTGAGGATCTACCTGTGCCTGTTTTCACCAGTCTGCCTGAAATCGATGAAACCGAAGAGATTCCAGCTGATCTTTCAATATCAAGTGGTGATAGCTGTAGTGACTATGAAGAACCCTCAAATGGCCCTCAGCTTTTCAATCAATCTGAACTTAATGACCTAGTGCGAGACCTTGTTTTGTCGAAGGAGCAGTCTGAAGTTCTTGCATCACGACTCCAAGAGAAAAACATTCTTGATTCTGGCACAAAAGTAACATACTATAGGACAAGGGGCAGGCTTGCTTGCTTCGTTTCTTTTCTAAAGAAGATGACCTGATCTTTTGTAATGACGTTTCTGCACTTCTTAACTGCATGGGGATCTCGTCATATGACCCAGCAGATTGGCGTCTCTTTATAGATAGCTCGAAAGCAAGTCTAAAAGTTGTACTTTTGCATAATGGCAATAAGTTTGCTCCTGTACCACTTGGCCATTCTACCAAGATGAAAGAGAGTATGATGGTATCCAATTTGTTCTTGAAAAGCTAAATTACAACACTCATAAATGGCTGATTTGTGTGGACTTGAAAATGGTGAATTTTCTGCTTGGTCAGCAAAGTGGGTACACAAAGTATCCCTGCTTTCTTTGTTTGTGGGATAGCAGAGCAAGAATCCAGCACTGGAGAAGGGAGAACTGGCCAGAACGAGAAAGTCTCGAAGTCGGCACAGCCAACGTCATCAATGAGCCTTTGGTACCCAGGGATAGAATCATCTTCCCTCCATTGCACATAAAACTAGGGCTCATGAAGCAGTTTGTTAAGGCGTTGAACAAAGATGGGGATTGCTTCAAGTACATATGCAGGCAATTTCCAGGTCTTTCCATCGAAAAAGCTAAAGGTGGCATCTTCGATGGACCTCAGATTCGAACGCTCATGAGGGATTCTGACTTCACTAATCATATGAACATGGTTGAGTTAAATGCTTGGGTGTCCTTCACAGATGTAGTGACAAACTTTTTGGGAAATCACAAAGCTGACAATTACAAGCAATTGGTCCGTAAGATGCTTACTGCATACGAAAAACTAGGGGCAAATGTGAGCATCAAAGTTCATTTCTTGTTTAGCCACCTCGACAGATTTCCTGGTAATCTTGGTGATTACAGTGAGGAGCAAGGAGAGAGATTCCATCAAGACATCAAAACAATGGAAGAGAGGTATCAAGGCAAATGGGATGAGCACATGATGGCAGACTACTGCTGGAACCTTTTGAGAGACTGCCCGAAAGTTGCTCACAAGCGAAAATCGTATAAACGTCAATTTCACTTTTGTGAATAAAATATTGTTTTGTGTGTTCATTGTAACTAAGAATCTAGTGTATAATAATGCTTTGCATTAATTTATGATATATAACTGATTATGTAAATGTTTTTTTCCCTTGGAGAATTAAAATTCAGCAAATTTTTAGCAAATTTTTTGTATATTCTCGAAATATATGAAAAGTGTTCATTTATTAATAAATGAAATGATGTTATATCTAACTTAACTTGTTAGATTGAGATTTTACACTGTCTTTGTGGTTTTGGATTATCATAAAAATCAATATCTGACATTTTTGCACTATTTAGCCGTTTTTTGTACGTTTAGTTATGGTCGCGAATGGGTGATTTCAGACGAAGACGACCCCCCCTGTGATATCTCCAAAACTAGAGCCAACTTGAAAAAACAAATGTCAGATTCGGATTCAGCGCCCTTGAAAACCCCAGAAACCAGTCTCACTTTTCCTGCCAAAAATATTGTGTTGACCAGTGTTACCGATTTCAAAGGAACTATAAGTTGGTGTTCACGATTTTTAAAGAGAAATGACCTTGTGCTATGACAAAGAACTAAACTTGCTCAGAAACTGCCTGAAGATTTAGAGGAAAAGATAACTCTCTTTCAATCCGTCGTAATCAAGATGAGAAAAAAAGAACAATATGACTTATCGCAAATTGGAAATATGGACGAAACACCGGTATGGTTTGATATGCCTACATCGAAAACTGTATCTGCCAAAGGTGAAAAAACTGTTCTCGTGAGAACAACAGGCCACGAAAAGTCTAGATTCACTGTTGTTCTTTCCTGCTTAGCTGACGGTACAAAGCTGAAGCCGATGGTCGTTTTTAAGAGAAAAACTCTACCGAAAGGACAGTTCCCTTCTGGTGTAGTAATTCACAATCATCCAAAAGGATGGATGGATGAGGAGGGAATCAAGATCTGGATAGAAAAAGTATGGAACTCTCGACCTGGAGGAATGTTAAAGAAGAAAAGTCTTCTCGTATGGGATTCTTTCAAAGCCCATCTAGTGGACTCCGTCAAAAGAAAACTTAAATGCAACAACACTGATGTCGCCGTTATTCCTGGTGGACTAACAAGTGTTGTGCAGCCACTTGATGTTTCTTTGAACAAGCCGTTCAAAGACAGATTGAGAGGAAATTGGAGTATTGGATGATAGAAGGCGAGAAGCAGTTTACTAAAGGGGGAGCCATGAAAGCACCATCGTTAGAAATAATAACAGGATGGATTAAACAGTCGTGGGATGATGTGTCGCTGTCTACTGTGGAACGCTCCTTTAAGAAATGCTGCATTTCCAACGCTCTCGATGGGACAGAAGACGACCTTATCTGGGAAGAGGAGGAGGAAACTGAGGATAAAGAAGACCAAGAAGATGCCCTTTATGACGACAGACTAAACGAAAATGAATGGAACGAGCTTTTTGGAAATAGTAACGATGAAGACGGATTTTGAACTCTATGTAAGCACTTTATAATTCTAATTTATTGTTTCTTAACTAAAAATAAACCACTTTCTAAGAGTGTTCATTGTTGTTAGTCTCTCTCGGCGCGTAATATCACAGGGTTACAAAGTAAATAGTATTCAAAATGGCGTATAGATCGCTCGCTACAAACTCGCGAATTTGAACACATTTCGTCAATAAATTTCGCATATTTCTGGTTGAATTTTAAAGTTTAAGATAATAAAACAATTGAGCTCGACTTATACAAAGGATATATCATAAAATCGTAAATTTCCGTCGAATTTTAGGGGTCGACTTATACAACGAGTCGACTTATACACCGGCAAATACGGTATTTATTTTATTTTTTTATTTATATTTTGGCAGTGCTTGAGTCACCATCTACAACTCGTTTTGGATGATTCCATCAAAGATATAAAACAAATTAATCACTTTAAAGTATTTATTGATGAAATCTACACGGTCTTTCACCTATCAAATAAGAAGCAAATGCAACTTTTTAGAATTTCAGAACAACTTGGATTAGAAATCCCAAAGATTGGTAGAGTTTTAGGACCAAGATGGGCCAGGGGCTACTCTAGCATATACGCCAGTACGCACTGGCGTACTAACTATGACAGTCACCTTAAAAAGGTCCGGGCTCCTGTTAATGCCATGTACGCACAGGGCCCGGACCTCGGTAACTCGCCCACGCATCGCTGACTGTCGGAGTACGCCAGCTCAGTTGCACCTCGGACCTCCGTTGAGGTTATTACCAGCCTATTATTCCAAATCAATATAACCAGGGGGGATTTCAATTTTATGGGTTTACTGACCCAGTTACAGGCACTGTGTGGCGTGGGTATGTTTAATTTGAGTGGGCTCAGTACAACATTGACTGAGTGAAGTTGCCAAGACATTTCCAGCTATTCAGGTAAATATATTGTTAAATATTTAAATTAAAAAGTATCTACTAACTCATGAGAGGCTGCTGGACCTCCAGGACCCCCCCAACTCGCCGACGGACCTCCAGGTCCGCCCCAACTCGCCGACGGACCTCCAGGACCACCCCTACTCGCCGATGGATCTCCAGGACCACTCGAACTCACCGACGGACCCCTAGGACCACTCGAACCCGCCGACGGACCTCCAGGACCACCCCGACTCGCCGACGGACCTCCAGGACCACCCCGACTCGCCGACGGACCAATATATATAATACTTCCGGTATTTTATTGCGCACATTTGCATTTAATTGGAGCATTTAGCCTGCTGGACCTTTTACAGGATAGGCGTGGACTGCAGTTGAAGTTGGTAATTATCAATTCAAATTCACTTTATTGATATCCATTTATAAATTTATATACGTAATTGAAATACTTTTCCATACTTTACATATGTCATTTTTTTCAGCTTTATAATGCCAGGTCGTGCAGACCAACGCGAACGTGAGAAGAAACGGGCTGCTAAATCCTGTCAATCAATTCTGGGCTTTGTTAAGAAGAGAAGACCAGATGATGATGATGAGAAAGATCAAGAGAGTACATTACCTGACACATCTAATGTTCCTGATACAACCCAAGGAGTAGAATGTGATGAGTCAAACATATGTGACCATGAGACTGGTAAAGATTCAAGCCACGACGTAGAATTAGATGAGTCAGATGTATCTGAACCCGAACCCATCCCAAGTACTAGTAGTGAAGATTTACCAACATTATCTAATGAAAAGAATGTGAAAGAAGTTGACGTACAGCCTAGCGTTGAAGGCAGTGTTCGTTTATTTGGTTCCGTAAGTTATGGGCCAGATTATATTGATGTTTCCCCATCAATGACACCGAAGTCTTTATCCGAATCAGAAAAACTTACACTTCTCAGAAGTACATGGACTGGAGAGAACTTCAAATTCGAACCCAGACTTATAAGTGGCAGGCATAGGAAGTGCCAATCTGATTGGTTTCGGAAAAACACTTTCCTACGTTACAGTGTATCCTCCAACACTATTTACTGTGTGCACTGTTTCTTCTTCAGCAAGGATCCTAAGCGTTCAATAATGCGGACAGGGGACTGGTCAAATGTGACAAAATTGATTAGTAAACATATGAAGGATTCCAGCCACCATGACTTTGCAGATGCCTGTGCGAATGATTATCTACTAGTTGCCTCTGGAGAGGTTCCAAACATCCGAGAACAATTAAACCAACAACTGAGAGACAAAGTTGCCCGTAACTGTGATATCATTGCCTCTGTAGCAGATATTCTTCTTTTGATGGCTCGTCAAAATATGGCTATTCTAGGTCATACACCAGACCAAAGTAATTTTTCTGCCCTTATCACCCACACAGCTAAATCTGATGAAAAGCTGCGTAAGCATTTAGAAGAGGCTAAAGGAAATGCAAAGTATACTTCTGTTACTATCCAGAATGAACTTGTACAACTCATGGCTGATCAAGTGTTAGAATCAATTGTACGTGACTGTAATGCTGCAGAATGTTTCACATTTATTGCTGATGAGTCTACGGATGTTGGTGTACAAGAACAAATATCTGTCTGTGTGAGATTTGTTCATGTTGACCAAAATGGGAAACATACACTACGTGAAGAATTCCTGAAGTTTGTACATGCAGACACGGGTACAAATGCTGCAGCTTTAACTGCAAAGTTCTTAGAAACCTTAAGGGATGTGAAAATAGATATAGAGAAAATGCGTGCTCAGGGATACGATGGTGCTGCAGTTATGAGTGGCCATGTATCAGGAGTGCAAGTCAGGATGCGAAATTCATGTCCACTTGCCATTTATTTCCACTGTCGTCCACATGTCTTGAACTTGTGCCTTGTTCATTCCTCTAAAGTGAAGATTTGCCGTAATGTGATGGACACAATGACTGAGGTTTCAATTGCCATTCGTTACTCTGCAAAACGGTCCTTGAGTTTAGAAAAGCATATTGATCAAAATGAGCGTGTGAAGGAGCAGATGGGTGGTCGGGTTAAATTAAAAACCCTATGCGAAACACGTTGGACCTCTAGAGCAGATTGTTTAAGTGTGTTTGTCTCAGGTTTTGATGCCATCGTGGAGACCTTTGAAGATTTGGGAGAAGAAGGAGACAGCAAAGCTCGTGCTTTAGCGGCTTCCATATTAAAGTGGGATTTCATTATTGCCACTGTGTTTCTAGAACATGTGTTTGAATATACACATGAGCTCGCCATATTTTTGCAAAAGCCTACTCTGGATTTAGTAGAGGCTTCACGAGAAGCAAGTGCCGTTGTTTCAACTTTTGAGGCAGAAAGGGCTGATGATGAAGTATGGAAAACATTATTTCAGAAAGCTGAAACCATGGGCGCTAAGTATGACTTGCAGCCTTCAAAGCCCAGAACTGTAGGTCGACAAAGACATTGTGAAAACGTTCAGGCTGAAACGGTCAGTGATTACTGGAAACGGGCCATGTATCTGCCTTTTTTAGACCACTTAATACAAGAAATGAGGGATTACCTTATATCTCCTCTACCAGGATTCCATGCGCAGTACTTAGTACCCAGACGGCTTCAAGATTTATCAACAGCAAATGTTGATAATATATATGACCATTTTAATGAAGATTTTACTATAACAAAAGCCCAATTTGAACATGAAGTTACTCGTTGGAAGTCCAGATGGCAACATGTAGAGGCACAAGACCAACCTGATTCTTTAATAACAACACTTGATTCAACAACCAAGGAATTGTATCCAGCAGTGTATACCGCCATCAATACATTGTTAACATATCCCGTGTCAGTGTGTACTGCAGAGAGAAGCTTCAGTGCTTTGAAACGAATTAAAACAAAACTCAGGAATACCATGACCCAGCAGAGACTGTCCGATTTGGCAATTCTTCATATTCATAAGAGTCACGATATTGATCTAGCCAAAGTTGTAAGAGACTTTGCAAACGCTAAGCCACGAAGGATGGAACTCTTGTAAATAATTATATTGGATATATATTACCAACCTTATTACTGATATTGATTACTGGCGATGTATTTTGTACTGTGCAATATATGATTTATGTTAAGAGTTTTTTATTGAGTAATATTGAGTAGTAGAGTAGTAATTTTATTGATGGCAAATATATCTTACGAGTATTATTTTGTACTGTGCAATATATGATTTGATTATGTTAAAAGTTTTCTATAGCTCTATATAGAAAATTCATGAGTAATTTTATTGATAGCATGTATATATATATATATATTTTAGTTAATAAAATACTTAATTTTAACACAGTTTTTTGTATAATCTTCAATATTTTTCAAGTAGATTA
This sequence comes from Nautilus pompilius, assembly GCA_018389105.1. Taxonomy (NCBI): domain Eukaryota; kingdom Metazoa; phylum Mollusca; class Cephalopoda; order Nautilida; family Nautilidae; genus Nautilus; species Nautilus pompilius. The sequence continues at coordinate 233,918 of JACATO010002199.1, read as the reverse complement.
AGTGCTCACATCCTTATAAATATGGCATAATTTAACACCTTTTTAACCTTAATTTTTAATCAAAAAGGTCCACTTGTTGATATGTGAGTACTACCTATATAATCCTGGAGTAGCCCCTGTGGGCTGCTTGCAGCCTTAGACCAACAGTTACAGTATAGCGCGCTTATCCAGCATTGTTTGAACTTTTCTCTATTAAGGAAAAATTTGCAGGAACAGCTAACCGTCTTTCAAACAAATCTTTTCTGGAAGATTTAGACTTAATGATTGATGTACACTGGCTCCCCTACTTACAAACATCCGAGTTACGAACATTCGGAGATACGAACGCGAGCTGACTGATGTTATATATGTGTTTGGAAAATGGCGTTATTTTGCCGCAAGTCCGTCATTTGGATTGCGCGCCACATCCGACTAGTTCACTGTTCTGCCGCTACCAACGCTGGGCAGCACCGTTCCATCTGCAGCATCCCAGTGTGTCCTGTTTATGCCCCCTCAGATACTTTACAGAGACATTTTTATCCGTTATCATGGCTAATAAATCGAGTGCTAGTGCTAGTGGCAAAAAGCGTAAGGCAAGTGATGATAGTGGTAGTGGCAGGAAACGTCAGGCAATTTCGATGGAAACGAAGGTGGCGAGAAGATGGCTAATAGAGCACGTGCCTATGGTTTGAATCGGTCGACCATCGGCACAATTTACAAGGGCAAGGATCGTATCATGGAACGTGAAGAATTCTGTGTCAATGGCATCCACTATCATTTTGAAGAAAAGAGGCAAGTGCATAGGAGAGATGGAAAAACTCCTTGGTATGTGGCTGGACAACACGAACCACTGACGAATGCCTCTTTCTCTTTCGTTGATCCAAGAAAAGGCTAGAAGCCTTTTCGACGATGTGAAGGCTAAGGCAGCAGAGGATGCTTCTGAAGATGAAACATTTGTGGCGAGCCACGGTTGGTTCGCCTGTTTTAAACAGTGTGCTAATCTGCACAACCTTAAGCTGAGTGGTGAGGCTGCAAGTGCGGACAAGAAGGCTGCCGAAGAATTTCCTTCTACCCTGAGGGGTATCATCGATGCTGACGGATACAGCCCCCAACAGATTTTTAACGTCGATGAAACTGGCCTGTTCTGGAAGATGCCAATGAGGATGTACATCAGTCGAGAGAAGAGCATGCCAGGGTACAAGGTGGCCAAGGATCGACTTACCCTGATGCTTGGCGGAAATGCGCCTGGTGATTTTAAGCTAAAGCCTCTCCTTGTCTATCATGCTGCAAACCTCCGAGCTCTTAAGAACGTGACCAAGAGTTCATTACCCGTTATTTGGATGTATAACAACAAGGCCTGGGTAACTCTTGCGATATTTGAAGATTGGTTCTACCACCACTTTATCCCAGAGGTCAAGCTTTATTGTCGTGAAAATATGACCCCCTTCAAGATTCTCTTGATCCTGGATAACGCTCCTGGGCATCCACCGCACTTAGACGACTTCCACCCGGACGTTAAGGTGGTCTATCTCTCTCCCAACACCACCTCTCTCATACAGCCGATGGATCAGGGTGTGATTTCCAACTTAAAGAAATACTACACGCGACGGACGCACAGACAAGCACTTCAAGCCATGGACCAGGAGAACGCCGAGACTACTTTACGTGACTTCTGGAAGTCGTATAACATTTACGACTGCATCAAGAATATCGATGCTGCATGGCGTGAGGTTTCTCAATCAAATATGCACGGCATATGGAAGTACCTGACCCCACAGTTTTGCCACGACTTTAAGGGTTTCAACCCACAGGAGGAGAGCAGGAAGGTGGTTGCCAGCCTGATAGAGATCAGCAAGAACCTGCAGCTCGACTTGGAGGAGGAGTACTTTGAGGAGCTTTTCAAGTCGCACTCAGAGGAGCTTATCAACGAAGATCTTATGGAGTTGGAAGAGATGCAGCGCCAACAGGAACAGGAAGAGGAAGCCGAAGAACCACTTCCCACCAAGAAGTTCAAAACAAAGCTTCTTGCGTCTGCCTTTTCGAAGTTTGAAGAGGGGTTGATGCTTTTGGAGGGTCAAGACCCAAATGTTGAGAGGTTCTTGAAGGTATCAACTGCTATTCACGACGCTCTACAGTGCTACCGTATCATCTACGATGAGAAGAAAAAGACCAGAGAGACTTCAATAGACAGTTTCTTCAAACGTAGGTCTGCGACCCCAGCTACCGAATCCTCTGCACCTTCATCCCCAATGCCTTCCACCTCAGCAGCTTTGCCTAAACGAACTCTTTTAGAAGAGTCTAACGACGACGTAAACAAGGCAACCGATGATAACATTTATTGTCCTTATTATTATTTTCATTAACTATCCTCATTATTTGAATCTTTAATATTACATCTATGTCTTATCTTTCTTTATTTACCATATACGTATATATAAGGGGTTTTAAATACCCTTAATTGCTAATTATAGACTGGAAATTACCATATAACGACTTACGAACAGCTGTTTGGAACCAATTGTGTTCATAAGTTGGGGAGCCAGTGTATGTGGAGATTTAAAAGTCATTGGGAATGGACAACTAAATACTTTTTCACTGAAGTCCGCTCAAAGGCTGTATGTCTTATTTGCCAAGAAACTGTCGCGGTTTTGAAGGAATACAACGTCAGCCGTCACTTTTCCACCAAGCATGCTAATTATGCTAACCACCAGTCAGCGCAAGAACAGACAGCTACCGTTCAGAGGTTGGCAGCTAATTGGCAGGCTCAGCAAAACACCTTTATCCGACAAACTGCCATCCAAGAATCAAGCACGAAGGCAAGTTATTTGCTGGCATTAAAATTAGCAAAGACCAGTGACTCGCCGTGTTGAGCTGATTGATGAAGACTTAGTTAGCAAGCTAAACAAAAAAAGCTGAGTCATTTACATTACAGGGTGTTCCAAAAGTCTTGGGCACATTTGAAGTCCCCATATCTATTTAACTATGAATGGTAGTAAGATAAAAGTTGTGTCATTTTAAAGCTAATTACATTAATTTTTTTGTAAGGCTATTGATTTTTTTTATTTCTTTTCAGATATTAAGATTTTTTTAGATATCTTTTCAGATTTTTAAGTTAATGGATAAATTGAGTGAGAAAGAGTCTGGTGACTTCATTTTCCAACAGGATGGAGCGCCACCACACTGGAGCCTCATGGTTAGACAGTTTCTGAACATAAAACTGCCAGACAGATGGATTGGAAGGTCTGGGCAGAATGATCACGATCTCATGTCCTGGCCACCCAGATCTCCAGATCTCACACCATGCGATTTCTTTTTGTGGGGATTTGTGAAAGGATTGGTATACGTGCCCCCTATTCCCAGAGACGTGGATGAGCTGAAGGCACGAATAACAGAAGCTGTTTCAACCATTGACAATGCAATGCTGGGACGCGTTTGGCAAGAATTGGACTATAGGCTTGATGTGTGTCGTGTGACCAATGGTGCTCACATTGAACATCTTTGAACATTCCATGTAAAAATTGAGATTACAAGCTTTCTGAATTTACCAGATGCGTTTTTATATCCTTAATAGTTTCCGAGATATTCATTGTCAAAATGTGCCCAAGACTTTTGGAACACCCTGTATATTCCTTGGCACTGGATGAAAGTAATGACATTAAGGACACCGCTCATCTTTTAATTTTCATCAGAGGGATTAAAGACAATTTTGAGATAACCGAGGAGATTTTGGCCATGGAATCCCTACAAGGGAAAACGCGGGGAGAGGCCTTGTATAACAGCATGTCTGGGGTCATCATGAGCTACTTCAAGTCACTAGAACCCCCCCGCCCTCCCACTCTTTTCAGTGTAGCCTAGCCAGCCACTCCTTAGCGACAAAAACCACTAATCGGATTAGCGGATTAGTGGCAACCGTAGACAAAGCGGCAGGAGTACACAAAGGAAGCATCATCGGTGACAAAATCAACCAGATGGAACCCCAACCATCTACCTCCTCAAATCACGCCTCGGCCGCCGGCAACAATGCGGAGGCCAGAAAAAGTACCCCGAAGGACGCTAGGGTCAATCAAGGAATGCCGTCCTTCGAGGAGTTTCACCGGGAGCTCGAGTTGGATGCTCAAGATGCCTCCAGCTTGAATTTTGAAAGGAAGAGCTCGCTCTTCGTCAGAGCGCTCAGCCTAGCCGGGTTGCTGCCCAAGGTGCGGGCAGTAATACCGAGTTACGGAGGCGCCATAGAGATCGTGTGCCGGACAACGAAAGACGCGGAGGAGCTGTGCACACATGCACTATCTATTAAAGGAATCCACCACGTCATGCGAGGGGCGCCCCCCTCGCGTGGGTAAAAATACGGGGTCTCCCCCTCACCACTGGGTGTCGGATCCCACAATAGATCCTAGAGAGGTATGGGCAAATACTCATACCCCTCAAATACGATTGCATACCTGGACTGCCGCTCCTCTCCGGGCAGAGGAGCGGAAACATGCTGCTGCGGGAGCCCATCCTGCGGCGAATCAAGGAGGTAGTTTACGGAAGAACATACAGTTTTTCCGTCTTCTACAGAGACCAGCCCGCCCCCCCCTACTGTCGAATACGTCGGACAACGGGGCATACACGCTTCAGCTGTCCGACGGGGGCGGAGAAGGCAGCCGATGAGGTAAGTGTCCCAACCCCCCAGACTGGACAGGAGTACAACGGGAAAAGAAACAAGGGTCCGAAGATCAGAGGGCCCAAAGGCACGGCGAAACCGCCAGACCCACCCACAATAAAGGTGGAAGAGCCGGAGCTAGAGAAAGACGACCTTCCCGATGCCCAGAAGACACCAACGGGCTCGGACAGAGAGGACGGTGAGGGATTCCAACCCTCCAACCCCTCCCAAGAGGAAGGAGCGGAAGGTGGAAAACCCACCAACACCCCAACAGCCGAAGGAATCGGCGACAGAGAGGGCCCACCCGAACCTACTGTGGTCCTCCAAAAGATAGCCCCTCCCACGACTCAAGGGGCTGAAGGCATGGAAGTGCCCACCTGAGAGGTGTCACTTCCATTTTGGACGGCTCTTTCGGCCTCGACTAGGATAACCGACCACGGACTGTGATTTTTCGACCACTGATAATGTCTAGACGCCTGGACAGGCACGGCGCCACTGGGGGGGCTGGGGGGGCGCCAGTCCCCCCACTTTTTTCCCAAGATAAATTTTTCTGTACCATTTTTTATACTTGTGGCAAAGTCAGACACCGGGGCGAAGTGATACACGACACTTCGCCTATTTTGCATAAATTAAAACTTTTACTAAATTCTACAAGTCAGGACAGTTAGCCAGCGGTTTTCATCGAGCGTTTTCAACATGGCGGCCATTTCATGTGTTACGTTGTAGCTACTCTAATTCCGGACATTGGTACCTCATTTTCCCCGGTTGAAAAAGACGTCTCCTCAACCTCAACAACTTCCGATATACACACAAATGGGCTCCATACTACAACACTGGTAACGCCCAAGGCCTTCCATCCTGACCATAATTTCAAGTTTCCAACGACTACGAAAGGAAAACAAAAAAGATCGTGTCAATGGCAATGGTTTGAAAAGTATCCTTGGCTAGACTACTCTATCGAAAAAGATTCAGTAACTTGTTTCCTATGCCGAAAACAGAATGCTCAAAAAAATCTAATAAGTGAGCATTGTAAGGAATTAGCTTTCTTGGAGACGGGGTTTCGAAATTGGAAAAACGCATTATCTAAGTTTGAAAAGCACCAAGTAAGTAAATGTCACATTGCTGCCACATCAAATGAGATAGTCATTCCACAGTGCGGAAATGTGATCGCAATGATCAATGCGAACGAACGGGCAAACATGGAAATGAACCGTCGTTGTTTTTTGGAGTTATTGGATGCAATACAGTATTTGGCTCGTCAAGGCTTACCTCTTCGAGGAGATGATGACGAAGAATCAAATTTAATTCAGTTCCTAAAGAAGAGATCGAAATCGTTTCCGGAGCTAAAAGATTGGCTAGCAAGAAAACAAGTCAAGTTTACATCACATGATATTCAAAATGAGGTGCTTAACATAATGGCTAATAATGTGGTAAGAGCATTACTAAAGAGTATAAGTGGGAATATTTTTTCTATCATGGCAGATGAATATACAGATGTTTCGAACAAAGAGCAGCTAGCATTTTGTTACGTTGGGTGACAGATGCTCTTGATGTTGCAGAAAAATTTTTAGGATTTTACGAAGTACCAAACATTAGCAGTGCAACAATAGTCGCGGTACTAAAGGACATCTTATCTCGATATCAACTAAATCCAGATCTATGTCGTGGTCAATGCTATGATGGGGCCAGTAATATGCTTGGTAAATCATCTGGTGTAGCAGTGCAGATACGAGAGCTACAACCACTGGCCCTGGAGACGCATTGCCATGCACATTCTTTATCACTATCAGTAAAGGATACTACCAAACACATTAAAATTTTGCGTGATACAATGGGCACAGCCGGTGAAATTGTGATCCTAATAAAATACTCGCCGAAACGGGAGAACATGCTTGGAATGATGAAAGATCAAATAGAGTGCGATTCTGAAGAGGTTTTCAAAGCCAATGGGATACTTAAACTTTCAGAGACACGCTGGACCGTTAGAGCAGACTGCTTCAAAAGAATCTTGGAAAATTACGATGATCTAATGAGAGTCTGGCAGCATTGTTTGGAGAATGACCGTATGCAGACCGACGTGAAATCTCGGATCAGTGGCGTAAAAAAACAAATGAAATCTTTTGATTTCTTTTTTGGATTGAATATTGGTCACCGACTATTTTCCCACACAGATAACCTATCTAGAACATTACAGGCTGAAAAAATGTCTGCTTGCCAAAGTAAAAGAAATGCAAACCTGGTGGTCAGCGTCTTAGAAGGAATGAGAAGTGAGGAATCATTCAATAGTTGTACGAATCCATCATTTTGAAAGCAAAGCAGCATTCTTTCATATCAGAACCTACCAATAAAAGAAAAAGGAAAGCCCACGACTACTCGATCGTAACGTTTCTTGATGGCAGCAGTAGCACTGAACCAGCATATCACCCTTGCACAGCACGCGATAATTACCGAAGTATTTATTACGAGGCATTAGATACATTGGTTACATCAATCAAGGAACGATTTTCACAGCCGAGCTTCGAAGCGTACGAGAAAATGGAAGGACTTCTCCTAAAATCAATCCAATCATTTGATACATCGGAAGAAATAGAGTATCTTCGTGCGCACTACAGCAATGACATTGTTATCAACCACTTAGACGTTGAAAAGGATGTTCTCTGTGCCATGTTTAAGGAAGAAAAAATCATTTGTTTCCAAGAAGTGGTTAACCATATAAAGAAGATAGATCAAGCACAGAGATTGCTAATTCCAAATGTTGTAACTATTTGTAAATTGCTTTTGGTAAATCCAGCAACCACAGCAACCGCAGAGCGCTCGTTTTCGCTTGCACGAAGAATAAAAACATGGTTGCGTTCGAAAATGTTGGCTGCACGATTCAACTCAATGGCTATCTTGCATGCACACAGACAATTAACAGAATCCTTGAGTCTAACTGAAGTAGCAAACGAATTTGTCAGCAAAAAGGAAAGCAGAAAATTCATTTTTGGGCGTTTTTCATAGATTTTATGACTAAATTGATTTTGAAACTTTATTAATCAACATGTATAATATTTGTTGATACTAACTGTTAGAAGTCTAATTTTTTCATCATAAAAGTTATTACGTTTCTTTTCCCATCGTACGTGTCGATAGTGTTTCATTATGACTCCTCCCTAACTTTTTCTCAATAAACAACGAGTGTTTTCTCAAAAACATCGTATTCTATACCCTGAGCACTATAATATTCTGTTAATTTTAAGTTCCGGAGATACTTTTTTAGCCAATCTAGAAGGTCTAATTAAAAATATTCTTGCGCGTTGCCCAACCGTGGTGGGTCCTATGTCAGTAAACTCAACTCTTAGCCCCCCCAGGTTCAATTTCGTGGCGCCGTCCCTGCTGGAAATCTTATCCCTGAATTTAAGAGGGATAAAATTTAACAAACATTGGAATAGCTACCTAGATCAACTGACACACACCGCACACGACCGAATAATCTGCATGCAGGAGCTGCATCTGCAGTCTAACCATGAGGTAGATAAGTATCTCACCAACTGGCATGGACTAGCAGTAACCAGCCTAGACCCAATAGGTAGAAAGGTGTAGCGATCCTTTTCCACCCAAACATAAGCACAAAAATAGAACACACCTACAAAGACGACGACGGACGGATCGTCATAGCCAGCTACCAAAACCAGCTCCAAAGAAAAGTAATGATTGTATCGGTGTACGCCTCTACCGTTGCGAAGGAGCGGACAGCATTCTTTCTGCGCTTCAACGATATCTTAGAACAGGAACTTAGGTCATACCCTGCAGATGACATTTACATTGCAGGTGACTTTAACTGTGTCCCTTCCCATGAGCTAGACAGGCAGGGATCAGACATTAAAAGTAGAACGCATCTGATGGGAGCGCCACAACTGCAGACCATGTGTTCGCGGTTTGGCCTGGTCGATGCGTATAGATATAAACACCCAAACGCATTGTCGTACACTCATTATAGTAAAAAGTATAGCGTAGCTACTAGACTAGACAGAGTGTACGCATCTAAACACATGGCTAGGCAACTCCAAGACGTGGCGCACGACGTTATCGCGTGGAGTGACCATTCCCAGGTCACGGCCGGCTTCTTGATTCAAGCGAATACCAGAGGACCCGGATTATGGAAGCTCAACAACGCTATTCTGACTGAGTCGGAGTACGTCGAGAGCGTCCAGAACATCTGGAGAGACTGGTCCCTGCGCAAGGACGAGTTCGCCGACCCCCTGGAATGGTGGGACTTAGGTAAGGACAGATTAAGGAACTATAGTATAAGGCAGAGGTCTTCAAAGTGGGGGTCGCGACCCCCAAGGGAGTCGCGTAACCATAGAAAGGGGGTCGCCAAAATTATAATTATGGAATTTTTTTTATAATATTCAACATTGTTTTTTTACTAATTTAACAACAAACACATCAATTTTCAATATAAATTGACAATCGTTTTAATTTAAATGGTATTGTTAAACTTCATCAAGAAAGCAAAATAATATGATATTTCATTATAACTTACCTTAACGATTCCTCTTCTTTTGTTTTATTTCTCACCTTCACTTATAAACTATGCATTACAATTTTTAATACGATCATGTCTCGCTCATCATTTTTTATTTTAAGATAAATCGACGATGGATAAGTGGCTGATAAACAAGAGAAAAACCTCTGATGATTTGAGTGATGCCGGTACGATGGCAACCGGTGTAACAAGTTCTAAAGCGGAAGCAAAAGAGAATAAGTTTTTTTATGTGAAAAAAAGAAAGTACAACGAAACTTATTTACAATTTGGATTCACTTTCATTGAAATAAATAATGAGCAGCGCCCAATGTGTGTGGTTTGCAGTGAGCACTTAGCAAGCGAAAGCATGAGGCCTGCAAAATTGAAAAGGCATGTCGAAACTAAACATCCTTCTTGTGTTAACAAACCCGTGGAGTATTTTGAAAGGTTGTTGCAATCTACAAGAAAACAACAATCAAATATTGAAGCGCATTCTGTAACAAATTTAAAATATTTGCGGGCATCGTATGAAGCATCTTTTTTGATTGCAAAGGCTAAAAAACCGTTTACAATTGGAGAAGAGCTTGCTCTTCCAATAACCATCAGAATGACCGAAATTCTCATCGGACAAAAATATGCAAACGAATTAAAAAAAATTCCTATGGCTGACACCACAGTGAGCAGAAGAATTTCGAAAATTAGCGAGGACTTACATGAACAATTACTAGAAAGAATTAAAGAAAATTCAAAATTCGCAATTCAATTGGATGAGACAACGGATATCACAAACATGGCACAATTATTAGTGTATGTAAGGTATTGCTACCACAATGATCTTCATGAAGATTTACTTTTTTGCAAGCCGTTGGAAGCACACGCTACAGGTGGGGCAATGTTTCAAAAAGTAGACGAATTTTTTGAAGAAGTCGGATTAAAATGGGCTGACTGTGTTGGAGTTTGCACAGATGGTGCAGCCGCAATGACAGGAAAGAATGTTGGTTTCCACAGTAAAGTCAGATCCGTTTGTAAAAAGGAAGTAACCTTCACTCATTGCATGATTCATCGGGAGGTGATAGCAACAAAAAAAATTAGCGAAGAATTGTGTGAAGTGCTACAAGATTCAGTGAAAATAATCAATTACATTAAATCCCGTGCTCTTAATACTCGACTCTTTACGAATTTTTGCAAAGAAATGGGCTCAGAATTTGAATCTTTGCTGCTCCACACGGATATTAGATGGCTTTCAAGAGGTCGAGCTTTAAGAAGGCTACTGACATTAAAAAATGAAGTCATGTTATTTTTATCAAGTAATAACTCGGATTTGGTAAGATACTTTCACAATGAAGACTGAGTTTCTAAACTTTGTTATTTATCAGATATTCTTGACAAGCTTAATGAACTCAACATATCATTGCAAGGTGCAAACAAATATTTTTACATTAACTTCGAAAATTCAAGGTTTCATTAAAAAAACTAATGTTTGGTTGATTAATGTGAAAAGAAACATATACGAAATGTTTCCATGTTTGGAAGAGTTCATAACCAAAAACGCACTAAGTTTTGAAAAAGTTAAACCAGTCATAATCGCTCATTTAGTAAGTTTAGCAGAAAATTTCAAAAAGTATTTTCTCAAAGAATCAGACATGAGCCAATTTGCTTGGATTCAAAATCCATTTGATGTTGAGGTCGAAAAAGTGAGTAATCTTACAGTAAAGGCGCAAGAAGAATTGGCAGAACTTTTTTCTGATTCTTCTTTAAAAATCACGTTCGCTAAAATGAGTCTCATATCGTTTTGGTCTGGTCTTGATTCAGAATATTCGAACTTATCTCAGCTTGCAATAAACACTCTTCTACCTTTTGCATCGACTTATTTATGCGAAAGTGCTTTTTCGGCATTAACTAACCTAAAAACAAAACATCAAGCAAATTTGAAATGTCTCGAAACCGTACTAAGACCAGCTTTGACAAAGTTAGAGCCTAGATTTGATCTTTTATGCAAAAAAATGCAATCGCATCAATCTCATTGATTCAAATGAAATGATATAATCTTAATAATGATATATGATTTTAACTGCTATTATCTTTCATAACCCCTTATTTTTTCGTACATATGCTTATTTCTATCGTGCTTTTTTCTGTGAATTCTTTTATAAATAAATAAAAAAAGTAAAATATATTTTATTTCATGTTTAGCTTATGTTGATTTTTCGAAGCAATAAACTTTTTCGCTGCATTAACTTATTTTTTATTTATAAAAAATTTTGGTGGGTCACGAAAAAAAATTTTTTTCCAAAAAGGGGCCGCGACAAAAAAAGTTTGAAGACCACTGGTATAAGGTACAGTCAGGCACGTAGTGCATATAAGTTATATATAGAATCTAGACTTAAAGAGGAACTAAAGCTAGAGCTTAAACAGGCAGCTTTAGGGCTAGACAACAAGGATAAAATAGCAGCCATCCAAACCAAGATCAACCGCATACAGGTAGACAAAACAGAAGGAGCGAGGATTAGGGCCCGAGTACTGGCCATGAACGGTGAAGGTTGTAGGAGATCCTTCTGTGGTTTAGAAAAAGTGAACGGTGATAGGAAAACCATAAACAAATTGATAAACAAAGACGGCCAGACCCTCACAGACTTGGAGGAAATCCTAGATGAAGAGTCTCGGTTTTATAGTGAACTATACACTAGAGAACAGGCACGGCGCCACTGGGGGGGCTGGGGGGGCGCCAGCCCCCCCACTTTTTTCCCAAGATAAATTTTTCTGTACCATTTTTTATACTTGTGGCAAAGTCAGACACCGGGGCGAAGTGATACACGACACTTCGCCTATTTTGCATAAATTAAAACTTTTACTAAATTCTACAAGTCAGGACAGTTAGCCAGCGGTTTCTCATCGAGCGTGTTTTCAACATGGCGGCCATTTCATGTGTTACGTTGTAGCTACTGAAATCGCAAACCAGCGTTCCCGCGAAAATTTGCAAGGTAAGAAGTATATTGTAGATATTTAACAGGAGCTCGATAATTGGGGGGCGGGACTCATATTCATATATTCATGTTCTGCAATATTGATTTCTTTTGAAATCAATCGTTTTAATTTTACGGTCTGTGAACACGAATATATGAATATAAGCCGCCCCAATTATCGAGCTTCCGCCGTCCCTGAATTAATTATTTAGATGAATAGTATGTTTCAACCGATACATTAATGCGTCTTTTCTAAAGCATTTCCAATACCCTTTTACATACTAACTACTATAAATGGATTTTAATTATGTTCATTTCATTCAATATTTTGACATTATTCTGAGTTCATTTTCAATTCAATCCGAGGCATTGTTAGATTCCTGGTGGTCTTTCCCTAATAATTGTCTGCTGCATCCATTCTATTAATTCGAGGCTAAATATTATGTTGAATGAAAAGTTAATTATACCAAATATATATTTTTATTTTCTCTGGTTTTGTTTTACATAAACGACAGAAAATCAAAGAGATATTTACATTTACTAACTTTTTTTCTACATTTCCTTCCTTGTAGGAAATGTCCAAGAAAAATAACACCATCACTCAATTTTTCAAGCCATCTGGTGAGATTTCTACCACTCAAATTCCGGACATTGGTACCTCATTTTCCCCGGTTGAAAAAGACGTCTCCTCAACCTCAACAACTTCCGATATACACACAAATGGGCTCCATACTACAACACTGGTAACGCCCAAGGCCTTCCATCCTGACCATAATTTCAAGTTTCCAACGACTACGAAAGGAAAACAAAAAGATCGTGTCAATGGCAATGGTTTGAAAAGTATCCTTGGCTAGACTACTCTATCGAAAAAGATTCAGTAACTTGTTTCCTATGCCGAAAACAGAATGCTCAAAAAAATCTAATAAGTGAGCATTGTAAGGAATTAGCTTTCTTGGAGACGGGGTTTCGAAATTGGAAAAACGCATTATCTAAGTTTGAAAAGCACCAAGTAAGTAAATGTCACATTGCTGCCACATCAAATGAGATAGTCATTCCACAGTGCGGAAATGTGATCGCAATGATCAATGCGAACGAACGGGCAAACATGGAAATGAACCGTCGTTGTTTTTTGGAGTTATTGGATGCAATACAGTATTTGGCTCGTCAAGGCTTACCTCTTCGAGGAGATGATGACGAAGAATCAAATTTAATTCAGTTCCTAAAGAAGAGATCGAAATCGTTTCCGGAGCTAAAAGATTGGCTAGCAAGAAAACAAGTCAAGTTTACATCACATGATATTCAAAATGAGGTGCTTAACATAATGGCTAATAATGTGGTAAGAGCATTACTAAAGAGTATAAGTGGGAATATTTTTTCTATCATGGCAGATGAATATACAGATGTTTCGAACAAAGAGCAGCTAACATTTTGTTTACGTTGGGTGACAGATGCTCTTGATGTTGCAGAAAAATTTTTAGGATTTTACGAAGTACCAAACATTAGCAGTGCAACAATAGTCGCGGTACTAAAGGACATCTTATCTCGATATCAACTAAATCCAGATCTATGTCGTGGTCAATGCTATGATGGGGCCAGTAATATGCTTGGTAAATCATCTGGTGTAGCAGTGCAGATACGAGAGCTACAACCACTGGCCCTGGAGACGCATTGCCATGCACATTCTTTATCACTATCAGTAAAGGATACTACCAAACACATTAAAATTTTGCGTGATACAATGGGCACAGCCGGTGAAATTGTGATCCTAATAAAATACTCGCCGAAACGGAGAACGAGAACTGCTTGGAATGATGAAAGATCAAATAGAGTGCGATTCTGAAGAGGTTTTCAAAGCCAATGGGATACTTAAACTTTCAGAGACACGCTGGACCGTTAGAGCAGACTGCTTCAAAAGAATCTTGGAAAATTACGATGATCTAATGAGAGTCTGGCAGCATTGTTTGGAGAATGACCGTATGCAGACCGACGTGAAATCTCGGATCAGTGGCGTAAAAAAACAAATGAAATCTTTTGATTTCTTTTTTGGATTGAATATTGGTCACCGACTATTTTCCCACACAGATAACCTATCTAGAACATTACAGGCTGAAAAAATGTCTGCTTGCCAAAGTAAAAGAAATGCAAACCTGGTGGTCAGCGTCTTAGAAGGAATGAGAAGTGAGGAATCATTCAATAGTTTGTACGAATCCATCATTTTGAAAGCAAAGCAGCATTCTTTCATATCAGAACCTACCAATAAAAGAAAAAGGAAAGCCCACGACTACTCGATCGTAACGTTTCTTGATGGCAGCAGTAGCACTGAACCAGCATATCACCCTTGCACAGCACGCGATAATTACCGAAGTATTTATTACGAGGCATTAGATACATTGGTTACATCAATCAAGGAACGATTTCACACAGCCGAGCTTCGAAGCGTACGAGAAAATGGAAGGACTTCTCCTAAAATCAATCCAATCATTTGATACATCGGAAGAAATAGAGTATCTTCGTGCGCACTACAGCAATGACATTGTTATCAACCACTTAGACGTTGAAAAGGATGTTCTCTGTGCCATGTTTAAGGAAGAAAAAATCGTTTGTTTCCAAGAAGTGGTTAACCATATAAAGAAGATAGATCAAGCACAGAGATTGCTAATTCCAAATGTTGTAACTATTTGTAAATTGCTTTTGGTAAATCCAGCAACCACAGCAACCGCAGAGCGCTCGTTTTCGCTTGCACGAAGAATAAAAACATGGTTGCGTTCGAAAATGTTGGCTGCACGATTCAACTCAATGGCTATCTTGCATGCACACAGACAATTAACAGAATCCTTGAGTCTAACTGAAGTAGCAAACGAATTTGTCAGCAAAAAGGAAGCAGAAAATTCATTTTTGGGCGTTTTTCATAGATTTTATGACTAAATTGATTTTGAAACTTTATTAATCAACATGTATAATATTTGTTGATACTTAACTGTTAGAAGTCTAATTTTTTCATCATAAAAGTTATTACGTTTCTTTTCCCATCGTACGTGTCGATAGTGTTTCATTATGACTCCTCCCTAACTTTTTCTCAATAAACAACGAGTGTTTTCTCAAAAACATCGTATTCTATACCCTGAGCACTATAATATTCTGTTAATTTTAAGTTCCGGAGATACTTTTTTAGCCAATCTAGAAGGTCTAATTAAAAATATTCTTGCGCGTTGCCCAACCGTGGTGGGTCCTATGTCAGTAAACTCAACTCTTAGCCCCCCCCAGGTTCAATTTCGTGGCGCCGTCCCTGGAGAAGACACTTGTCCTTCAGCTCAGGACGAAATCTTGGCGTGTCTGGAAAATAAATTAGACCCCCTAGATGCCGAACTCTGCGAAGGGCCCATAAACTTAATTGAAATAAAACAGGCCATTAGGGCCTCAAATAAAGACAAGACTCCCGGAAAGGACGGCCTTACGCTAGACTTTTATAAGAGATTTGAATATCTCCTAGCAGAGGACCTGACTTTCGTTGCAAATAGCGCATACAGTAGGGGGGTTCTCTCAGAATCCCAGCGTGCCGCCACCATCGTCCTGCTGCCGAAAGGGGGCGTCGGGGCGTACCTGGAGAACTGGAGGCCCGTTAGTCTCCTAAATAGCGATTATAAAATTATCACTAAGGTGTTAGCAAACCGGCTAGGCAAAGTAATTGGTAAAGTTACGAGTGCCGATCAGACCTGCGCAGTTCCCGGTAGGAGTATCACGAATACCCTCCAGCTGTTCAGAGAAATTACAAGTAGGCTAGACACGGAAAATTCCCTTGGAATAATGCTAGCCGTTGATCAAAAGAAAGCATTTGACAGGGTAGATTGGAATTTTCTGATAAAAACACTTAAAGCCCTAGGCTTTGGGGAGTATTTCGTAAATTTCATCCACCTTCTCTACAGAGACATCACCACACAAATACAACAAAACGGTTTCCTCTCTTCGCCTATCCACCCAACTAGAGGCATACGGCAGGGATACCCCCTGAGTGCCATGCTCTATGTCCTCACTGCTGAGACGATGGCGGCCTATATCCGATCTAATGGAAACATTAGGGGCATAGGTGGCGTCAAAGTCCAGCAGTATGCAGATGACACGACGCTCTTCCTGCAGGACATGGATAGCCTGCAGGAGGCAGTCGCCGCTCTCGAGGTCTACGAACGGGCCTCGGGAGCAAGAATCAACAAGAAAAAGACGACAGCGGTATGGCTGGGAGGCTCCCAGAAGCCGCCTAAACGTCACAGCGTGACGTGGGTGGAAGGCCAGATAAAATTACTAGGCATCCCTTTCCCCACTAATGCACACACTAACACACAAAAGAAAACTGGACAGCCATTATTAACAAGATCAAGGCTTTACTAACAGCATGGTCTTCTTCAAACCTCTCCTATCTCACAAAATCACAACTCCTACACACATACGCTGCACCCAAAATATACTACAAGGCAAAAATTATAGGAATGCCAACATGGGCGCGTACTGCCATAGACGCCGAGATCGATCGGTTCCTATGGCAAGGGCGCAAACACCTGGCGAATAAACAGGTAATAAGACTCCCCAGATGCCGTGGAGGGCTAAACATAATAAACCTAGAGAGCAAAACAGGTGCTCAACAAATTATAAATATACTAAACGTCATTAGAACCACTGAGAATAGACCAAGATGGCATCAACTATTTCTAGACCGTTTAGCTAAGGCATATCGCGCCCCTAGCGGGATGCATGTCTTAACTAACAAACTAAAATTATACAGAGCACAGAAAAATATATTAACAGACTACCACGTTAGTGCCCTCACTAACTGGATTAAGTCTAACATAGACATTAGGGTGGTCCATAAAATCGAACATCTGAATTTCTTTGCTCCCTGGCCTGATTCTGTTTCCATTTAGGTAAAAAACATTGTATGCAAAATTTGAAACCAATCAAATAATATTTAGAGGTGGCTCAACAGTCTACAAGTTTTGAGATTTTCCTTCATAGCGCATATTGCATCATCTTCTGATGCGCCAGCATGTAAGTGTTGCATCATCTTTTATCAGCCATTCAGTTCATCACTAGACTCGTCTGTGAGAGGTTGCTAAGGTGTTTCCCTTGTGTATTTCTCAACAAGTTCTGAGATTTTCCTTCATAACGCATATTGCATCATCTTTTATCAGCCATTCAGTTCATCACTAGATTCGTCTGTGAGAGGTTGAAAGGTGTTTCACTTGTGTCTTTCTTCCCATATTCCTTCAAGATGTCGAAAACACGTGGTTTTTACCTAATTGAAGAAACATCTAATGAAATTCTTGGTGCTAAACTCCCCAGCAAGGAACAAGTGCTAAGTGTTTTTTTGCATCACCATATTACAAAAAACAAAAGTGTTAGTGAAAGTGCAGACATAGTAACTGGGGAAGTAGAAGCTTACTGGAAAAAGTCTAGGCTTCCTCTTCAAAGGAAAGACAAAATTATAGAAAAAGTAAAGAAATTATTCAATCAGTGGAAACTTTTGAAGAAAAATAAAGGGAGAGGAGGAAAACAAGAGGCAAATGAAAAAGAATTCAAAATCGCAATGAAAAACTTATTTGATGTGGCACATGCTAATGCGATGTCCTTAATTAGCATTCAAGAAGACAAAGACTTCTTAAAAGCACAACGAGAACCCGGCCGCCGAGGCTCAATGAGCGGAAAAGACACAAAACTGGCAGCATCTGAAGCAAGATCACAACAGCGAGAACAAGAGCTAAAGAGACGCAGACAAAAACACACTGCTGAAGCCGAGGCATCTACAAGTCAGGTTATACTAGAAGAATCTTCTTCATCAACAGAGGTAGATGAATCTTCAGAGTCATCTTCAGAATCATACAACAGACAGAGACAGAAGGAAGAAACTCCACAAAGAAAGAGGTTTCGACAAATGAATGTATGGACCCCAGATCTTACAGCAGCTCTGGATAGGACAGGAACAACTGATCGGAATGCTCTGTTTGTTGTAGCTGAAACGGCCAAAAGTTTAGGACATGATCCCAGCAAGATTAACATCAGCCGTTCTAGTGTCAAGCGCTATAGAGAAAAGCATCGTCAGAAAATGTGGACGGATTTACACAATGCATTCAAAGCTGAAGGGAAAACCTGCATTGTTCATTGGGATGGCAAGTTATTACCCTCTCTCCTCTGTTCAACTACATCCGTTGACCGCCTGCCAGTTTTGATTACAGATGTCTCTACTGGAGAAACACAGCTTCTTGGTGTTCCAAAACTGAGTTCAGGAACTGGCGAGAATCAAGCTAAAGCAGTTTATGAATTGTTATATGAATGGTGTTTGGAAGGAAAGGTTGCAGGCTTCTGCTTTGATACAACTGCATCAAATACAGGACGTCGAGCTGGAGCATGCATCCTTCTGGAACAGAGACTTGGACACACAGTCCTTAATTTAGCATGCCGCCATCACATTAATGAAATACTTCTTGCTGCAGTATTCTCTACATGCTCCGGAGATTCCTCGGGTCCCGATGTCCAACTTTTTCGTCGGTTTCAAAAGAAATGGAGCTCCCTTGACCAGTCTAATTACCGAACTGGAAAGGACTTGAAGGTGATGCAGCCTGACAGGGAGCGTATCCTTAAATTTTCAGAATCCAAGTTAGCACAGGGTAATCACAGAGACGATTACAAGGAATTCCTTGAGTTAGCTATTGTTTTCCTGGGAGGGAACCTTCCTGGTTTCAATTTCAAGAAACCTGGTGCTTTTCATCATGCCAGATGGATGGCAAAAGTGTTGTATTGTCTCAAGATTTGGATGTTCCGTGGCCAACTTAAACACCTTACTAAACGGGAGGGGTCTTGCGTTTGTGATGTGAGTATTTTCTCCATCCTTATTTATGTGGAAGCATGGTTTTCTGCCCCTGATGCTGCAGCTGCTCCTCGAAAAGATTTGGAGATGCTAAGGAAACTACAGTCTTTCCATAATGACCGTGTCGGAAGAGCAGCTAGAGAAAAAATGCAAAACCATCTGTGGTATGTATCAGAGGAGCTTGTGGCATTGTCTCTGTTTGATGAAGCGGTTTCAGTACCGACAAAGCGGGCTATAGTGTCAGCCATGATCCCTGAAGAATCAGATAAGAGTGATGGGTCTGCTGATGAAGATCCCCCTAAACGTGTCACATTACAAGGTCCCATGATTCCACCACTCGAGTCTTTTGCAACTCGCAAGTCAGTACGTTTGCTGGAATACCTGGAAATCAACAGTGACTTCCTTAATGAAGACCCAGACATCTGGAAAGATAATATTTCATTCAAAGAAGGTCTGAAAAAAGTAAAAAATCTTCCAGTAATCAATGACGTGGCTGAGCGAGGGGTCAAACTCATCGAGGATTTCAATGCCCGACATACAACAAAAGAAGACCAACTACAGTTCCTTCTGGCTGTTGTATCACAGCACCGACAGATGTTTCCCACATCTTCAAAGTCCCTACTAGCATCTGGACCACATTGAGTGATTGGCAACCATGATACCCCCGTCTATGAGCGGATAATACCCAGTTGTCTGACGAAAACTGGGGGGGATCCAGGAGCCTGCAAGATAGGGACTTTGAGCCACCTCTAAATATTATTTGATTGGCTTCAAATTTTGCACACATTGTTTTCTACCTAATTGGAAACAGAAACAGACCGGGGAGCAAAAAAAATCATACTTTTAATTTTCACCCCTATGGACATGGACCACCCTAATAGACATACACGCAAACAACACTGTAAGCTTAGGTACACAAACTCTCGATCTAGACAAGATATCCCAACGTGACATATACGTCTCCCTCGCGTCACGACCTGTACAGGAACCGAACTACAGGGAGAAGTGGGAAAACACGCTGAGCTCAGGACCACTTCCATGGGATAGGATCTGGCACAGCACAAACAACCACCTGGTAGACGGATTTACATCTGACATCCACTGGAAAATCCTTAGAAATGTTCTCCCCACAAGGGAGAAGAAGTTTAAATGGAATTTAATAAACTCACCAAAATGTCTCAAATGCACAGAGACGGACGAGACGACACTACACTGTATATTTTCGTGTCCTACGAACATAGAACTGTGGTGTCTAGTCCGAGATTTGATCCTAAAAATTAAAAGTCCCCAGGACAAGCTTAACGCGTTCTGGCGCATCTTTGGGTTCCCGGCTAGGACTAAAAAGGACAGCCTTTCGAACTTTCTTGTATTTACGGCTCAACTGATAGCTTGGGGTAGCCGAAAGGTTTTAGAGAGCGGTCAGCTCACCTCAACCAAAACACCTTTCCAAAATTACATAACCCAGTGGTTACAACAGAAATACGCAGTCATGAGATCCAGTAAAAATGACAGACTCACATTTTCGTCCATCTGGCTAATAAACGATGCCCTCGGGCAAATAAATAACACAAACTAACCACAACCAACGAACTACAACCACCAACACTTCTCACACTAGACCAGCCCCCTTGAGTCTACCCACCCCTTTCTACTTTCTTTTCTTTAAATATGTAGTTTCTCTTCTGTCTCTCTCTTCTGTTTCTAGCGACCTTCCCTCTCTCTTCAGAGGAGGATCCTCGCTCTAGTGGCGCTGTATACAGCATTACTAGCCTATTGTAAGGTTTGACATACTGTCTTTACTACTATTATTACTATTTTTACTATTATGATTACTACTACCAGTGACCCAGATATGGCCTAATCCCCCAACAAAAGGCCAATTAGCTCCCTCATTCCACCTCCTTACCCTACTCCAGTCCAGCCCTTTCATCTTTTCTTTTTCCCCTGTCACCCAGCAAGCCTCAATTTATTTATAATAGCCCCCCCCTACACCAGGCCCTTTAAGTGGACTACAACAAGCTTCTGCCTCCGTTGATGACGCAATCGACGCCACTACACACTCTGGCCTCAAGAAGACTGGCTTTATAGCCCCCCCCCCCAGACCATCACAGCAGGAGAAAGGAGAGGAGCAGACATGCCAACACTCCCAATTCCCGCGGGAGACTCCCGATTTTAAAGCTCTAATTTTTCTCCCCCCCCCTGATTTTTAAAATCTAGTAAAAACTCCCGATTTTCTTAATATTTACATTAAATTTTTTGAAATGACACATAATTGGTCGAAATTATACTTGAAAATTCTAAAAATATTATTTTTTGCTCCGTAGATATATATACAGTACACCAACCGTTCCATCGCAGACAGCATCGAATTTTGTTTTCCCGTGTAAATCCGATTTCCCGATTTCATTACCAGGTAATATCGGTACCGTAAAAAAAAAAAAATCAAAACATTGTGAAAAAGATGGTGGAAAGTTCGGGACCTGTTCCCTCGAAGAAAAAGAAATATTCTGTAAAATTTAACGAGTCGTGGTGTAATAAATTTTAATTTATTCAGAAATCCCGGAAAGGCGAAGGTTTTGCGTTATGTACTGTGTGTGGAAACGATTTTTCTATTGTACATGGTGGTGAAAACGATATCAACAGACATAACGAAACAACGAAGCATAAGGGATATGTGGATTCAGCACAACGACAGAGAAAAGTAACTGATTTTGGTGCAAGCACGGCGACTGAAAACTTGGACCAAAAAGTAGCAAAAGCCGAACTTCTTTTTAGTGGTTTTCTGGTAGAACACAACCTTCCTATTGTACTGCAGATCACGTTGCAAAGCTATTCAAGAACATGTTTCCAGATTCGAAAATAGTGAATAAATACCGATGTGGTCGCACCAAGACAACACATATGTTAACTGGAGCGGTGGCAAAGCAAATCACCAGTGACCTTAAAGAAGAGTTGTTGTTGACTCGTTGGTACGGATTAGCAACAGATGGAAGTAGTGATGAAGACGATAAATTTTTGCCTGTTTTGGTTAGACACATTGACAAAGTTTCAGGGCTGATTGTGACATCGTTACTTGATATGCCCATCATTAACAGTGGTTCAACAGCACAGCAGATGTACGATGTGTGTAATGAAGTAAGAGAATCCTTTTCGTTAGATTGGGAATTGTGTAACTTATTCTTCAGATAATACCAATTCTATGGTTGGAAAGCGTAACAGTCTCCTTCAGAAAATACGAAATTCACAAGGTAACCAAAAGATTTTTGACGTGGGTTGCCTTGTCATTTAGCCCATTTGTGTGCTGGAAAGGGAGCCAAAGAACTTTCTGTAAATGTTGAAGATTTTGTCATTGACATTTATTACCACTTTCGTAGAAGTGCAAAGCGAAAATCACAGCTAAGAGAGTATATGAACTTTAACAACAACGAAGTAAGAAAAATAATAAAACATGTCCCTACAAGATGGTTAAGTCTCAGGAAATGTTTAGAGAGAACACTAATGCAATGGGACTCTTTAGAGTCATACTTCCTCTCTAATTTTGATTTGGATGATGACCCTATTGAGAACGACCCTGCTGAGAAATCTAACAGAGAAAACAGGCTAGTAAAGGCGTTTAAACAACCTGTCACTAAGCTCTACGTAATGTTCGTCCAGTCGGTAATCCCAATATTCGATTCGTTTAATACCTTTTTACAAGCGGAAGAACCATTAATCCATATCTTGCACCATTCTACTTTACGTTTGTATCGGTCATTACTCTCAAGATTTATCCTGCTTAAAGTCATCGCAGAATCAGATGATGTGCTCACCATTGATCTCAACGATCCGGATATCCTAAAGCATTACAACGATATATTTATTGGGGCAATGACTAAGCAGTACGCAAGGGAAAGTGACATCATTGGGACTGCAGAGTACAAGAAATTCTTGATAGAAGTTAGAGATTTTTTCATTAAATGTGCAAAGTACTTGCAAACTTCAATGCCTGTGTTAAAAAACGAAGTTATCAAGTCTTTAACATTTCTTCGTCTGCCTGAAAGGCATCAAGCTGCATCAGAGGAATTACATATGTTAATGGAAAGGTTTCCGAATGTCGTAACTGATGTAAATGCTCTTGAATCCGAATTTCTTGAATACCAAGCAACACCAGATGATGAACTCCCATCTTATTACGACGAGAATGGAAAGCCCATCCGCATTGATCACATTTGGCATCAAATATCTACAAAAACCGATGGGTATTCTGGACAACCTCGCTTTAAACACCTTGCCGAATTTGCTAAGTTTCTGCTATTGATTCCTCATAGCAATTCCTATTGTGAGAGTGTATTTAGTACAATCAGAAAGATTTGCACCGATGGTCGTCACAACTTAGGAAAAGATGCAACACAAGGCCATGCATCTACTAGCATATATATGGAATCGACGAGTATAAGGAACACTCTTCTTGGTATTTTGATACCTAAAATTAATATATTTGGAAAGAGGAAGTTAGCATGTTACGAATGGGAGCCAACAAAGTTGGTCCTTTCCCAAGCAAAATCTGTAACCTACAAAAATCTTCAGGCTAGGAAACAACAACAACAACAACAACCACCAGCCAATGAGGAACAATAGTTTAATAGCTGCTGAACGATTGTATATATTTTGACTTTAGTTCTGATATTTACGGCTTGAAAACCTACCGAATATGGACTCGTATTTCTCCGTATTTGGACTGTGTTTTCGGAGAAATACGGAACCATATTTGGTAGGTTTTCACGCTGTTTTTGTACTCTTACCCCACGAAAAATAATTAAAAAAATTGTAGTGGGGGTGCTTATGTCCTAGACTAGAATCCCTGAAAACGAGGTTGTACTTACCAGGTTAACATAAAGTCTGCCGAAATTAACATTGGTTCTGAGGGTCATTTTCATCGCGTATTTTCGTATAAGGCAGTCCTCATACTTTTAACATTTTCAGTTAAGTCTGAGGCATAATGAGGATTATCTAATTATCCAAGTACACTAGGATACCCATAGCGAGGAGACTAAGTTTGAGTTAACTCGAACTTAGTCTCCGCGCTCACACGAAAGTTTGTGTAATTTTTACACCGTGTCATGAGACTTGCCACAAAAATTATGTTGCTGTTGTAGAGTTTTAGTTTGTTGTTCTTTGCAGTTTTTCCTCGCCGCAAATGCATTTTCTGGCAATCTAGAGTCTCTGAATATCAAATTTTCACCTCGGCGCCCACTAGGGCAGGTCGATGTTGACACAGGAGTGTGAGTAAGCAATCAGTAGTTGCATTTCCATGTATAATACGTTAAAATCACAAATATATGAGTTTAACTTGAATATCTTTTTGCGGATTTTGAAATAACTGTTTAATTTTACTTTTTCACTAGTGTTTTCGGTGCATGTAACCATTTTTTTTCAACTGTCCTTGTCTTGCTATGCTTTAAAAGTCAATGTTACGGACCACTGTGTGTCCAGCCCCCTATTATATATATATATTTATAGTTTAAGGACGGTTCTCTGTGTTTATTTTAGAAAATATACGGTGTATTGCCTTGCGCCGACGGCGGACTGGAATCTTGCTTATAGTGTCATTGCGAGGCCGTGTTTTGCATAGTAACTTACTCTGTAATAATAATTATTTTAGTGAGTGTTTCTGTTATTATCATCGGAAAAAGGGGGGGGAGGATTATGAGTATATTACAAGCTGAAGACAAGAGTTTGTAACATCATTAATTTATATATCAGATTTTAATATTGAATTTAATTACATTTAAGGTTGTCTGAGATATTTTTGAAAAAATGCCGAAAGTGAAAACAACGCCGCTAACAAGAAAGAAAAGTGAAGAGAAATATGGCGGTGGTCCTTGTGATTTAGTGCTCACAGATCCCAGCACCTACAGACAATTGATTCAATATTATTATTATCTAGAATGTGCGATCCCTGTGCAGATTTTTGGGCTAAAGTGCAGCATTTACCAGGGACTTGAAATCAATTTGGTTGTCTGTGAATCCAAGATTACCATTAATTCATGAAAAATCCATTGACAGAAAAGTTAAAGATCTCTTTGTGACTGTGAAAGACATAAATCGCAAGCATGCTAAAGCAAATGCTAAGCGTAATCTGGATTCTAAGTTGGAAAACTCTTTGATATATCAGCCTGTTCCTGTCCTCTGGAAATTGTGCCTTGCAACGATTCTAGGATATATTGCAAAAAAGACAAATGCACAAAAGAACACATCATCTGCGTTTGTCCAGCAGCTGCAAAGGTGCCAATTGAAGAAAGAGCATATCTTCGAGATCAGCGTTCAAAAACAGGACCCAAGGGAGCATTTCAGATGTCTTCGGTGGACATATCTGCTGCCAAAAGAGATAGGAGAGCTAAACTGAGAGAGCAACATGTCTTATCTCAGGAGGACATTGAATTAGCAGGACCTTCTACACAGCCTACAGATATCCCTGAACAATCAAATTCTGAGGTTCGTGTTTTTTTTTTCTTTGCCTTAGTATATATGAACTAAACGATCATTACCTTGTATGCTATGTTAGTATTTCGAATCACAACTACTTCATGCAAAAATTAATGCATTTTTTCTTGTATCTTAATCTGCTGAAGAAGTAATATTCCCTATCTAATCTTTTGTGATTCTTATATTTTCAGGGAGATGAATGGCAGCCTAACAGGAGGACTTCAGGAGACTACAACCTTCTCAAGTTTCCCAGATATGCTATGGAGCTTGTCAGAGCTGAATGTTCCTCCAGTCTTGGGGCAGCTCTTGGTAATGCCTTGCTCTATGACATCAAACACCTATTGAGGCCAGAGGTTGACATTAATCAAATCTTAATTGACAAGTGTAAGTTAGACAGGGCTAAATCAAAAGTAAGAGTAATTAGTGAAGAAGTTGAGTCAGAGACGAAGACACACCTCGTTTGCATGGGTGTAGATGGAAAGCTTGATGATAAAACCTTGACATATAAGGAAACAGAAGCGCAAGAAGGGGGAAATGTTCTCAAAAAGTGTGTTGCTACAGAACACCATCTCACATTCACATATGAAGATGGAAAATCTCCAGGCACCTATTTGACCCACAGAACAATACCTGTTGTAGGTGCTACTGGCGATGTTCTTGCTCAGGAAGCATTCAGCGTTCTTCAAGAATATGACAGCCTTGAGAGTATACATGCTATTCTTCTTGACAATACAGCAACAAACACTGGTTCTAAGAGTGGTTTGGTGGTAAAGCTAGAAGAAATTCTTGGGAGGAAGCTGCACACAATTGGCTGTGCCCTTCATCAAAATGAACTTCCACTAAGAGCCCTATTTAAAAAACTGGATGGAACAACAACTGGCCCAAGAAGCTTCAATGGACCCCTTGGGAAAAGGTGCTTAGAAGATATTCATGGTGAACCACAAGTACAGTTTGAGCCAGTTCAAACACCAATTACTGATGAGTACATTCCAGATGAGGTACTGAAGGATCTCAGTCATGATCAAAGGCTTCTCTATGAATTGTAAGGGTATCGGAGTGGGAAGAGTAGATGATAGATGGGCAGCCTGGAAAATAGGTCCACTCAACCATGCACGATGGTTAACACTTGCTATACAACTTCTTTGTCTATACACACGAGACAACAGTCCAAACAAGAATCTGACAAAATTAATCCAATACAGTGGTTCTTAACCTGGGGTACCTGTACCCCCAAGGGGTACGAAACCTTAAACCTGGGGGTACGAAACATGATAGCCAGTGCAATGGTACCGTATATTTACCATGAAACAGCAAAACATATATTTTCTTAATTTTTCTCTTACTATAATTCTCAATTTTTTAAGTTAGTGCTGTAAACAATTTTCATACGTTTTCTATGGTTTCATATACGTTTTCTTAAGATCTCGTACGGTACGTGTTTGCGCTGGTCCTGGCTCTGATCCTCGGCTTCAGAAGTTCAGTAACTTTTTGTGCTGGGTTCTCACTGAGAGTGAGAGGAGCCAACGAGTACAGCTCACGTGACACAGAAACGTGTTGCACATGCACTGTGCTGTGAGTAGTAGAGTTTATGTGAACAGTGTGAATTGGGTCTGCATTGTATTTGATTGTGCTCGAGTGATTGATAGTATTGAGGTGAATTACTGGTGCGTGTGGCATTT
The DNA here is from genome assembly GCA_018389105.1 of Nautilus pompilius. NCBI lineage: Eukaryota > Metazoa > Mollusca > Cephalopoda > Nautilida > Nautilidae > Nautilus > Nautilus pompilius. The sequence continues at coordinate 206,830 of JACATO010002199.1, read as the reverse complement.
GGTTTGTGAAGCGTTATGTTTTGTATTATCATTTTATTTGTCCATTTTTCCAGGTATCGGTGTGATCAAGACCTAGTAACGATGTCTAAGAAACGTAAGTGGAACGACGACTACATTCATTACGGCTTTACCTGTATGACTGAGGCAGATGGAACTCAACGACCACAGTGCATACTCTGCAACACAGTATTTGCAAATGCAAATCTCAAACCATCAAGACTGAATGAGCACTTCAACAATCGGCATGGAGGCTTAGATACTGGACATGACTTAAACAGCTTGAAGATCAAGCGGGAACGATTTGATCGTCGTGGTACCCTGTCAAAGCTAGGTTTTGTGCCAGTTGAGAAACCTTTGTTGCAAGCATCTTATGAAGTTGCACTTTTGTGTGCAAAGAAGAAAAAAGCCCACACTATTGCAGAGGAGCTTGTGAAACCTTGTGCATTACAAATGGCAAAAATAGTGTTAGGGGCAGAAGCTGAAAAGAAGCTTAAACAGATACCTCTGTCAAATGACGTTATCCATTCAAGGATTAATGATATGAGTCGAGATATCTTGCAGCAGGTGATAACAGACCTGAAAGCTAGTCCTGTCAAAGTGAGTATTCAGCTGGATGAGTCAACTGACGTTAGTTTTTGCAGTCAGTTGATGGCATTTGTTCGGTATGTGAAAGAGAAAGAAGTGGTGGAAGAATTCTTATTTTGTAAACCTCTGAAAACTACTGCAAAAGCAACAGATGTGTTCAGTCTTGTGAAAGAGTTCTTCTTGGAACATGGAATGACTCTCAACATGTGTGGTTCAGTTTGCACTGATGGAGCCCCTGTCATGCTTGGAAATAAATCAGGCTTTGCTACCATGGTGAAAAAAGAGGCTCCCCATGTAACTGTCACTCACTGTGTGTTGCATCGTCATGCACTTGCTACAAAGACACTGCCAGAAAAATTGAAGACTGTTTTATCAGTTGTTGTGCGTGCTGTAAATTTCATCAGAGGACGGGCAGTGAATCACCGTCTTTTTGCATCTTTTTGTGAAGAAATTGGAGCTGAGCACAGTGTTCTTCTTTACCACACAGAAGTGAGATGGCTTTCCCGTGGCAGAGTACTTACACGTGTCTTTGAACTACATGAAGAAATTATGCAGTTTCTTAGAAATCAAGGCAGTGAAATTGCTGACCATTTTGAAAACAGGGAGTTCATTTTGTCTCTGGCATATCTGGCTGATATATTCACGCACCTCAATGAACTGAATGTCTCTATGCAAGGAACAGGATGAATATGATAACTGCCAGAGAAAAGTTATCTGTCCTCACCAAGAAGCTTCCAGTGTGGATAAAGCGCATTGAAAGCGGAAATTTTGCAAATTTCCCTTCTCTTGATGAGGCTGCTAGTGCCGAAGAAGAGGTGCCCATGTGAATGAAGTAAGAGAACATTTGCAAGAACTGATTCAGTCCTTCCAAGGGTATTTTCACCTTGAAGAAGGTTATGTGGCACAAAGATGGATACGGGATCCATTTCTTTTCAACCTGGATTCCATGGATGATCTTGTGGAGTTGCAGACTAATGACAGAATCCGAATGGAGTTTGAAAAAATGCAACTGGATATGTTTTGGTGTGCACAGCTCCAAACATTCCCACAGTTAGCAGAGAGAGCTTTGGTGGTCCTCATACCATTTGCAACTACATACTTATGCGAGGCAGGTTTTTCAGCGCTATTACACATCAAAACAAAAGCCAGAAATCGTTTGGATGCAAGTGATGACATGCGTCTGGCACTTTCAAAGAAAGAACCTCGTTTGAACATCATCATTAATGAGAAACAACAGCAAAAGAGCCACTAAAAATGTGTTGGTGTATTTTGTAGCATTACTCATAATTACTGATATAATTTGCATTCATTGTATCCTACTAATTGACACTTTCCATTTGAAATAAACATAAAGTATCTTTGTTCAGTAATTAAAAAATCCAATAATTTCTCAGCAAGGTTTGTATCACTTATCTTTTTCAAATATTTGGATGGAGGTACGAGAACATTTTCTGAGATATCAAGTGGTACGGGTACTGAAAAAGGTTAAGAACCACTGATCCAATACATCGTCAAGGTTTATGCTCCCTCATGGTTCAGCTTAAAGATGTCCTCTAAACTACATGATTCACCTCGCATTCTTTTCTCTACCATCAACCACTTGAAACTGATTCAGTTTGATGATGATGAGACGCATTGTAAAACAAAATATTCAGGGGAATGCTTTCTGCCTGCTACCTGCAAACTTCCTTTACGCCATGGTGAAAGATGATGATGACCAGATCAGAAATCTTGGACTTCACACAATTCTTACTCTCAGACGCAGGTATTGTTTGCAAAATTTGTTATTCTAGATATTTTTATTTTCAAAATAATATATTAAGATTTGAACAGAATACTTAGGCAACGTCTGTGGAATTTTTATATTTCGAATTTTCAGAGCAAAAATAATAAGGAAATAGTTTTGATTATTAGGCCGATATTATTAATATACATTTTTTTTATTTCCAGAATGAACAGCAGCCAAGAAATGGAAAAGAAAATTCCTCCAGTGAACTGGGACGCTGACACCTGGCCAGAGCTTATTGACCTTCCTGACGCTGGTACAATGGAGCCACCAACTACACAACACTTTTCTGATGAGGAAATCCAGACCTTCATCAACAAGAGCACAAAGCCGGATATTCCAAACCTACCATGTCATTCTCAGAGCGTTGAAAGGAGTGTAAAGTTAGTGACAGAAGCTTCTCATTCAGTGTATGGGTTTGAGGCCCGACACAGATCTATCCTTACGAAACTGCTGAGCAGGAAAATGCGTCCAGTGTTTATGTCAAAAGGACATTATTCTCAGTCATATGATCATTTATATTCCTAGTTTTATTGGGTCATTATGGAAATATATTGTTCTCTTTTCCAAATGTTATGTAACTTATGATAAAAAATATAGAATATGAAATAAACTTGAAACACAATTAAACTTTAATCGCAAATCCGCAAGCGGAACATTAACCTAAAAGCCTAATTTTTTTTTTATTGTGTACTACTTGAATAGATGCAACTACTGTATACTTACTCATATTGCGATTTTTAAAAAAGTTGAAAATCGACCTGCCCTAGCGCCCACCATAGGGGCGTCTCGGGGAGATACTATACTAAGCAAATCACTAAATAATATTTTCTCCCGATTTTAGGATCTATAATGTTGGCATGTCTGGAGGAGCACCGGTCGGAGCGATGACCAGTCAACGTCCCGAGCGGGCAACCGCCTTTCACACCGCATCACAGGGGCTCCGTCCGACGCGATGATCATCACCGCGCCGGCCGAACCAGTTCCCCGATGACAACAAGCAGGGAACCTCCGGCTCCCCAACGAGGGAGAGGCGAAGCTGGCAGCCAAATACCACCAACCAGACATCCTACGAAGGGAGAACGTGCCGCCATCCACTAGCATACACAATAAAACTTTTAACAAAGTGAAATTTAGAGCCCCCCCATCCCTCATAGTTCGATTTGGACGTGTAAAAAATAAACTGCGGCCCAATGCTACCCAAACTAGTGTCTTAAGGAACATATAGAGAGAAAACTCTGTCCTGAGAGTCCAGCCTGGATAAATCCTACCTCTCCTGCCGTAATTAGTACGAAGGAGTTGGGTAGCCCGCTGCTCTCACTAGGATGAGGTACAATAATACATAAACCACAGGTCGAAATAAGGCCTCAAACAAACAGCTGCGGCGGCCGGTCGTGGATCCGACCCAGCTCCCAACACACATACCCAACCTAACAGACAGACCCAAAAACACCTCGCAACACCCCCCCAAAAAAGTTTGGGGAAAGTATGTCAATGAGTGTGGGAGCTAAAACAGGAGATTATCTCATTTTTGGAGCAACTTGAGAAAGTTGACGATTTTCCTGAGCTGAGTGACGCCGATTGGCTTTGTGATTTAGCTTTTGTTGTGGACATTTTGACACACATGAATGAGCTGAACATGAAGCTACAAGGGAAAGACCAGTTTGTGCACGAAATGTACACAAATGTCAGAGCCTTCAAAACCAAGCTAGCTTTATTCTCAAAGCAAATGTCAAACAAGTCATTCACTCATTTCCCCACACTGGTGACACTGAAAGAGGCCCCTCGGCATGTGGAAAAATACAGGAAATCACTGGATGACCTGCATGGAGAATTTTGCCGTCGGTTCTCTGATTTTGGAAAAATTGACAAGTCACTTCAGCTGGTGTCATGTCCCTTCACACAAGATCCTGAAACGGTGCCACAGGAGTTGCAGTTGGAACTAATTGATCTCCAATGTGACACCATCATGAAGGAGAAGTTCCACTCTCTTAAACTGGATGGGTTTTATGCTTCATTAAGCCCAGCCAAATTTCCAAGCATCTGGAAGATGGCAGAGGATGCTGGTGTTGTTTGGATATACGTTTGTCTGTGAACAGACTTTTAGTGTGATGAACACCAGCAAAGCACCCCACAGATCCCAGTTGAGAATTGCCACAACAAAACTAACACCAGACTTTGACGCACTGGCAAAAAAAGGTGATCAACAACACTGCTCCCACTAAAAGTGAATTTAAGTATTAACACTGTAATGCCATTTTTGTTTATCTTTGATATGCTGATATGATATGCTTTTATACGCATCTGGTGATGGCCTGGCCCGTCTGTCAAATTTTAAAAGTCAATGTGGCCCCCGAGCCAAAAAATTTCCCCAACCCTGGTCTAGCGTCAAGAATACACCTCTTGTAGATCCATGTAATGTCCTATTGCCTCTTTTGCACATAAAGCTTGGACTGATGAAACAGTTTGTAAAGACACTAGGGAAGAGAAATGCCAGAGGGTTTCAGTATATTGTAGAAAAGTTTCCCAAAATCACACAGGTGAAGTTGAAAGAGGGTATCTTTGTCAGACCCCAAATTAGAGAAGTACTCAAAGATGTCAACTTCAAGAAAACACTGGATGAACTGGAACTGCCTGCCTGGAATGCTTTCAATTGGATCTGTGAGAATTTCTTGGGCAACAAGAAGGCAATGGACAACAAGGATGGCATCAAGAATCTTCTGAAATGTTACTCAGCAATGGGTTGTCGCATGTCACTTCATGGACTCCCATCTGGATTTCTTAGCAGATAACCTTGGAGCAGTGTCTGATGAACATGGTGAAAAATTTCACCAGGACATTTGTGCTATGGAGAAACGGTACCATGGCTTCTGGAATGACAGTGTGCTGGCTGACTACTGCTGGACACTTTACCATTATCAACCAGATCAAGAACACTGCAGGAAATCCAAATTACAATGTTTATAACTCTGTTGTTCTAACTTTGTCTGACCCATTTTTTGTGTATTCACTCTTTGTAGAATGATAGTGATGATTTTTAACTCAATAAACTCATTTACTTTCTAAAAATAATATGTCCTTATTTATTACGTTAATGATTTCATATATACATATGAATATTTGTATATATCTACAGAAAAACTGATACGTGCTGCATACAAATGGAGTGAAATTTTGAAATCAGCATGAAAAACTAGTCTAAAAAAGTTGGTTTGCATTCATAATGAGTATAATACATTTAATTTTGTTGATCAGTGTAATGAAAGAATCGTCATAGCTAGTTACCAAAATGAGCTCCAAAGATCGCATCAGTGTATGCTCCTAGGTCTCACCCTGCAGATGATATATACATCTTAGGTGATTTCAACTGTGTCCGTTCAAGAGACCTTCCCATGAATATTCCAAAGACCAGAAACAGTTTGCCACTACAGTGCATTTTTACAGTCAGAAGGTGTATGCATACTTGAGAGAATATAAGCATTTACCACACCCATATACAGTATGTGATGTATAGTTATACTATAGTCTTCATATGTTACTAACATGTATATTTAAGGAAGAATGTATTATAACAGACTGATCAGTTTATAATAGTACAAGGTGTTTCAAAAGTCTATGTCACATTCTAAGAACTCTTATATCATGAACTACAAATGGTAGCATGATTGAACTAGGTACCATTTAAAAGCTAAAATTTAAGGAGGAAGGGTGTTTGTGCCCGGCAAAGAGAACAGGACGCCCCTCAACTTCAGATGATACGGTTGAACAAGTTTGGCAAGCCTTCCAGCACCCCCCAGAAATCAGTCAGAATAGCCAGTCGAGAACTTCAGTTCACACCATAAAGCTGCAATTGGTTCAACAGTTGAACGACACTGATAAACCCATTCGCCATGAATTTTGCACAGAAATGCTAGAGAGGTTGAAAGAAGATGGATTTGATGACTGGCTTGTTTTTAGCGATGAGGCGACCTTCCACGTAAGTGGCAAAGTTAACACGCATAACATATGCATATGGGGAACTGAGAACCCTCATGTAACTCTTGAGCATGTGCGAGATTCCCCTAAGGTAAACGTGTTCTGTTCCATGTCAAAGAAACGTGTGTATGGACCATTCTTCTTTGAAGAAGGAACAGTCAATGGTGAAGGGTACCATGCCATGCTGCAAAACTGGTTGATGGAAAAATTGCATGAAGGAGTCTGCAGACTTCATTTTCCAACAGGATGGGGCACCAGCTCACTGGAGTCTTAATGCTAGGCAGTATCTGAACACCACTCTGTCTGACAGATGGTTCGGACGTTCCGGTCAGACTGATCGCATGTTCCTACGATGGCCACCTAGGTCTTTCAGACCTCACGCCATGTGACTTCTTCCTCTGGGGGTATGTGAAAGGCCTCGTTTACGTACCTCCCCTTGCCAGAGAAGTGGATGATCCGAAGACTCAAATAAATGAAGCCTTGGCAACCATCGACAACACTATGCCTGGTCGCGTTTGGCAAGAATTGGATTATCGTTTGGATGTGTCGTGTAACCCACTGCGCTCACATTGAACACTTGTAAAAATCTGTATACAAACTTGGAAATATTAGCTTTCAGGTAATATAAATTGTGTTTTGATATCCTCAATAGTTATTAAGATATACAGGGTAATTGAAAAGTAACTCCCTATTTTAAAATACTTATAATTTATCCTATTATTGTAATATTTTTCTCAATTTTTTTGTGTATGTTCCATGATGTATGGGAATTAAATTTATGTTCTTGTTTTCTTTTCAGATCGATTATTGTGTTTGAAATTTGGAAGCCCTACAAACATGGCTGGACGTCTTACCCTACAGGAACGTGCCCAGCTAGGGGCACGTTACGAAGTTTGGAGATCTGTTGTTCAAGTGCAAAGATGGTGGAGGACCATTAAAGGAAGACATGCTCAAGTTGACGCTAAGACGATCAAGAATTGTCATGCAAAACTCATCGCTACAGGATCTGTGGCTGATACTTGAAGAGGTCGCCCTTCCAATTCCACCGACCCAGAGGTAGTGCAAGTTGTTCAAGAAATGTTTACTCATAGCCCAAAAAAGTCAATTCGACAAGCAGCAATGGAAAGTGGGTTCTCCTTTCACTGTGTACGAACTGTGCTCAAAAAGGAGCTTAATTGGCGTGCTTGGAAGCCGCACTACTGTCAAGCACTCTCTGCTAAAGACTGCGACATTCGTATGCAGTTTGGGGAGGTGATGATGGCTTGGTATGAAGATTGGTCTGATCTCTTTAAAAATATCCTCTGGAGTGATGAAGCGGTAGGGGAAAAAAAAAGATCCTCATATTACCTCTGAAAAAATGCAAAATCGGCCCAAGGTAACGGTATGGTGTGGAATGACCTCGGACAATATTGTGGGCCATCCTTCGCAACACCATCAATTCTGAAAGTTACCTCACCATGCTGAGAGATGAAATCTGGCCAGTTATCAGTACATGGGAGAATATTGAAGATTTGATTTTCATGCAAGATGGCACTCCTCCACATTTTGCTATTGTTGTTCATGAATGGCTGAATGCCCATTTCCCTGAGAGATGGATGGGTCTTCGTGGTCCGCATGAGTGGCCAGCCAGAAGTCATGACTTAACACTCTGCAACTTTTTTCTTTGGGGTTGGTTAAAGGAGCAAATCTACTCTACCTTTGGAAGAACTTGAAGGTCGAATATGAGAAGTTGTCTTCCATCCCACAAGAGTTCCTTGTGAAATCAGTTGATTCAGCTCCCAGGCAGCTTGAGAAGCTGGTGGCGAATGCTGGGGCCCATATCGAATTTTAAATAAAACTCCATGCTATACACTTTCTTATCATATTCATTTCTTGTAAGAATTGTAGTTCAGAAATAAATTACAAGTACTTAATAATAGGGAGTACATTTCGAAAATAAAAACAAATTTTTCGTTCTTTACTCTATTTGGCTTTTATTAAAAATACAAATGTGTCAGATCATTTTGCCACACCCTGTATGAAGAGTATGGGATTGTGGAGGCAATTATCAATACTCCTGAGAAAGTAGATAGCCACAGTGAAGAACGTTATCTCAAGCTGTTCAGTAAATCTGAGGTCTTTTTTACAAATCTGAAGGTGAGTGCTTATATCTTCTCTATTCCATGCAGCAATGCTCACACAGAACAAGTTTTTTCAATGATGACCTCAGCTAACGAGAGAAACCGTCTGCAAGTGGACTCAGTCAAAGCAGAACTCCAAATATGTAACAATTCAGAAGAGTGCCCAGCCATGTACAAAAAACTCCTGGCCAACAGAAAACTGGAGCGGGCAAGTAAAGGGTAAAATACAAAAAATAGACATCCATACCTGGCATTCCATGTTAGGCCTAAGTAGACTACTTCCTTTAGTTTTTGAAGTAAGTTAATTTGGTTAGCATATCTGCTTCAGCAGGAGTAAAAATGAGCATTAATTTCTTTCAGTTATTTAAAAAAAAAAATTGAAAATTTGGAAAAATTACCACAAAATAGCATTCATCACATTATAGTGATATCTGACAAATCAACAATTCTTCTAAGTATATTTTGTATATTTTATACAAAACTGTTTTGTATTTTCAACTCATCATTAAACATGCTTAATTTAGGTTAGAAATAAATGTCAAAAAAAAAACTATTAAAATACCCAATGGTAAAGCAATTTCTCAAACAGCAGAAAACATTAATTTTAGACGATTTGCACAATGGTATGAAGCAAAAAGTGATCACTATCAAAAAAGAAATGTCAGCCCATCGTCAGTGACCAGAATTTATAGGAAAATGCAGAATGCCGAATCATTGAATAGGAAAAAGGGATCTGGTAGAAAATCACTGATTACTGATTGAATAGCTAGGTTTTTTTGCTGGATTTATATAAGCAAAAAGGTATCATGTTAGAATTTTTATTTAATAAAATAACTAAAGTGTTCATCTGTTTGCGTTTGTTGTTTTTGCAATACGGTTTAAATTGTATTAAAAAAATTTCTTTTAAAACACAATGCATACAAGTATATATGGTAACCTATGACCCCGTATGAAAGGTCCTCCTTTTTGGAAATTTGGAAATGGCCACCCTAGTGGCATGGGCTTTAGAGGATGGAAAATCCACTCCAACTGAATTAATTTTCAGAAGGTACAAAGGCTGTTCATTAAAAATTTCCCCTGACCCATTTCCAGTTATTGTAGAAGGCTGAAGTTGCACATGTATAATAATATCTCTTTAGGTCACGTGGTAATTTGCAGCTTTGAACTCCAAACAGTTTCTCTTTTACAGATGCTAAGGTGGAGTAAGGTGTGATAATGGAGCCAGCTAAATGCAGAGCGCCCATCAGGTTTCTGTACTTAAGAGGCCGCACACCACGGGAGACGTTCGATGAGATGAAACTTATGGGGAGGATGCCCCATTGTATGATGTAGTCAAGCACTGGCATCGTCAGTTCAAATGTGGTTGGACATCGATGGAAACGGCTCCCATTCCCGGGCGACCACAGTCCGACATTTATGAAGACACCATCCGGAAAGTGGAGGCCACCATTTTGGAGGATCGCCGCATAACTGTTCGCCAACTAGCGCAAAATGTGAAGATCAGTGTGGGAGTCTGTGGAAAAAATAATCCATGACCATTTGCACATGTGGAAGTTGTCTGCACAATGGATTCCCCGGTTGCTCTCACCTTTCCAGAAGCAGTAACAAGTCACGTACTCCCAGGCTCCTTTGGCCATGTGCCAAGAAAACCAGGACTTCTTCGACAGACTAATCACGCAGGACAAAACATGTGTCTATCACTATGATCCAGAGACTAAAGCACAGCTGAAGCAATGGAAGCATTACGACACACAACCTCTGAAGGCACGTGTTCAACCCTCGCCGGGCAAAGTCATGCTCACGGTCTTTTCGGACCTCCATGTAGTAGTGATGATGGATTTCCTGGCAAAGGGTACCTCAATTACCGGGACACATACTATGCTTCACTGCTGCAGAAATTGCGGAAGGCCATCAAAACCAAGAGGTGTGGCATGCTGACCTGACGGAAGCACAGTCCTGCGGCTATGAAATCCTTCCTCACTCCCCTTACCTCGCACCATCTGACTTCCACCTCTTTCCAACCATGAAGTCATTTTTGAAGTGTAAGCATTTCCCAGACGATAAAACGTTGATTTCTGAGGTCAAGTCGTGGCTTCTGATGCAACCTGCAGACCTCTACAGGCAAGATCTCCACAGCTGCATAAAGTAATGGGGGAAGTGTGTGACCCTTCGTGGTACCTATGTAGAGAAAGATTAATAACTGTGCCAAGTTTCGTTCCTCTCAGTCCATGGGAAATCATTAACGAACAGCTCTTGTGAGTTTTTTTACAAAAGCATATGGTCATGAGATCCAGTCTGCTTGAAACAGAAATTTTTGGATAACTGGTTAATTGATAAGATCACTTTGGAGTACCTGTAAGAGGTTGGATACCAACAGTAGTTCAGCGAATCAAAGGTTTTCATCGAAAGGTAAGTCTTTTCTGCATAATTTATGCAAATTTTTGAAATTTCGATTTTTGGTTGAATTTCTAAATTTTCTAGCTAAGCCACACTCTGTTAGTTAGTTTTACTACACCTCCGTTCTTGATTTTGATTGCGTTTTAGAATAGTTTGTGTTATGAATTTTTTAGTTTTGTTAGGTTTTACTGTGGAAAAATTAGTTTTCCACACTATTGAAATTTTTAGAAGTTCGTAGGAACACCCCGTTTCTTTAGGTTTAGATATTAATTCAGTTTTGTAACTTAGATTATTTTTCTTTAAAACTTAGTTTTCTGTAGGACTTAGTTTATTTTTCAGTTGTAACTTAATTTTCTGGACTTAGATTGGTGTGACTTCCATTTTGGATGGTTATTTTGGAATCAATTAGATAACGCCCTTTGGATGACGAGCTAGTTTTAATGATCATGTCTAGACGCCTAGAATTCTTATCACTGAATTTGAGAGGGATAAAATTCAAAAAACATTGGAATGATTTCCTAGATCAGGGGTTCCCAACCAGGGGTGCTTGCACCCCCTGGGGGTGTGAGACATCATTCCAGGGGGTGCGAGAAGTAGGGCTGTAACTTCTAAGAAATTTCCTTAGTTTAATGAAATTTTTTGCACTTTAAAGGATATGATATCTTTTAAGAAAATTCTAAGAAAATTTTCAAAAGCTTAGGCCGATAACGTCATGGAAATCCTAAGTTAATAGTATTTTCATTCTTGATTCCTCTTTCATATGTATATTGACGATGAATTTTTTTTGTAATTATCTATATTTCCATCTCTTTATTTCAGAATATCATCATAACCCTTCATCATGTCGAAGAAAAGGAAATGGAATGATGACTACGTTCGTTTTGGCTTCACCTGCAACGGAAAGATTGAGGATTTGCAAAAGCCTGAGTGCATTATCTGTGGAACTGTTTTCTCCAACGCAAATTTGAAGCCATCTAAGCTGCAAGAACACTTCAACAACAGACATGGTGGGGCCAATGTTGCGGGCCATGATGTTAAGTCGTTGCAAGCTAAAAGAGACCGTTTTGATTCTCGAGCAACCCTTCCAAAATTAGGGTTTTTATCTGTTGACAAACCACTGCTGATGGCTTCATACCAAGTGGCGTTTAAAGTAGCAAAGTCAAAGAAACCTCATACTATTGCAGAAGAGCTTATCGAACCATGTGTATTAGAAATGGCTACAACTGTTCTCGGAAATGAAGCAAGAAAGAAGCTTGAATTAGTGCCGCTATTGAATAATGTTATTAAAAGCTGGATCGATGATTTGAGTTTAGATATTTTGGAGCAAGTTATCTCACATATGAAGGCTAGTCCCTTGAAAATCTCCCTCCAGCTGGACGAAACTACTGATGTTTCGAATTGCAGTCAACTTATTGCACTGGCGAGATATTTTCATGATGGTGCCATAAAGGAGAACTTCCTATTCTGTGAAGAACTGAAAACAACCACCAAAGCAAAAGATGTATTTCAGTTTGTGAAGGACTTCTTTGCAAAATATGAATTGGATATCCAAATTATTGGCTCTGTATGCACTGATGGCGCTCCTGCTATGCTGGGAAATAAATCTGGTTTTTTTGCACTGATGAAACAGGAGATTTCACATTTGCAGAGTACTCACTGTTTCCTTCATTGGCATGCTTTGGCATCAAAAACCTTGCCTCCGAAATTGAAGAAAGTCCTTGATACTTCAGTAAAGACCATCAACTGGATTAGAGGTCGTGATCTGAATCACTGCCTCTATAAGTCACTTTGTGAAGATCTTGGAAGTGCACATACAGTTTTACTTTTCCACACAGAAGTCCGCTGGCTCTCCCGTGGGAGAGTTTTAACCCGCTTCTTCGAACTGCGAGAAGAAATCAAAGTCTTTCTGGAGGAACGCCACTGTGATCTGTTTGAAGAGTTGGAATCGCAAGAATTCAACCAAATCTTAGCGTATTTGAGTGACATATTCACCCGTATGAATGATCTGAGTTTATCACTTCAAGGAAAAAATATAAACATGTTGCATTGCTATGAAAAGCTAAATGCATTCAAAGATAAGTTATATCTGTGGTGTCGGAGAGTAAAAAAGGGGAATCTTTCAAATTTTCCATCACTTGAAGAAATAGTTGATGACAATGAATCTTCAAGTCTGATTCCTACTGTTTGTGGAGAAATTGTGGCTCATTTGGAAGTGCTATCGACGTCATTTGAAGGTTATTTTGGAGTAGGGAAGCTGGAATCTTCTGAAGAATGGATTATGAATCCATATGCCTTCGATTTGAATAAAATGTCAGATGATGTAGAGCTGAAAGAAGATCTTATAGAACTGCGTTCAAACCGTGCTCTTGAAATGCAATTTGAAAGTAGAACTTTGGAAGAGTATTGGTGCTCGGCTATAGTTTCATTTCCAGAGCTTTGTGAAGCTGCACTAGCGGTGCTCATTCCATTTGCGACATGGTTATGCGAGTCAGGATTTAGCACTCTTTTGTCAATTAAGACAAAATCCAGAAATCGTTTGAATGCACAGGCAGACATGCGTGTTGCTATCAGCAACATAGATCCACGATTTGAAAGACTAATAAGCATGAAACAGGAACAAGAGAGTCATTGAGCTGAAATGCATTAGCAAACTTTTTGGATGTCAGCCTTTTGATTCTATTATCTTTTACATATATTTCAGTGAAATAAATATCTTCTTTTGATAAAATTTAGTATGATTCCACATCTTTTATCCTTGAACAAAAAATAAAATGTAGGGGGTGCGAGGTCAGAACAAAATTTTTTCAGGGGTGCAGGAGTAAAAAAAGGTTGGGAACCACTGCTCTACACTGAAAGCCAGTTACAAGGTTTCCCTCAGAAAAAGAAGCCACACACTAATGCAGAACTGATAATTCCAGCAGCTAAATCAATGGTTCACAATGTCTGTTGAGTGAGAAGCTTAACTTTTGGATCGGATCCAAATGAGCAATTTTACCGCAAACCGATGCATGGAATATTCAACTCCAAGAGCACAGACATCACCAGTGTGACGTAAACAATGGCATTTAAGAGATATCTGTATAAGTATGAATTAAAAGGAGGAATCTTGTTTTTCTTACCACCTGAGCAGCACACCTGCAATGATGGGTGCTACATCAGAGTTTCAAACATCATTGGTCAATACTGTAGAACCTACGTTTTACGTACCCTGATTTTACGTTCCCTGGATTTTACGTCCTCGCCAAATGATCGATGACGTCATCTTTTTGGTCATTAAATGCATTATTAATACGTTTTTTCTTTGTGATTTTATGTATTAAAAAGTTTATAAAGGTTAATAAATGATTGTCTTTGAGTTTTATTTCACTATGAGTAATTTAAATAACGCTAATTAGATCGCAAAACAATGCATTCTAACACTGAACGTACTGTACAGTGTACTTGTTATCTCCGATGCTATTCTTGTTGTTTTCGTATAATGAGCGCGCATTGTCAAACATCAAACGATATGCCGCCTTGTGAATGAATGGGCTATCAGCGAGTCGCAACACGTGTAAAGGATATCCTCATATACAACTGTCAATTACGTCCAGGGTAGCCAATAGTCAGCTGATAACGCTGTGTTACAGACACAACATTTTCATGCGAAACGTAAACATTAACTTCACACAACTTACATGATTAATAAACAATTAAGATCATTGCACTTCCTGTAATTAAAATCCATTGTTTTTCTATTTTAATAAATCGGTAGATAATTCATTCGCAATCATGGCTCCCGTGAGAAAGCGTCAAAGTGTTTCGATCGAAACTAAACTAAAGATAATTGCCGAAAGAAGGAAGGGTAAATCCAACCTTTTAGTTGCAACGCAATTTGGTTTGCCTAAGTCAACCGTATCCACCATCTGGGCGAAAAGGGAGGAATTGGAGAATTCGGTTTCAAAATGTGAGTTACCAAGTCTGTTTTTAGCTAAATCTTATTTGTTAAAAGCAACGTTTTCGAAGGTTGATGATGCGTGTTTTACGTGGATGACGCAGCAGCGAAGAAAGGGCGTACCGATATCTGGACCTCTTTTACAGGAGAAAGCTCTTCTTTTTGCCAAAGAGTTGTATCCCGACGGTCACTCAAGTTTTGAGGCCAGTAACGGATGGCTAGATGGTTTTAAGAAACGCCATGGTATCCATTCCTTATCAATGCAAGGCGAATCCTTATCAGCAGACGCTGACTCAATTGGAGCTTTCCAATCTGCGTTAAAGAGGTTAATGGAATCAGAAAATTTAACCAGAGACCAGATTTTCAATGCTGACGAAACTGGTCTCTCTTGGAAATTGATGCCCAGCCGCACCTTGGTTTTACACGGAGAGAAAACGGCAAAGAATTTCAAGACAGCTAAAGATCGAGTTACCCTTATGGGTTGTTCGAATGCGAGCGGAACCTGTAAGATTCCATTAACATTTATTCACAAGTCAGCTAAGCCACGATGCTTTAAAAACCAGAACATGGACCGCCTGCCAGTCGACTACTATAGTCAGAAGAACGCGTGGATGGATGCGGCAACATTCAAGAGATGGTTTTTTGAGAACTTTGTTCCCCGTGTTCGTGAATTTTGCCGAGAGAACAATGTCGAGGAAAAGATTGTGCTACTGTTAGATAATGCTCCAGCCCACCCTTCCGTTGAAGAACTAACGACAGAAGACGGATCATTTTTAGTAATGTTCCTGCCGGCAAATACAACTTCCCTCATTCAACCGATGGACCAGGGTGTTTTAGAACCATTAAAAAGACGTTATAAGAAAAACCTTCTACGTCACGTCTTGTGCAAGCTAGATACCCCGAACCCAGAGGTGATAAAACAAATCACAATTAAAGATGCGGTTTACTGGATTGCAGATGCGTGGGAAGCGGCGACACAGGAAAATCTTCAGCGCTCTTGGCGAAAACTAATGGAAAATGTTGAAGAAAGAAGTGAGGATGAAAGTGTTTCAGAAGAACAGACAGAGAACGTAGACAACATGGAAGCGGATCGTAATATATTTGAAGCCATGTTTCAAGAACTTGGTTCTGGAACTGAGGATATGATGAGTGTGGATGAGTGACTCGCCGAAGATGCCGAAGATCCCGGACACCAATGGCTCACCGACGCAGAGATAATCAGTGAAATTGATGGGGAGTCATCTGATGAAGAGAGTGAAAGTGAAGAGGAAGAAATAGTCGACCAAATTAAACCTGAGCAAGCGTTTGAAGCCCTTGGAGTTGTCGTGGATTGGTTCGAGCAAATGAAGAAAGATCCGTGCCACATCAGACAGATTCGCCGATGGAGAGACGAAGCGGCTCAGATGAGAGCAGCATCATTAAAGCAGAAAAAGATAACCAACTTCTTTCAGTAAAAAAAAAAAAAAAAAAAAAAAAAGAAATCTCCAAAACAAAAGGCCCTTTTCAGGGCCAACAAATTCGAAAGAGAATGAATAAAGTAGTTTTTCCTTATTTTAAAATTATTTTCCCCCCTGCATGCATCATTAAAATAATACACATACACTGATATTTTTTATTTAAGACTTTATGAAAACAGCTCAACTTCAGGGATGATCATCCAACTTCACTGTAGTAGTCTTCTTTAGCTGCCATAGTCCCTCACGTCGTACACAGTGTGACCATGTGTGATCCAGGCTAGGATTTTTGTGTTGTATGTCAATTTAAAGGTCAACCTGGATTTTACGAATCCTACGTTTTACGTCCGCCGTTCGGTCCCGTGCCATACGTAAAACGTAGGTTCTACTGTACTGTATTTTGTATAGAGAAGCTCTTGCTATGAAAACCTTACCTGATGATCTGAAGGAAGTTTTAGACAAAGTTGTGAATAACATTAACTTTATCAAGGCTAATCCATCAAGGTTGTGCTTAGCTTTTTTCATCAAGATATGGGAGCCAAACATGAAATGCTCATCCTCCATATGGCTGCGCACTGGATGTCAAGAGGCAAGGTACATGACTGCATATTCAAGCTCCGAACTCAGGTAGCCTATTTATTGAGGCACCACGAGAAGGTGGAGTTATTTTCAAAGTTATTTCTTACTAATGCATAAGACTGATGAATTTTTTTGAAAACTGCTTAATTTCCTGGATAATTTCACAGGAAAAGGGAAAATAGTTTGCCAAGTGGTAGTTAATCCAGGTAAAGGAATGAAGCCACCTCTATTAGAAACTTTTGTATACAAAATCTGGATTATTTTAGATCAGTACGTGTTTCTTTTAGTCTAGTCAGTTGAACATGTTGAAAGATTAGAAACTTGCATACACTGTACCATTCTACTGTATGCCAAAGTGTTTCAGAAGATCTGCAAGAGTTTTAAACAGTTTAAGAAATTCGACAAGAAATTTATATATGGCTGCCAAACACCAAATTTATAAAAAATTCTTAGATTTACCACAATTGCAAAATCTGTGATGCCTCTAACAGCTAATAAAGTAACATGCAAACAGAGTGATGTAATGAAAAATATGGAGATATTACGGAATATTTAGATCATTGGTTCTCAATCGGGAGCCATATGGCCACCTAGGGAGCTCATGTCACATTGCTGGGGCCACCTGAAGGAAATAGTATACAAACCTCGGTTATCTGAATTTTGGATTAACCGAACAAGATATCAAGGTCCAGTGAATATTTAATTAGGCATATAGTGTGTAGTCTGAACTCGAGAACATATGCTATAATTACACTGGGCAACAATTTTTTTCTTTTTTTCTGGTGCATGAGATTTTTTCACTGTTTCTAGCTTAATTTTTGGTGCTGATTTCAAATTTGAAATTGGTTTTGCTCCATATGCTGTTGTTTTCTTTCAATTTTAAGATATACTTTTTTGACCTGTCGAGATATATCATACTTAAAATTGACAATTGTGTTTATGTTTCAGATCTAATCAGGGATTCTTCAAACAAATGTCGATGTGTGAATAATCCTGATGGCTTCTGCTACGTTTGTGGCTCCTTCACACTTATTTGTCAAAGGATTAATATAACACTGTTTGTGAGACAAGCTTATAAAGCCTACTTTGGAATTCCCCTTGGCGACCAAGACAAAAAATGGGCCCCTCATGTTGTGTGTCATATCTGAGGAAAGGCTTCATGACTGGACAAAAGGAAAACGGAAGGGTCTGTCTTTTGGAGTTCCTATGGTGTGGTGAGAGCCCAGGGATCACACAACTGACTGTTATTTTTGTCTGGTCAAGACAAAGGGTATTGGCATGAAAAACAGGCATAAAATCTCTTATCCTAATGTTCCATCAGCAATTAGACCTATTATGCACTCTGATACACTCTCGATTCCAGCTTTTCATGGGTTAACCTCATCCGAAGATGAAAGAAGCTAACAACATCACGATGATGATAACAAGGTTCAAGAAATAAGTTCAGAATTCAAAGACCCCTCTTATACCGAATAGTCAACTCCTCAACAGTTTAACCAACCAGAACTGAATGATTTAGTACGTGATCTGGGGCTCTCCAAGAATGCAGATGAAGTGTTAGCATCCAGGCTGCAAGAAAAACATCTACTTGACCAAACTGCGAAAGTTTCCTATTTCCAAAAGCGGGACCAGATTTTTGTGTCTTATTTTTCAGAAGAGAAACATTTTGTTTCTGCCACGATATTCCAGGTCTTCTCCAGATATTAGACATTCCATCTTACAATCCACCTGAGTGGCGACTATTTCTAGATAGCTCTAAGCACAGCCTAACGTGTGTTCTCCTGCACAATGGCAATGTTTATGGAACTGTCCCAATTGGTCACTCAGTGCATTTACGAGAAGAATATAATGACATAAAAACGGTTATTGACAGACAAAAATATCATGAACACAACTGGATCATTTGTGTAGACTTGAAAATGATCACTTTTCTCCTCGGTCAAAGGAACGGTTTCACAAAGTATCCTTGCGATTCCTGCATGTGGGACAGCCGAGCTCGAGAGAAACATTGGATCCAGGAGTGGCCCATCCGTGAGACTCTGGAAGCAGGCATGCCAAATATTGTTAATGATCCAATCGTCAGTTGAGATAAGATTGTTTTCTCACCACTCCATATCAAGCTGGGCTTGATGAAGCAGTTCACGAAAGCATTGAATACTGATGGTGAATGTTTTCAACGCATTGTCTCTGCATTCCCTGCTTTGTCCTTCGAGAAGATTAAAGCAGGTGTGTTAGATGGACCTCAAGATTCGTGCCCTTGTGCGTGATGAGGAATTTATCGGAAAGATGAATGACAAAGAAAGGGCAGCATGGCTGTCATTCGAGGCAGTTATACAAAATTTCCTTTGTAACAGAAAAGCAGATGACTATGAAATTCTTTTAACTGACATGTTGTCAGGTTTTCGTGATCTTGGGAGTAAAATGAGTGTCAAACTCCATTTGCTGCATAGTCACGTTGATCAATTTCCTGAGAATCTCGGGGCTATTAGTGATGAGCATGGAGAGCGCTTCCATCAAGACATCAGAACCATGGAAGAGCGGTACCAAGGCAGATGGGACAAAAATATGATGGCAGACTACTGCTGGAGCATGAAGCGAGATTGCCCTGGGAAAGTCCACAAACGCAAGAGCTACAAGCGCAAATTCTTGCCTGAATAAGATCTATTTTTGTTTTGCATTCAACACTATTCAGTTTGAGATTCGGTGTTGACTCCGCTTAAACTGCGTGCGAGGGTGGGGGGGCCTTCCTCCAATCAAAAGAAAGGGGAGGTGCATATATAGGAGTTAATAGAAGGCGGGGCAAAGGGGTCAAGGTCAGATAAGTGTCAGCAGAAGTCGGTGAGTGGCCTAATAAACAAGACAGAATTATGCAAATCAGCGAAAAAAAGAGCATTGTCAGCAAAAAGTTGGTGCCATGCCGTCAATGAACATTATATAAACCAAAAAATTTTCAAAACCTTCGCACAAATAACCGCCTGCCATAGGAAGTGCACCAGAATGACATCAGAACATTTCAAAGAGAAAGCTTCATCAATGATGGCACAGTTAAACGTAAGTGATGTTACATTTGCCATTTTATAATTATTGCGGACCGTTTACACCTGTCGACAAACAAAAACCGATAATCAAACTAGACGAGGCATGTAAAAGACACGACACACTTTACGACGACAAGGACAGAATACCAGAGGCAGACGACAAATTAATTAAAGAAACAGAAGCTATACCTGGAATAAATGCTAGAATAGTAGAAAATACTATAAAAATTAAAAGATTTCTGACACGTGGTATGGCACCACCTTATAACGTTAAAAGAAAACGAGAAGACAACGCACGCGACGTAGAAATAGAAGAAGAATATCAAGCAGGTACATCAAACGACAACGACGTACAAATGGAACAACCTAAAAGTGGAAGTCCAAAAGTTGGACTGACAGCTGGAGGATCTGGAGCAATAATAGCATCAGATCATCCACCAACAGTAGGAGACATTAATCCTATAGTACGAAAAAAATTCAACAGAACATTTTTCATTACCTAGATGCATTTGATCATCCAATTGACATATGTAAATACAAATTAAATACAAATAACAAATTCACAAATCTAGACATAGAACAGAGCAGTCAAAATACCGTATACTGACATAAGAGCATCAACAACAAAAGCAGAATTACAAAGTTACTTTTATCCATGTAAAGCATGGAAAGTGAACAGCATAGGA
Source organism: Nautilus pompilius (assembly GCA_018389105.1). NCBI lineage: Eukaryota > Metazoa > Mollusca > Cephalopoda > Nautilida > Nautilidae > Nautilus > Nautilus pompilius. The sequence goes on along the minus strand of JACATO010002199.1, from coordinate 186,276 downwards.
TTCAGAGTTAGCAACATTATACCAATAACAGACGAACTGAATACAGTACAAAATACGACGACGACAAATACAACATTCAATACAAGACCATGGATAGCAACATACGTAGATACAGAAAACGCATTATTTTCAAAGAGAACAAGACTGGTTGCACAAGTAAACGATGACTACGAACACAACATACCGAAAAACAAGGTAAATTACAACATTTGACACATCAAAAAAATGTATTTACAGACTCTTTAAAGTATAACCATTCTGAAATACAACTGACTGCAACAGAACAACAAGTAGCAGCAGAAGAATTAATCAGCATTTACAATACTGGTAAATGGCAAATACTTTCCGCTGACAAAACATGGTCATATACTTGGGTTAACTATACTCCTTCATGGTTTAACTGTATGGAATTTGACACAATGTTTACACATGTATTACCAGAACAAATTAGAAATAGCGACCAAATACCGTGCGAAATTAACGCATTCAAAAACAAAAACACAATGTGGACACCGACAGTGAAAGGAAAATATGAGGATACACTAGATTAGTGGTTCCCAAACTGGGGGTAATTTAACAATTTTTCGGGGGTAATGGAGGGGTGACAGAAAAAGTAGTTAATAATTTTGAAAATCAAGAAAACACTGCAGTACCTGGCGTTAGGATTAATGTTAACTTAGTCTTAGTATGTAATGTTGTAAAGTAAAACTATTATGTACTTTAAAAAAAAACTACATGATGATTTTCAAGTAAGAAAACATTGGATCAGATGTTTAGCAAACAATTAAGCAAAAGAGATAAAGGTTTATTTGCATCTTATGAGATTTTCAAGATAAATGCAAAATCTGGAAAGTCTCATAATATTGGTGAAACTTTAATTTTGCCAGCAGTATCTGTTGTAACTTCAAATGTCATGAACCAAAATTGCACATGAAATTACTGTCATCCCTTTGAGCAAATCATCAGTATCGAGATGCATTGACAAAATGGCTGAGGATGTAGAAAAGCAACTAGTTGCCCAATTGCAAGTGAAAAAGTTTGCCCTGAAACTCGACAAATCTACTTTGAGGGATAACGAAACCATTCTATTAGTGTATGTCAGGTTTTTCGATGATAACACAGGGGAACAAATTTTAAATAATTTTCAGTTGCATGGAATATTTTAACAAATTTTGATAGAACTTTAAGCGCTGATTTCAAATCTGAAATTAGTTTTTCTCTACAAGCTTTAGTTTGCATGCAATTTGAGGTTAGTGAAATTTTACAATGTGAACTTACGTAAACCATATATAAGCATTTTCATGTCCATATAAATTTATAACTTTTTGTATTTTTATAATTAAATTATAATTTATCATTTGTTTCAGTTTAAACATGGCTTCTATTAAGAGAAATCATTGCAGAAACAAGCCTAATGCCTTCTGCTACATATGTGGATGCTACACACTAAATCGTCAAAAACGTAATGTATCCTCCTTTGTCAAGCGTGCTTACAAGGCATATTTTGAAGTTCATCTTGGTGACCAAGACAAGCAATGGGCGCCTCATGTTGTGTGTCACAATTGTGAAGAAATGCTTCGAGACTGGACCAAAGGAAAACGTAAAAGTCTACCTTTTGGAGTTCCGATGGTTTGGCGTGAACCAACCAATCATTTAACTGACTGTTATTTCTGCATGGTAAACACATTGGGAGTTGGAAAAAAAAACCGACATAAAATTACATATCCAAACATTCCCTCAGCTATTCGGCCTACTCCCCACTCTAGAGAAGTTCCTGTTCCAATATTTAAAGGCTTACCTTCATTAGACGATAAAGACATTGAAGATGATACAAACAAACAAAATAGTAGTGACAGTGAAGTGGCAGAAAAATGTTTGTCGTCGGAGAATTGTTCTTCAGACTCTGAACCTTTTCCCACCCCTAAGCCTCTTCTGCAAGTTGAATTAAATGATTTAGTGCGAGATTTGGGCCTTTCAAAAAAAGCAGCAGAGGTTTTGGCATCAAGATTACAAAGTAGAAATCTTGACCAACTTTTTGTAGCTTTCTTTTCAGAAGACAAACATTTTGTTTACTGCCATGACATTCCAGGGCTTCTTAAAGAACTGGGTGTATCTTACTACAGTGCTCCTCCCTTATAACACGATTCTTATTAACGCGATATTCCATATAACGCGATGGACAATGTCCCCCAAATTTTTTTTTCAAATATACATGTAGGCCTACAATACAACTCTTCAATGAAAATACATGTATTTTAAATTCACCTGTAAATTGACCGCGCTATAGATCGTGATGCTTTAAGTTAATATTCATGCCAACATTCATCTGTCTACCTTCACACTCGTCCACTTCCACACTCGCTTTCACACTATTGCTATGACTAATGAGATTAGTATGAGTGTCAATCAACTTCAAAGGTTATAGATCGTTCATGCTAAGTGTCATCTGCCAACTTTCACACTCGTAACTTCACACTCGCTTTCACTATGAGTGTTAATCAATGTTTATCCACCAATAAAGAAAATCCATTTAATTTTGTACAAACAAAAGTCGTGATATATTAAACGATCAAGCCTCTAGCAGTCATTCAGTAAGGAACTGGGTTTAGTGTGTACAACTAGAAAATCTACTAGGCGAAGTAATACATCACCATGCCGAAACGCAAAGCCTATTCAGTGCAGGAAAAGTTGAATCTTGTGTCGCGAGTACGAAACGGCGAATCTCAAACTAAAGTTTCACGAGAGGTTGGAATTCCTGAATCAACATTGCGAGGCTGGTTAAAAGATGAGAAAAAGCTCTGAGACTTTGTTGACACAGTTGAAGAGAGTGAAGGTTTATCTAGAAAACGAGCCAGAACAGCACTAGACCCAGCCCATGACAAAGCTTTATACAACTGGTTTGTACAAGAGAGAGCTGAAGGAAAACCCATATCTGGTGAAATGGTGAAGGCCCAGGCATGCAAGATGAAAGACAGTGAAGATTTTGTGGGTAGTAATGGATGGCTTTTTAAGTGGCAACGCAGACATGGAATTTCAAGTGTCAAGACCATTGGAGAAATTAGATCTGCAGATCACGAATCAGCAACAGCATTTAAAGAAGATTTTAAGAAGTTCATGCAAGACAATCACTATGTGGAAGCTCAAGTGTACAACTGTGATGAAACTGCTCTGTTCTTTAAGATGATACCAGAGCGTACCTTGGCATGCACAAATGATCAACACAAGAAAGAAGGCTTCAAGCAACTTAAGAACAGAGTGACATTCCTGTTCTGTACAAACTGGATTGGGTCTCACAAGTTCAAGCCGCTTTGCATTGGGAAGTTTGCCAGCCCTAGATGTTTCAATCATGTCAACATGACCAACATGCCAATCATTTATGAACACTCCAGTAATGCATGGATGACCAGCAGCATATTTAAAGACTGGTTTTTTAAGAAGTTTGTGCCTGAAGTGCGTCATCACCTGAGATCTAAAGCATTAGAAGAGAGAGCTGTATTGTTGTTAGACAACTGTCCTGCCCACCCACCAGCAGAGACTTTAAGAAGCCGAGATGGGAAAATTGTCGTCCACTACCTACCCAAGAACACAACAGCAAAAGTGCAGCCTTTAGATCAAGGAATAATTGCCAACTTCAAAGTCAATTACCGACGTGAGCTGATTAGGGCAATGCTGGATGATGAAAGAAGTGTTCCAGACTTTTTGCAAGCCATGACCCTGAAGAATGCCTGCTACATTGCTGGTGAAGCCTGGAGAGATGTCAAGCCATCTACTGTTAAGAACTGTTGGGATCACGCACTTACTAGCAAAGACATTGAAGAAGATGCAGAAGTGTTTCTAGGCTTCACAACTGAAGAATACGAGCAAGCAAAGCAGAAACTGGCAGAACATCTAGCCAACCAAAGACTTGATGACTATATAGAAGATTGGGCATCCCTGGAAGATAATGAAGCAACAACCCAGCTACAGACACCCGAGGAATTTCTCCAGGATGCCACATCTGCAGAAGTTGAACCTGAACCAGAGCCTCAGTCAGATTCATCTCAACAGTTAGTTACTGCTGCCCAAGCTGTGAGAGGACTGGAAGAAGCCTTGCGATACTTTGAAGGCCTTGACGATGAAGACATGCCCATAAAGATTCTGCACACAAAGAACCTTCTGCAGTTTGCCAAGAAAAAACAAGCCAAGTCACTCACCCAGAGAAAAATCACAGACTTGTTTAAAAAATAAAATTGCTATTAAATATTTTGTATTTGTAACTGTTTTGTAATACATGTACATTTCGTTTAATGCTATCACGATTCGTATTATATTTCATGTCTTAATGTTTGCATATTTTGTTAAAATATCATTAAAAATGTAAGTTTTTATTTCTTAGATTTTGCTATACAGACGCTCCCCTACTTACGAACATTCGAGTTACGAACATTTTTGCGGGTATGTCGAAAAATGTTCGGACAGAGATGCTGTAAGTTAGATTTTGTATTGCGCGCCTTTTTCCGAGTAGTGCTTCTTTCCGCCGCTAATACCGACGTGAGGCGCTGTGAGAGCTCGCCCAGCATCCACCCCGAATCCGGCTTCCTCTGCCCAGTTCGTCGCAGTGCCTGAGTGTGTAAACGTATCTCCAGCGCGCTAAGAACTTTGACATTTTTATTGTTAAATATCTCGTGCATCCATTATTCAATATGGTTGGTGAAAAGCGAAAGGCTTCTAGTGAGAGTGGAAGTGTAAAGAAGAGGCAAGCCATTTCATTTGAAATGAAAGTGGCAATAATAAAGAAGCTTGATGCGGGTGAGAAAATGGTGAGCGTTGCACGTGCATACAACATGAATCGTTCGACCATCGGTACCATTTATAAACAGAAAGATCGCATAATGGAACACGTGAAAGGTGCAGTGCCGATGCAATCGACGATCATTAGCAAGAAAAGAGGGAAAATCTTAGAAGAGATGGAGAAACTTCTCACCATTTGGCTCGAGGATCAGCAGCAGCGGCGTATTCCTCTGAGCTTTATGCTCATTCAGGAGAAGGCCAAATCTATCTTTGAGGATGTCAAGGCTAAGGCTGGGGAAAGCGCTGCCGAAGAAACGTTTTCTGCCAGCCACGGGTGGTTTTCCCGTTTCAAGAAGAGGGCTAATCTCCACCATGTGGCCGTGTCCGGAGAGGCAGCATCTGCGGACAAAGAGGCTGCCGAGCGATTCCCCCAAGTGTTGAAGGAGATCATCGAGGAGGGTGGCTATTCGGCTAAGCAAGTCTTCAATGTCGACGAAACGGGTCTTTTTTGGAAGAAAATGCCAGAGAAGACCTACATTAGCCGGGAGGAGAAGACGATGCCCGGATATAAAGCGGCTAAAGACCGCTTAACCTTAATGCTTGGGGCGAATGCTGACGGGAGCTTCAAGCTGAAGCCGCTGCTAGTTTACCGGGCAGCTAACCCTCGAGCCCTGAAGAACGTGACGAAAAGCTCTCTCCCCGTTATATGGATGTCAAACATCAAGGCATGGGTGACACTCGCTGTATTTGAGGACTGGTTCTTCCACCATTTCATCCCAGAAGTGAAGTTGTATTGTCGGGAAAATGGAATTCCATTCAAGATCCTGCTGGTGCTGGACAATGCCCCTGGCCACCCCCCCGCACTTGGATGATTTTCATCCTGACGTCAAAGTTGTATACCTGCCGCCAAATACAACTTCACTTCTGCAGCCAATGGACCAGGGCGTTATCGCCAATTTCAAGAAATATTACACCCGACGGACGTACAGGATGGCCTTGAAGGCAGTGGATACTTACCCCGAGATGACCTTGCGGAGCTACTGGAAGTCGTATAACATCTTTAACTGCATCAAAAACATTGAAGCATCATGGCGTGAGGTTTCCGAGGTCAACCTCAACGCCGTGTGGAGGCCTCTATGCCCTCAGTTCGTCAACGACTTCCGTGGCTTTGATCAGGAGGACATCAATAAGGACATTCTCAGCACTCTTGTCGGGCTAAGTGAGAAACTCGAGCTTGACCTGGAGGAGGAGGACTTCGAGGAATTGCTTGAGTCCCATGGGGAGGAATTGAGTAACCAAGACCTCATGGAGTTGGAGGCTCAGCAACGTGTCGAGGAGGAGGAGAGGACGAAACTCTTGGCCGAGGGGTTTTCGCTCATAGATAAAGCCATCGCACTCTTCGAGCAGCAAGACCCAAATATTGAACGTTGCACAAAGGTTGCAAATCAAATGAATGATGTCATACAGTGCTACCGCATCATTTATGATGAGAAAAAGAAGAAAACTGTGCAATCGTCGTTAGATCGCTTCTTTCGGCCAGTTTCTACTACATCCTCCAAGGAAGATACTCGTCAACCCTCATCTATTTCTCCTGGACCCTCAACTTCTTCCTTCATTGATGTTACGGAGGAGGAAGTAACTCTTGAAGCCCATTCCAGCGACGACGAAGACCCTCTCGGCCCCATGATATAAAATCCTCCTCTTCCTCCTCCATCATCTCCTTAAGCCTTCGAGTACATCTTCCAAAAGTAAGTTAAACTTCATTTTATTTATCTTATTACGTACATGTACATACTGTGTGTCTCTCTCTCTCTCTCTCTAACATATGTAGTATTCTCTCCAGTTGTACATGTACATATCTTTATAGAGCATATTATTTTATTAAATGTTTATTTTTCAGTACAAACCAATACAGGTTACTTATACAAGCCTTAAACATACTTATATAAACCTTAAACATACATTCCATACAAAATATAGCACTGAAGCAACTTACGAACGAATTCACCTTACGAACGATCGTTCGGAACGTATCTCGTTCGTAAGTAGGGGAGCGTCTGTATTACTAAATTTTTTCACGCACATTAGTTAGGGTTTTTGAAACTTTCATGCAACATTGGTAAAAAATATAAACAGAAAGTCCATGGCAGACTTTCGGCAAACATCGGAATGCTCATATATTACAATATGCAACCGGAAATTACCGACCATTACATAGCGTGGCGGTCTCTATGAAAACAACCGATCTGCTGATGACGTAATTCCCAAAATGGCCGCGCCCGTAAGATTGCATGGACAGAGGAATCGCCGATGTTTCGGTTTGATTTTAGTTTTCAAAATTATTTTGACTTCAGTTTTGATGTAATTATTTAATTGTGAGCGAACTAATAGACGTTTTACGGTACCCAGTATATACATATATAGGCCTAACGTAGTAACGTGTTAATACTATTGTAGCTCTAATAATTTTGGTCTTTATGATACTCAAAGCCTATAACGCGATTCCACTATAACGCGATCGCATTTTGTGTCCCCTGAACATCGCGTTATAAAGGAGGAGCACTGTATAATCCTGCCAAATGGAGACTCTTTTTGGACAGTTCAAAACGTAGTCTAAAGTGTGTTCTTTTACATAATGGCAATGTTTATGGAGCGGTACCTATCGGTCATTCTGTGCATTTGCGAGAAGACTATGATGATGTGAGAATAGTCATGGACTTATTAACATATCATGAGCACAATTGGATCATTTGTGTGGACTTAAAAATAGTCAATTTTCTTCTTGGACAACAGAAAGGTTTTACCAAGTTTCCATGTTTCCTTTGTATGTGGGACAGCCGAGCACGAGACAAACATTGGGTCCAAAAGAACTGGCCTATCCGTGAAACTCTTAAAGCTGGCATGCCAAATATCATAAAAGAGCCAATTGTAAACAGAGATAAGATCTTTCCTCCTCTTCACATAAAATTAGGTTTGATAAAGCAATTTGTTAAAGCCCTAAAAACCGAAGGTGAATGTTTTCAACACATCATCACAGCTTTACCAGGGTTATCATTTGAAAAAAATCAAAGCAGGTGTGTTTGATGGCTCACAAATTAGAACACTATTTCGTGATAATCAGTTTGTTGCTAAGATGAATACTTTGGAAAAAGCAGCATGGTTATCTTTTGTGGCAGTTGTTCAGAACTTTCTCGGAAACTATAAAGTGGAAAACTACTGTGATCTTGTGAACACAATGCTCCTCGCTTTTCGTGATCTCGGGTGCAACATGAGCATCAAGCTTCATTTTTTGAACAGCCACCTTGATAAATTCCCTGACAATCTGGGAGCTGTAAGTGACAAACAAGGAGAACGATTCCACCAAGACCTAAAGATCATGGAAGAACGTTACCAAGGGCGCTGGAACAAAAGCATGATGGCTGACTACTGCTGGAGCATTAAACGAGATTGCCAAGATAAAGTGTACAAACGCAAAAGTTACAAACGCAAATTCCTTCCTGGATAAAATACACATTCAGATAAAAACTAATGAAAATATGGCACGATCAACACTAGATAATAATTTAATTTACTCATAAAATTTTTTAATTCTCTATCTTTTGCTTCAATAAATATTTTTAAATGACTTTTTTGCCGTTTTAAGATTAAAGTGAACAGAAGAATTTTGATTAATGTTGGAATTTGTTAAAATAACGAAAAATAAAAAATGTCAAATTGCATGAAATCTGTAGCTTGCAGACAAAAACCGACTTTAAAATTAAAATCTACATATTCAAATTGACTAGAAAAAAGTATTTTTTTTTAATGCAACAAAATGAGTGTTCCCCAGTGTAATCAGCTGAGAGAGGAAATGCGTTTTGGCCAAAGTCTTAAAACAGACACTAAAGGTTAAACAATTTTCAGAGAAGTTGAGACTTATTTCAAGGAGAACAATATTCCACTCGGAAATATAATGGCTTGTGCTACTGATGGCACTCCATTAATGTACAGGGTGTTCGGAAAGTCACTGCACACTTTTCTAATCATATTTTTTTTTATTTCAGATTTTGATCCCAATATGGTTTTAACAACTGAAGAACGTGTATGGCTCGTCAAACATGTATTCCGAGAAGGTGGTAGATACACAGATGTGATGCGACAGCAATTTGCTAAAAAATTCCCAGATACACCCGTTCCACATCACAATGCAGTTCATAACCTTGTCGATAAGTTTCGGGAAACAGGATCAGTGGATGATGCCAAACACTGTGGAAGGCAGCAAAGCTATCGGAGGAGAAACTGTTGGATATTTCTGACAGTATGCTGCAGATTCCATCAAAATCATTACGAAAGTTAGCTCAGCAGCATGATATTGGTCTTGGAACTGCTCATAAGGGCGTCAGAATGAAATTAAAGCTCTTCCCATACAAAATAATGGCGGTACAAGAACTGAAAGCAACTGATTATGAAAAACGAACATGATATAGCAGATGGTTTAACCCAGTGGTTCTCAAACCGGGGTCCGCGGACGCTTCTCTTGCCTTTTTATATCACCACAGTTTACTTAGGTTAACAATATTTGATTGTCACCTCAATGTATGGAATACTGGGCAAAGGCTATCTGATAAAAGTGAAAAAGAATATTGCAGTTTCCCTGATCGCACATGGGGAAGTCAAAGCGCTAGTACGCCCACGCATTTTGGCTGGAGAGCTGTTTTTTGGACTGTGCTTATAAGCTGCATTTGAGACGAAGTGCACATGCTTACCATCTGCAGAGACTCCGGCGTTTTTTATTGATCGGTGCAGGGGTGTATGCACAACAAGTCTAGACAGGATCGCAAGTTGGCAGCCACACTAGCTGACTGTCAACATATTCCGCAAACGTGGTTTATTAAGAGGCTGAGATTTTCGTCTCCACCATCACACCTTCGCGAACGTCTTTTTTGGAAGATTATATCGAAAAACTTCACTGTATTTTCTTAGTGCTGCCTTTTGTTATTTATTAATTAGAAATAGAAACTATTAAGTCAGAACAAGATTAACGAGTGGTGTTGCCAGAGTAATATTTTTCTTTGCACAAGTTACTTTTTGTACGGTTTTTACAGCGTTGAGACGCTTGATTCGAGCCAAGGCTGAAAATAACATAATGGAGACTATTATGTATCCAACGCCAAAAAACTAGTTTGCAGTATTAGGTCATTTCAAAATAAACTACGGTTTTTTACTATCGTTCGTTTGTGATATAAGGCTGTTTTTGGGTTTTTTGAATAAGCCAAACAATGTAACTGTTTTCAAAGGCAAAAGCTTGGTAACTGGTCGATAAACACAATATCAACACAAATATACAGTCAAAGCTCGTTACTATGCCACTCTCGCTATTATGCCACTTTTGCTCGGTCCCGACAAAATTCAATACAAAATAAATTTACTATGCCACCCCCTAATCTCGCTACTATGCCACTAGTGCCCCAGGCGCAGTTTTCAAGGGGGCACAAAATTGGTACTTATAGTTAAAGTTTGAACACCAAAATCATTAGTTGACACGCCAAAACGCGCACATCTTTACAGCATGCCCGGGGCTTGCGTAGCTTGCGCACTGGCCGCGTGTGTGTTGTAGACGTGCCTGGATGACCTCGCATGTGTGCACGTGCTCACGCGCGTCATAAGGGCTCAATTGTTATGCAAGTGAATGCACTTGCAAATTTACTTATCCTCGTACGGTGACCGCGCTTGCAAAATTTATTCACTGTAAGTTGGCCGTGTGAAACAGAGGTCTTTTATGAAATTTACCAGAGCTCGTTCTGAGGAAGTTATTGATAGATTTGATATTTTCGAAATCATTTATTTTTCAAATTTAGTTAACAATGTCAGCTCAGAAACGCAAGAGAACTGACTTTACGCTGCAGGAGAAGAAGGAGATCATCGATGCCACGAAGGAGGAGTCGAATCAGTCCAAGCTGCCCAGGGAGATAAGCAAGAAATGGGGCGTCGAAGTTAAGAGAACCACCGTGAAGGGCATTCTCAGCAAGAAGGATGCAATCGAGGGTGCAATTAAAGCTGGAGTTCCATCAAAGCGCATGAAGCTGACGCAGGCTCAAGACCCGAAGCTCGATGAGGGAGTGTTCATCTGGCTGAAGCAAGCAAGAGGACAGAATCTGCCTGTCAGCGGCGATCTGATCAAGGAGAAGGCGACGAAACTGGCTGAGCTGATGCACATCTCAGACTTCATGGCGAGCGACGGTTGGCTGGCCAACTTCAGGAAGCGCCACGGCATCACGTTTAAGACAGTGCAAGGCGAAGCTGGAGCGGTGGATTCGCAATCCCTTCTTGATTGGCACCAACAGGTTCTCCGGCCCTTGCTCGGACAGTTCTCTGCAGACGATGTCTTCAATCTGGACGAGACTGGACTCTTCTGGCAGCTGCTTCCGAACAAGACCATGGCTTTCAGGGGAGATCGGTGCACTGGAGGAAAGAAAAGCAAGCAAAGGATCACTCTTCTGGTCGGGGCAAACATGAGCGGCAGCGAGAAGTTCCCTCTTCTGGTGATCGGCAATTCCAAGAGACCCCGTGCCTTCAAGAACAAGGAAATCCCGGTCACATACAAGGCGAACTCGAAGGCATGGATGACGGCGGAGCTTTTCGAGGAGATGTTGCATGCGTGGGACGGACGACTCGGCCAGCAGGGACGCAGAGTGCTGCTTTGTCTCGATAACTTCTCTGGCCACCCTCCTGAGCTCCAGCTGGACAACATCCAACTAGTCTTCTTCCCACCCAACACAACAGCCAATTCGCAACCAATGGATCAGGGAATCATAGAGAATCTCAAGCGCCACTACAAGAAGCTCCTGCTGAGCCGCCGGCTTGGGGCCATGGACGAGGGAAAGGAGTTCAAGTTCACGTTGCTCGACGATCAGGAACTGTTTCGCGAAGGCAAAGTTCGTCGAAGAAGAGGTCCAGACTGAGCCAGAGGATGCGGAACTACTCGAGATCTGGGAAGCTCTGCCTGCCGAGGAAAAGATGCACGAGAGCGAGGAGATCGAGCTGTCTGACTTTCTCGAAGCCGACGAGCGCCTCGCGACTGTTGGGTCTTTTACGCTGGAGGAGATTGCGAAGGAGATACTGTGCCGCGAGGAGCCAGTGGAAAACGAAGATGACGAGGTCACTGTCGAGGAGGAAATCGTTCCTTTCGAGGAAGCCCAGCGCGCATGGAGCATCGTCCGGAAGTTCATGCAGCAGAGAAGCGGGCAGCCCGGTGTGATGCAAGCCTGTGATCAGTTAGACAATGAGCTGCTCCAGATCCGCCGGAAGAAGATGCGCCAGCCGACGATATTTGAGAGCTTTGGACTGAGATGATGGATAGCGTGCGAAAATAAAGCCTTTTTACTTACAATAAAGCCGTTTTTAAAAACCTTCGTTACTATGCCACTTTTGCTCGGTCCCGACGGGTGGCATAGTTGCGAGCTTTGACTGCATTGTTCTGGCTTCTGTTATCAAAATGTGCGTCGATAATCACTTCCATATCCAAAATGGCTATCATTATGAAATGACCTAATAATTTCATGAAAGAACATGGTTTGGAAAAAAATGTAAGCACGTGTGCTTACATAAATACGTTCTAGTACTGCGAAGTATTTATACCTACATTTCAGATGAAAGTTATGGTATTATTAGTACATTATAACAAAAAGTGAAATAATAAAAAAATGCGAAATGTTTGCAGTTCTTCATTTACATATTGGTTCTATACATTTTTGCAGAATGTCTTACGCAAAGAAAAGGAGATACGACGAGTCATACTTGAGCTTGGGTTTCACTGTGATAACTGTTGGCAGAGTTGAGAAACCACAATGTGTCCTGTGTTCTGAAGTATTAGCTCCTTCACTGAAGCCAAGCAAACTGAAGAGGCATTTAGAAACGGAACATGCCGATGCAGTCAACAAAGACAAAGACTTTTTCCAACGCCACGCTAACAGACTGATTAAATCTAGGCTTGATATCACAGGAATGTGTTCGCAGGACATTTTGGCTGGTCTGAAAACTTCTTATGAAGTTTCAAGGAAAATTGCTGTCGCCAAAAAACCACAATATTGGAGCAGTTGATACTTCCTTGCTGCAGAGATATCATATCGCTATTGCTCGGAAGGTCTGAACTACATATATTAAAACATGTATCCCTATCAAATGATACCGTCAGCAGGCAAATAACTAAAATGTCCGAAAACATTTTGTCGATCTATGCAGATATTAAAGGAATGTTTGGAGACCGCATTATTTAGAAAGATGTTTGGCCCTCACGCTCACCAAATCTAAATCCACCAGACTTTTATCTAAGAGCAGCAGCAAAATCTGTAGTGTATCGAGATCGTCCGCGCACGCTGAATGACTTGAAAGCAGCGATAACAGCATTCATTCAGTCTATTTCAAGCGAGCAACTGATAGCAGTGTTTAGAAACAAAATGAGGATGATCCAAGCCTGTATTGATGCTAACGGGGGGGGGGGGGGGGGGTCACTTTCAACATTGTTTATAATTGTCATTCATATTTACCTCCTGTAGTCTATATTGAAACATGTCTGTTAATAAATATTTAAGTGCACAGTGACTTTCCGAACACCCTATATATCAGGAACAGAACATTTTGTTAAAAAGTGTTATAAATAGGTTAATTATAGCTTGTTATGGGATAAATATAGACTTGCATCCCCAAATACTCTTTTCCACATTAAACCGTGTTTCCACATTGCAGATGTGCTTTGCAGCAGTTTCCAAGAACATAATCCCATGAACAGCAAGGATTTAGCGTATTTAGATTCAGAAAGAGAGAATTAATATACAGGGTGTGGCAAATGTAACGCTCTTTTTGTAGTTTTCTACTGTATAAATTTCTATTTTTTTTTTAGTTTTATATTATATAATTTTGTATGTATTTTATGTATCGTTTCTTTCTCTTTATTTCAGGAATTTTGAATAAATATGGCAATGCGATTAACAAAGGAACAAAGAGTGAAAGCAGTTCAACTTTATTACCAAAATAATAACAATGGAGCTAAAGCCGCTCGTTTGTTATCAGCAGAATTTAACATTTGGCAAGTGCAGAGCCGAAATATCACAAGCTTAATTAGAAAATTTGAAAGAACAGGAAGCGTAAGTGATGCCCCAAGATCAGGAAAACTAGTTTCAGCAACAAGTTTAGAAAAGTCCGATGAAATAAGAGAATCATCGTTGAACACTCCTCAAAAATCCAGTAGATGTCTTTTTTCAGAGTTGGGTATCAGTGATAGAAGTGTTCGTAGACTCTTAATGAAGCTTAAGATGAGACCTTATATCCCTCGCTTGTTACAAAGCTTGCATGATGGAGATGCAGATAGACGATTAGAGATTTGCAAAATTTTCCTGAATAAAGTCAATGAAGCAACCTTCAAATTGAACGAGCATATCAATTGCCATAATTGCGTATAGTGGAGTGATGTTAACTCCACATGTTATCTTGGAAAAAGATGTTAACCTACCAGGAGTGACAGTTTGGGCCGCCATTTCTTCCATGGGAATAATAGGTCCGATATTCTTTGATGGCACTATTAATCAAGATAATTATTTACAAATGCTGCAAACTGAATTCTGGCTGAGAGTTGGAGATGAGAATGATATTTACTTTCAACAGGATGGTGTGCTGCCTCACTACGAGTTAAGCATTCGGGAATGGTTAAATCTTAATTTTGAGAGGTGGTGGATAGGAAGACGTGGAGCATTTGAGTGGCCATCACGATCACCAGATCTAACACCACCTGACTTTTTCTTGTGGGGTGTACTGAAAGATCTTGTTTACAGGCTCAAACCGAAAACAATTCCTGAATTAAAAAAAATTTTTTGATACATTTTCTGAAATGGTTGTGGAAGTGTTGCTGGTATGGTTCAGCTTTGTATTGAACACAACGGGGAGCATTTTGAAAATGTTAGTTTCTTACTCATAACAAATCAAGTTGTATTGATGAGACAATACTTATAAATTTTCTTAAACTACTGTAATTTATTTTCGTTCAATAAAAGTTAATAAATAAAAAAAGGGAGTTACTTTTGCTGCACCCTGTAGTAAAAACGTCTTAGATCAGGGCTAGAGTTAGTGAGGAAAACAACCAAACAAATCTCGGACAAATGATGGACAAATGGGTTAACCGGTTGTGGTTGCCATGCCACAGCTGCACCTAACACCGCCACACAACCGGTGTGCAGTTCAGAGACCTCTTCTCTGAACATGTTGAATCCAGAGTCACTTTCTCTGATGGCACCAGATTTCCAGATCTTTGCCAGTGAGTGACTGGACAGTCTTGTTCGGAAAAACTCTGTTATACAAGGATGCCGCCACCGCTGGATCAGTCTGCAAATTGCACGTTCAAACTCTTTGCAAAGGAAATGCAATATTGATGGTGTATTTCCAAGACCAAGGTGCAAAGAAAGGCAACCACAAATGTGCGAAAGAATCTGCCGTTCACGATGAATGAAATAGAAGTAGAATTCCGTGAACGTATCGAGGAAAAGGGAACCTTCATATTACTTTGAGAGGCCAATGAGAGTGTGATAGCAGAGAGGACTGTCCTGATGTCACCAATCTAGCTTGAGGAGGTACAACGGGCCCTTCACAGTATGCAAAGTACTCTCCAGGTACTGACGGAATTGAAATGGCCGTCGTCAGGGACATTGAAGCTTCCACATGGACGAACCTTTTTAATTGCTTCCACTTACTTCAGGAGATTCCATCCAGACTAAAGGATTGTCAGACCGTGCTCCTGAGGAAGGCAAACACGACTGGAGACAAGATTACCGATTGGCGGCCCATTACAATCAATAAGGTAGTCTACCGACTATATACCCACGTTTTGGCAAGGTGCCTGGGAAACACCCTACCACTAGATCAGGGCTCTCCAAACTATGGCCCGCCACATAATTTCATCCGGCCCGCAAAACAAATCCATGTGGTGGCCTTGAAAAAATAATTATCGTACGACTGGCATCGCTGAATTATTCAAAGCTGGGGCTGCTGACTGGTGGCGCTCAGCCCGAGTCAGTTTCCCTCTCTCTCGATAGTGTGACGCACAGATACTAGTACTGGTAGGTATGTGCTGTGCATTACAACCAATCAGTTGTGTATAACTGTATATTGTGGGGATGGAGGGCGAGTGGGGCTTCGCGAACTGAGGTGTTGATAGGGTTTGATCGCTGATGACGTGTTGCAGGCAGTGTTGTCATGGACTGCGTGATGTGTGGTTGTCACGTGTCGCTGGCCGCTCCGGCCACACGAGGGAGCAAATGCTTCCGTTTCAGGGAGCACAAACACTGTACAATATTCTTTTCTCTGTACTTTGACAATGCCTTTATCTTAGTTATACAAAATAGCAACAATACTATTGTAGCCAAAAATATTGCATGTTTAAAATGGTTAAAATGGTAACCATTAAGTTTATCAACGAAAGCTGTTGCCATAATATTTACCACTTTATAATAATACGCTATGCTTTTTAACACCACATACAAGCTGTTTTTTTCCTGTAGAATTTATTTCCACTAATTTAGAAGGCTAAATTTCTACATATTTTAGAGTTTTAAATACCCGTCTTCATAAATTATTAAGCAAAATTGTTCGTCGAGCAAGTGCTCCTGCTTTCCATCATGATCGAAAGCAGGAGCATCCAGTAAAAACAGGGAGCATTTGCTGCTTGCTCTCCGTTTTGGGAGCAAATTTGGTGTTTGGCAGCAAGTGTTCCCTAAAACGGGAGCATTTGCTCCCTTGTGTGGACGGGCCTTAACACGCACTGCTGCACTCTCCCTCCTGCTATACTGCTCGCGGTGTGCGGGCACCCTAAGCGTAGTGTTGCTGAATGCGTTGTGGGAATATTTTTGCTGTTATTTTTTGTTGATATTATTTTTCGTTTGAGCGTCATCTTAATCTGCTTCGATATTCTACTCAACTATATTTTTGTTCATATTTTTTCTGCTAATATACGACTAATACCCTTATGTTTTCAGATATGGAAAAGATAAAGAAAAGAAAAGTGGACAGTGAGTGTCGTCAGTTCAATGACGAATGGAAGATAAAGTACTTTTTTGTGAAAGCAAATGATAAAGCTTTATGCCTCATATGTAGAGACAGTGTTGCTGTTCTGAAGGAATACAATATTCGTCGGCACTATGAATCTAAACATGGCTCAAGTTATTCTCACATCACAAGAGCAGAACGCACTAAAAAGTTTGAATCATTTCAGCACAGTCTGCATTCTCAACAAGCTGTTTTCCGTAAGAAAAAATCTGAAAATGAAACTTCAACTACAGCCAGTTACAAAGTTGCCTATGTGTTGGCCAAAAAAGGAAAACCTTTCACTGATGGTAGTATCATAAAAGAGTGTATAGTGGAAGCAGCAGGAGAGGTATGTCCAGAAAAAGTAAACCTCTTCAAAATGATAAGTTTTGGGTCAAATACTGTTGCTCGTAGAATTGAAGATTTAGGAGGCGACATAATTCGGCAAATAAAGGAAAAAAACAAAAAGATTTTGTTGGTATTCTCTTGCGTTGGATGAACCAACTGATGTGTGTGATACCTCTCAGCTCTTAGTATTCATTCGTGGTGTTGATAGTGAATTTAATGTGACCCAAGAATTAGCATCAGTTCACAGCATGCACACCACAACAACTGGAGAGGACATTTTCAATGAAGTAAAACTATGACAGAATATAACCTGGAATGGAAACAAGTGCAGTGTGTGACAATTTATGGAGGAAAGAATGTGTCTGGGACAAAGAAGGGTTTGGTTGGGCAAATTACAACAGCTTGTGAGGTTGGAGGATTCTCAAAACCCATTTTTCTGCATTGCCTTATCCATCAACAAGCATTGTGCCTAAAATATGTTGATATGTCTTGTGTTATGAAACCTGTTGTTTGTGGTTAATTTCATTAGATCTCATGCACTCAACCACCGCCAGTTCCGTGATTTCTTGAAAGAAATTGATGCCGAGTTTGTTGACTTGCCTTATTATACAGCAGTTAGATGGCTTAGTTGTGGAAATGTTTTGCTGCATTTCTTTGAGCTCAGATTAGAAATTGATTTATTTCTCACAGAGAAAAATAAACCTCAGCCATTATTATCAGAATGTGAATGGATTTGGAAATTGGCATTTTTTGCAGATATGACAGGTCATATGAATCAGAAGTTGCAAGACAAAACAAATTTGATCAGTGATTACTTTGTTCATGTCAAGGCATTCAGAGCAAAACTTGCGCTACTTGAAGGCCAGGTGAAAGTTAAGAATTTTGCTCATTTTCCATGTTGTGAAAAATTTCATGCAGAAAGTAAAGTTGAATTTCTTTCTTCATTTGCAAATGAAATAATTTCAGATTTGAAAAAAGAGTTTCAGGAGCGATTTGCTGACCTTGATGCCAAAGCAAATAAAATCAGGCTCTTTCATAATCCATTTGACTGCAATGCTGAAAATCTTCCAACTCAATTTCAAATGGAAATTATCGATCTCCAGGCAGATGACAGAAAGATAAGTATAGAGAAGGAAATCTGATTGAGTTTTATAAATGCCTGCAGCCAGATCAGTTTCCAAATTTGATAAAGTTTGCTTGTAGTTTTGTGTCCATTTTTGGTACAACATACTTGTGTGAACAAACATTTTCCAAAATGAAGTATGTGAAATCTAACTATCGAGCAAATTTGTCTGATGATCATTTGAAATCAATTCTTACAATTGGCTCATCTAATCTGGAACCTGATTTTAATGAAATTTTGAAGTCAAAAGACAGTATCATTCGTCACACTAATTTGGTTGCATAAAACTAAAGGCAGGAATCTATTCAGTTTACCCTGATTTTTTCCAACAAGATATGTTTTAATTTTTCCATGTTTATACTCTAATATTTGAGGAAATTAAATTACTGGCACTGATTTGTTTTTTTTCTTCATTTTTTATTCCTTCGGCCCGCATAAATGTGGGAAATATATAATGTGGCCCTTACATTGAAAAGTTTGGAGTCCCCTGCACTAGATCCATCACAGAGTTGGCAGGATGTAGTACCAACTTATACATCCTTGAAGGGCTACCGAAACATTCGAAAAAGACGCACACCAACCTGGAACTTGTGATGTTGGACTTTGCAAAGGTGTTTGATACAGTATCGCACCAGCACCCGTGGGAGGCCTTGAGAATACGGGCGGTACCAGAGGTCTTCATTAACACTGTAAACGATCTGTACCTGGAGTGCGACACTATTCTCAATTGACAGACAGAAATCGAGGTCCATTCCAATCCGTGGAGTTAAGCAAGGTGATCCTCTCTCACCTTTGCTATTCAATATCGCCACGAACAACCTCTTAGTTGGACTGGAAAGGTGGGCTTAGGATATCGATCAGGAAGCGCAACGATATCACATACTGCCTGTGCCGATGATCTGTTTATTGCCTTGTCGATGCGACGCAACATGAAAAGAATGATCAAGAAGGGAGTCTCCTGTGATCAGACTGGCCTCCGACTAAATCCAAAGAAATGCAGAAGATTATCGATCAAACCGATTGGGAAGACATACAAGCTGCGGGAGAAACCACGATGGAAAATACCCACTGAAACTATTGTGGTGGCAGGACCGGACGGCGTGTTGCAGTATCTGAGAATAGATGTTAGCCCCCTGGACCAACTTATGCTTGAGGAAGGATAGCCCGGAACGCTTTACCAACCAGCTGATTGCCCTTCAACAGGCTGCACTGAAGCTCTGACAGGTGGATCTTCTGGCTGACTATCTACTACCAAGATGGCAATACACGCTCATCCACCCTGAGATGGGATGCTTCTGTCATCACGTATCTCAAGAGAATCTTACATCTTCCCCCATGTGCTTTGATGCACTTATTCTACACTGCAACCAGGGATGGAGGACTAGGTGTAGCCCGATTAGCTCGAAGCATACTCTGAAAGACACCAACATCTGCAGAAAATTGCAGTTGTTGAGGATGCGCAGGTTCAGGATAACCGATGCCACCTGGACATCAATGAACATATACAGACAACCATATCTGCTGCGCATCTAAGAGTCCATGACAAACATCTGGTACCATGGGAGTAAAGTGCTCTGCCAACCATGCACTCAAACTCCGACTCAGCATCTGTCTGACGAAGGAAACGTTAGTCCGTGGATGTTCCGTGGACAAGACTTGTTGTCAATGTCAAGCTCCGACCGAAACACTCGGATATGTGAGCACTGCCTGCTTCTACACCAAAGCCAAATGCATCAGACACCACAAATCAAGTCTGCTGAATGCTCATAGCCGAAGCTGTAAGACGTTGCTGGCTGTCATAGTTGAACCAGTCTACAAGGTTGACGGCTGTAGATTGATGCCAGACTTAGTGTTCACTATGCCATACACCTGGATAATTTGATGGCATCTCTAGACTACGCGTATGAGGAAAAGTGTGCAAAGCAGTGGTGGGATTCAAGTTGTTCCCATCGGTTCTTATGAACCGGTTACTAAAATTACAAAAGTTTGCATAACCAGTTCCTGAATTGTTTTAAATTTAAAGCTTTTCCTTATACAACACATGCTTTCATGGAGTAGAGGCAGGGACAACCCACCACACACTAAGGGGCGCTATATCATGTGTTTGGGATCTTCCAAATACAAAGGGAAAAAATGTTAAATTTTCTTGAATGGAGTCAAATTTTCAAGAATCTGATCATTACAACAAACCACATTTGCATTTGTGTGTGTACTATTATAGCCATCTGTCTCCAGTGGTGGGGCGCTCCCAGTAATGTCAGGGTTCCTCCTGGTCAGCTTGCCCTGGTGGCACCCTCCCCTCCAACGTTTTTCTGTCACTCTGCCACCTGGACAATAGGCCAGGGCTTCTCAAACTGAGGGTCACAACCCCTGAGCAGGCTGTGTGTAAAGATTTTTGGGGGTTGCAGAGAATTTGCTATATCTAAGTGAGTCATCAACTACTGGTAATGCTGTTTTTCCAGAAATGAAGGAATCAATAGTATAAACAGCTTCTGGCCCCTGCTGTTGCTGAGTATCATGTAGGTGGCAAAATAATAGGAAGTCATTGGGGTTGATTATGCCAGGGCAAGTTAACCTGGAGTGACTGTGATGCAATCGAGTGATCCCCCCCCCCTGCTGTGGGAGACAAGAGAGGGGCACCTGGTGGCTAGAAAGGCATGAGTATTTATTTAGGCATCAAAACTGGATGGGACGTAAAATATTGAGCCTCTTTGCATTCATGGGATGAATCTCTGCGTTTGTCATTTGGGACCCAATCTGAACCCACTGATCTGAGAATGTAAGTACTAATAATTTTAATTTTCCAATTTTTATCGTTTGTAATTTAATTTTAAATCTTATATTATCTTCTTATCCTAACATTACTTACCCTATTAATCAATATTCTCCTGCACATATTTCTCAATAAAAGCATTTCCACTGCATATATTCGGCTTTCATCCTAATACAAATTAAGTATATACCAGGGGTTATGGAACTCATATTCATTATTTTTATCCCTAATTTACAGATGGTGATACGAGCCCCAATGGGCTTGTTTATCAAGCTGAAACATGTGACTGCTGAACACCCAAGTAATTCTCAATCAGATGACGGCGATGTAAATGAAACAGAAATCCCAAAACCGCAGTGTTATTTGTGGAGATGTGTTGACTAACAACTCAATGAAGCCCTCATACCTTACGGGGCATTTAAATACGAAACAAAGAAATGAGTTCAGCGTCAAGAGTTTTTTTGAAAAAAAGCATGCTGATTTAAAAGGCCGTCAGAAACAGATATTTGAAGTGTCAAACGCAAATACTCGTGCTTTGTGGGTTTCTTATAAAGTAGCACTTATAGTAGCTAATGCTAAAAAGCCATATACAATCAGTGAGAATCATCACCATGGCTTAGCACTTTTCATGCCCATCGTTTCTGAGTATCTTGCACCCACAGTACCTGATATTTCATAGATCTAACAAAAGTGATTATGATTAAGCCAAAAACAACAACAACACACTATGTATGCTTAAAATGTACACACGCAACTAAATTTTGCAACCTCCTCAGTTTTCAGCTTGTAATAATTGTGCTAGGTTGTGAGCTATATAATTATTCAAATATAATTATTATTTTCTCTATTACAGATAACAATATACCTACATAACAGCATTAATATTTCTATAAATATATATAATATTAACGTATACTTTTGGTTAGTTTAATTCATTTATTATATTCAATATGTCCATACATATGTGGCATACTGTTACTAATAGTAATTTGAGTTAATATATGTAGTTATATTTCTTTTTTTATTTATAGGGAATCAAAAGGATCTTACTCATGGATAAGTGGTTAAATTTGTCAAAAACCAAGACCGCAGATAATGCTGAAGTTACTGATATTGCAGTATCGGTATCATTCTGCAGTAACACGCATTTCCAGACTAAAAGGAGGAAATACAATGAAGCTTTTTTGCAATATGGATTTACTTTTATCTCTAGAAACAATGAACACCGACCCATATGCTTGATTTATCATGACATTTTGGCCAGTGAAAGTCTGAAACCTGCAAAATTGAAAAGACATCGTGATACAAAGCATCCTTCCTATTTAAATAAACCTTACAGTTTTTTTTGAAAAGCTATTGGAATCATCAGAAAAACAAAAACAATCACTTGAAGCTCATGTACAGTGGTACCTCGACTTATGAGTTTTTCGAGATACGAGCCGTCTCTCAGCCGATTTTTTGCTTTGAGTTGCGAGCTAAAATTCAGGTTACGAGCCAGCTTCAGAGACCCCTTCCCCCTTTCCAACACACACTCTTGCACCCCCTTATGTGATGTGGATTCCTGTATGTCTGCATACCCTGCATGCATGCACACGCCCTCTCCTGTATATTTGTGTGTTCCCTATATTTGGTGAGTCTTGTTCTTATTAAATGACTAACTGCACAAGTGGTCTTTGTTTGCGGTCAGACGGATAAGCTAACAACTGGCGTTGCGAGCACACACATTTTTTCCAACCATGGGTCCGAAGAAAGTGAGTGCGAAGGACAGTGCTGAGAAGCAGCAGCGGATGATGTGCATTGAAGCAATTATCGAAAAACATGACCAAGGTGTGCGTGTAGTGGACTTGGCGATGCAGTATGAGCATAGGACTTCTACAATCTGCACCATACTGAAGCAGGAGTCGCCGATAAAGAGTATAATGCCAGCCAAGGGTGTTAAAATAATTTCTAAACAGCGGACATCTATCCATGAAAATATGG
The DNA here is from genome assembly GCA_018389105.1 of Nautilus pompilius. Lineage (NCBI taxonomy): Eukaryota > Metazoa > Mollusca > Cephalopoda > Nautilida > Nautilidae > Nautilus > Nautilus pompilius. The sequence goes on along the minus strand of JACATO010002199.1, from coordinate 163,234 downwards.
AGAAGCTGCTGATGGTGTAGTTGACTGAGCAGCAGCTCACAGCAGATCCCAGCCACTTGTATGGACGAGGCATCGGGCGAGCTGTTTTTAAAGCCAGTCAGTACCAAGAAACAATATAACATTGGTGAAGAACTTCTTTTACCAGCAGCAATTAGAATGAAATTGTTTAGAGTAAAAAATCAGTTGACAAATTAAGAAAAATTCCACTGTCAAATGATACTGTGGGAAGACAAATTTTGGAAATTAACAATGACCAACTCAAGTAACTTATTGGAAGAATTAAAGAAAGTTCAAAATTTGCAATTCAACTGGATGAATCAACTGACATTACAAACTTGGCACAGCTATTGGCATATGTAAGGTATAGTTACAATAACGGTGTTCATGAAGATTTACTGTTTTGTCAATCGTTAGATGGATGTACAATGGGCGAAGCTATTTTTCAGGTGGTGGACGATTTTTTAAAGGAAGTAGGGCTACAATGGAATAACTGTGTTGGTGTGTACTGACGGAGCAGCGGCAATGACAGGACAAATAGTTGGATTTCAAGTTAGAGTCAAATCTGCAAGCAACACATCTACTACTTTTACTCATTGCATGATTCATCAAGAGGCATTAGTGGCCAAGAAAATTTCTTCAGATCTAAATGCGGTTAAAGTTATCAACTTCATTAAAAGCTATGCACTTAATAGCCGCCTCTTTGCAAATTTGAGATGACTGTTGGTTAGGGTGGTCCATAAAATCGAACATCTGAATTTCTTTGCTCCCTGGCCTGATTCTGTTTCCATTTAGGTAAAAAACATTGTATGCAAAATTTGAAACCAATCAAATAATATTTAGAGGTGGCTCAACAGTCTACAAGTTTTGAGATTTTCCTTCATAGCGCATATTGCATCATCTTCTGATGCGCCAGCATGTAAGTGTTGCATCATCTTTTATCAGCCATTCAGTTCATCACTAGACTCGTCTGTGAGAGGTTGCTAAGGTGTTTCCCTTGTGTATTTCTCAACAAGTTCTGAGATTTTCCTTCATAACGCATATTGCATCATCTTTTATCAGCCATTCAGTTCATCACTAGATTCGTCTGTGAGAGGTTGGAAAGGTGTTTCACTTGTGTCTTTCTTCCCATATTCCTTCAAGATGTCGAAAACACGTGGTTTTTACCTAATTGAAGAAACATCTAATGAAATTCTTGGTGCTAAACTCCCCAGCAAGGAACAAGTGCTAAGTGTTTTTTTGCATCACCATATTACAAAAAACAAAAGTGTTAGTGAAAGTGCAGACATAGTAACTGGGGAAGTAGAAGCTTACTGGAAAAAGTCTAGGCTTCCTCTTCAAAGGAAAGACAAAATTATAGAAAAAGTAAAGAAATTATTCAATCAGTGGAAACTTTTGAAGAAAAATAAAGGGAGAGGAGGAAAACAAGAGGCAAATGAAAAAGAATTCAAAATCGCAATGAAAAACTTATTTGATGTGGCACATGCTAATGCGATGTCCTTAATTAGCATTCAAGAAGACAAAGACTTCTTAAAAGCACAACGAGAACCCGGCCGCCGAGGCTCAATGAGCGGAAAAGACACAAAACTGGCAGCATCTGAAGCAAGATCACAACAGCGAGAACAAGAGCTAAAGAGACGCAGACAAAAACACACTGCTGAAGCCGAGGCATCTACAAGTCAGGTTATACTAGAAGAATCTTCTTCATCAACAGAGGTAGATGAATCTTCAGAGTCATCTTCAGAATCATACAACAGACAGAGACAGAAGGAAGAAACTCCACAAAGAAAGAGGTTTCGACAAATGAATGTATGGACCCCAGATCTTACAGCAGCTCTGGATAGGACAGGAACAACTGATCGGAATGCTCTGTTTGTTGTAGCTGAAACGGCCAAAAGTTTAGGACATGATCCCAGCAAGATTAACATCAGCCGTTCTAGTGTCAAGCGCTATAGAGAAAAGCATCGTCAGAAAATGTGGACGGATTTACACAATGCATTCAAAGCTGAAGGGAAAACCTGCATTGTTCATTGGGATGGCAAGTTATTACCCTCTCTCCTCTGTTCAACTACATCCGTTGACCGCCTGCCAGTTTTGATTACAGATGTCTCTACTGGAGAAACACAGCTTCTTGGTGTTCCAAAACTGAGTTCAGGAACTGGCGAGAATCAAGCTAAAGCAGTTTATGAATTGTTATATGAATGGTGTTTGGAAGGAAAGGTTGCAGGCTTCTGCTTTGATACAACTGCATCAAATACAGGACGTCGAGCTGGAGCATGCATCCTTCTGGAACAGAGACTTGGACACACAGTCCTTAATTTAGCATGCCGCCATCACATTAATGAAATACTTCTTGCTGCAGTATTCTCTACATGCTCCGGAGATTCCTCGGGTCCCGATGTCCAACTTTTTCGTCGGTTTCAAAAGAAATGGAGCTCCCTTGACCAGTCTAATTACCGAACTGGAAAGGACTTGAAGGTGATGCAGCCTGACAGGGAGCGTATCCTTAAATTTTCAGAATCCAAGTTAGCACAGGGTAATCACAGAGACGATTACAAGGAATTCCTTGAGTTAGCTATTGTTTTCCTGGGAGGGAACCTTCCTGGTTTCAATTTCAAGAAACCTGGTGCTTTTCATCATGCCAGATGGATGGCAAAAGTGTTGTATTGTCTCAAGATTTGGATGTTCCGTGGCCAACTTAAACACCTTACTAAACGGGAGGGGTCTTGCGTTTGTGATGTGAGTATTTTCTCCATCCTTATTTATGTGGAAGCATGGTTTTCTGCCCCTGATGCTGCAGCTGCTCCTCGAAAAGATTTGGAGATGCTAAGGAAACTACAGTCTTTCCATAATGACCGTGTCGGAAGAGCAGCTAGAGAAAAAATGCAAAACCATCTGTGGTATGTATCAGAGGAGCTTGTGGCATTGTCTCTGTTTGATGAAGCGGTTTCAGTACCGACAAAGCGGGCTATAGTGTCAGCCATGATCCCTGAAGAATCAGATAAGAGTGATGGGTCTGCTGATGAAGATCCCCCTAAACGTGTCACATTACAAGGTCCCATGATTCCACCACTCGAGTCTTTTGCAACTCGCAAGTCAGTACGTTTGCTGGAATACCTGGAAATCAACAGTGACTTCCTTAATGAAGACCCAGACATCTGGAAAGATAATATTTCATTCAAAGAAGGTCTGAAAAAAGTAAAAAATCTTCCAGTAATCAATGACGTGGCTGAGCGAGGGGTCAAACTCATCGAGGATTTCAATGCCCGACATACAACAAAAGAAGACCAACTACAGTTCCTTCTGGCTGTTGTATCACAGCACCGAAAGATGTTTCCCACATCTTCAAAGTCCCTACTAGCATCTGGACCACATTGAGTGATTGGCAACCATGATACCCCCGTCTATGAGCGGATAATACCCAGTTGTCTGACGAAAACTGGGGGGGATCCAGGAGCCTGCAAGATAGGGACTTTGAGCCACCTCTAAATATTATTTGATTGGCTTCAAATTTTGCACACATTGTTTTCTACCTAATTGGAAACAGAAACAGACCGGGGAGCAAAAAAAATCATACTTTTAATTTTCACCCCTATGGACATGGACCACCCTACTGTTGGTGTAGAAAAATGAAATAAAGACATCTCTTTCTGAAAAAAAAAAAAAAACTGATTTTGCCAATTTTTTTCATAATGAAAATTAGATCTTGAAATTATGCTATATGTCAGATTTGTTTGAAAAGCTCAACGAACTTAATGTCTCTCTCCAAGGAGAGAACACAGATATTTTTACATGGAAACAAAGTGAAAAATAATTCATTTGAAATGATTTCGTTTACAGAGGATTTTATTGTTGATAATAAGTTGAGATTTGATTTGATTAAGCCAGGGTGGTCGAACATACAGCCCGCGGCCGTGTGCGGCCCTCAGTACCTTAAAATGTGGCCCGCGAGGTCATACTAAATTTTAAAAAATTTTTCCTTCTTTAAATAAATTTTTACACATTATAACAAAATTATATTTATATGAATTATTTTCGCATATATAGTAATTAATTTCCGTTAATTTTGAAGATTTTTCATATTCATAAATCTCATTTTAATTTGAATTAGTATCAGTTTTCGTGTCATGGCGTCTAATGTATCAAAAAAGCGAAAAATTGACTCTGAACATCGTAAGTTTAATGCAGACTGGACATATAAATATTTATGCATCGAGGAAAATGGTATTATTAAATGCCTTGATTGTCATCAAACTATCAGCTGCTCGAAAGAATATAATGAGTCGTCATTATAAAACGCATGCTAAAAAATATGACAATGTGATAGGAAAAGCTGCTAGACTGGTGCTTGTGCAACAATTAACTGATAAACTTACAGCACAGAAGAATATTTTTAAGAATTTTAAAATCATAACTCCTACTGCTAGTGCTCAGTATTTGGATGCCTCCTATCGTGTATCTTTATTATTGGCTAAAAAGGGTAAATCCTTTCGTACAGCAGAGATTGTTAAAGAATGTGCTATAGAAATGGCAAAATCACTTGGAGAAATGGAAGTTGCTGATAAATTTAAAAACGTTTCTCTATCACACCAGACTGTTTCTACCAGAGTTCAAGATATTGACTTACAACTGGAAAAAACTCTGAAAGACAAAATAGCTAATTGTGCATATTGGTCAGCTGCTCTTGATGAAAGTACAGACAACTGTGACATATGTCAACTATCTATTTTTATTAAAATTATTGAATACAATTTTAATGTGACAACTGAACTCTTGGATCTGAAATCAATGTCTGGAAGAACTACAGGAAAAGATATATTTGAATCATTTGACATGGTAGTTGGAAATTTTATAAATGAAGATTTTAAATATGGAAAACTTTCTTCTGTCTGTACTGATGGAGCACCTGCTATGTGTGGCCAGAAAACTGGATTTCTGGGTGAGCTGAGAAAAAACAATATTTTAGTTCCAGTACACCACTGTATAATTCATCAAGAAGCTCTTTGTGCCAAGTCTGCCAGACTGCATCCTGTAATGAAGTCTATCACTAAAATGGTTAATTTTATTCGTGGTGGTGCTCGAGCTTTAACTCACAGAAAATTCAGAAATTTCTTAGAACAGGTAAATGCTGTTTATCCAGATTTGTCACTTTTCTGTGATGTAAGATGGCTAAGTGCTGGAGATTGTTTGAAGAGGTTCTTTGCATTGAGAAATGAAATTCTTGTTTTCTTTGAAAGTGAAATATCTGCTAACACTACTCAATTTGAGAATGACCTGAAAAATCCAGATTTCATATCTGCATTAGCTGTTTTGACTGACATTACCTCATACCTGAATGTTCTGAACAAACAAATTCAAGGAAGAAATCATGACATCTGTTATCTTGTGGGTAAAATTGATGCATTCAAATTGAAGTTGAACAAACTATTCATTCCACAATTAAAGGAAAACAATTTGACACTTTCCAAGCTGCAAGGAAGTATTTGCTGATAAAGAAACTGACTTTTCAGATTACGTTTCCATACTTAGTGATATTTCTACTGAATTTGAAGAGAGATTTCAGGACTTCCAAATAATTCAGGATGACCTTAAGATACTGAGCAATCCCTTTACTATAGAAGTGGATAAGGCACCTGCTCAACTGCAGTTGGAATTATGTGAGCTGAAAGAAGATTATTTTCTTCTTTCTCAAAACCTTGACAATCCATTAGAATTTTGGAAACTGGTAAATGCAGAATCATATCCTGAACTAAATAACTTTGCACTTCACATGCTTTCAATGTTTTCTTCAACCTATGTTTGTGAAAGCAGCTTCTCTCTTATGAACCAAATAAAGTCAAAAGAGAGGAATCAGCTAGATGATGAAACACTAGCTTCATGTGTCAGAGTTGCACTAACTGACTTAGAAATTGATTTTGTAGAATTAGTTAAAAACAAAAAACCTCAAATTTCGCACTAGCCACTGTAGTAAATACAATTTTCTATTAGTATAAGTATTAATAAATATCTTTTTTAATCAAACTTTTTTGGAGAGTGGCCCTCACTTGCATAAACCTGATCAATAATGGCCCTTTGCTTATTTGAGTTCGACCACCCTGGATTAAGCAGATCATAATTGATCATTTGGTATGCTTGGAAAAGAATTTCCAGAAATATTTCCTACCGCAATTAGACAATAATAAATTAGATCCAAAACCCATTTATCTTGGAAATGGAAAAAGTGAGGCACCTCTCTCTGAAAGCTCAGGAAGAATTAGCTGAGCTTCCATCTGATTCAAATCTGAGGTTTGAATTTTCAAGAAAAAGCCTTAACACCTTTTGGCCTAGTGTTCAAGTAGGATTCCCAATACTGTCAGATTTAGCAATGACAACACTTCTGCCATTGACAACAATTAAGACAAAATACCACTGAAGTCTGAAAAACCATCAAAACTGCCTTGCAACCAGCACCGATGAATATTGAGCAACGATTTGAGTTATTGTGTGAAAATAAGCAATCACACCCATCTCATTGAAAGAATTCTTATTGTTGTTTTTTGTTTTTAATAATTTTTTTTAAAAATATTTATGTTTCTGTGTTTAGTACCTGCCAAGCTACTACCTAGGGCCATTTCTATACAGTATTAGAACCAATTGTCTTTACAGAAGGAATGAAGGGCTGCGAATGAAAAAAGTTTGAGAAGCCCTGCAATAGACAGCAACAGCATGGGACTGGAGCCGGTGTACCAGGCCAGATTAAAAATAAATATTTATTCTATAAACCAAACCGTCTAGATATCACTGAGATACCTAGTGTATGTAGGCCTAATACTAAATACATTATGTATTTTGTATTTGGCCTACACATTGATATATCAAGTTATTAAGTATTGTTACTTCTAGTTTTTACTTCTCTTCTTTCAGATGCCTCGTACCTGTGTGAACAAGGCAGACAACTTCTGTGACATTTGTGGTGAAGTGACTTTTGCATCGCAGAAGCGCAGTATTACTGCTATGGTTAGGAAAGCCTACCACCTGTATTTCGGATGCAAAATTGGCGATTAGGGCCAGTGGCAGACTGGCCAGGTTGTCAGCTTGCCTGGTGGCAAGTGGGCCCCCTTAGTAGAAACGTAATTTGTACTCTGTACACCTGTGTCAGACACCTCGGCGATTCGTATACAGCAGTGTTCGGCAAATTGGGGTAAAATGCCAATTTTTGGGGGTAATGGAGGAATTTGGAATTGATCAGAAATGTGTGCGCATGTGTCCCGTACGCACTATGCAACTGCCTGCAAGTAGTCTACCACTACAATCACAGTCATGCTGTTATTCACACGCAAGCTGTTATCACAGGGCGTATGCATGACCCGAACATGCACACAGCAAAGTCGTCCAATCAGCGTCCTGTCAAGGTCACACCCAATTGGCCAACTCGCTTCCTATATAAACGCATGTAACTTAACAGCTTATTTTCTGTGTCAAAACCTCCAATTGTCTCTCTTTTTCACCTTGGCTTGAGTAGATTTATGAGTGCAAGTTAAACAAGTTGACAGGAGAATATTTTAGGTTACATTTTTACTATTGCACCCACATTTGCTCATTATTGCTCATTGCTTGTGTTTCATGCACCAATAACATGTTAAATCATCTACAGTTTTTAGTACATTTTTTCCAGATATTACCAATTTCGAATTTTACAAATAACATTTTATTTTTAAACCCCAGATGTCATCGAACAGAAAAAGAATGTATCAAGCTGAGTTCTTGAAATATGGGTTCACGGAAATAAGTGATCGAGGACAGCAGAAGCCACAATGTGTTGTGTGCAAGAAGGTACTAGGAGTTGAGTCCTTGAAAAAAAAAATCAGTTGAAAAAGCACCTGGACAATGTTCATCCCGATCTCTCGTTCAAACCTCCAGCTTATTTTGAGAACTTGGAATTAGGAGTGAAAAAGCAGCGGCTGGAAAACAACGAATTGTACTTTTGATCAAAGGGAAGCAATCCAAGTGAATTGACGCAGTTGCTTTATCTGCGAAAAGTGTGAAGCATCGAATTTCTATGTTGGCCAAAGACATCCGAAAACAAATAATTTCTGCAATAAAAACAAGTGTAGACTTCGCCATTCAGTTGGATGAGACAACTGATACAAGTAGCGATGCTCAGCTGATGGTATATGCCAGATACCGGGGTGAAAGAACAATCAAGGAAGAAATGCTGCTGAGCGCTTCTTTTGAGCTGCGAAATCGCGGAGTGGATGTCTTTGAAAAAGTGAATTCGTTTTTCAATCTTCCCAAGGTTGGCTTGAAATGGGATAATTGTGTGGCGGTTTCCGTGGATGGAGCTCCGGCAATGCTCGGATGCTTAAATGGTTTTGTTGCACTCGTGAAAAAGCAGAATTCAAATATAGTGACTACTCACTGTATGATTCATCGCCAAACCTTGGTTGTGAAACAGCTTGAGCCCCAACTTGGAGATGTTGAATCACGTGATTAAAGTAGTAAATTTTGTAAAAGCAAATGCATACAACACCCAACTATTCTGTGACTTCTGTGAAGGTTTGGAGTCGCAATTTTCCACCCATTCAGAGGCTAGGTGGATATCCCGTGGAAATGTTCTCAAACGAGTATGGATTCAGAAAGACGAAATTGAGAGCTTTCTTCTTGAGAACAAAGAAAGTCTTGCACAACATTTTTGTGATTCCAAATGGCTTGCATTTTTTGCTTACTTTGTCGATATCTTCGAATATGTGAATTCTCTGAACAAGGACTTGCAAGGGAAACAAATTAGCATCATCTCAGCAAGCGGAAAAATCACTGCATTCAAATCAAAACTTGAACTGTGGCTCCAGAAGGCTGAACAAATGAAAATATCTGCTTTCCCAACCCTGGCAGAGTTTTTGGAAAACTCTGACGTTGTGTTCGGTGATGTCAAATTGATTGTGACCAGTCACCTTGCGAAAATAAGGGAACGCATGTCAGAGTATTTTCCTGATGTTGATAAAAAGGCTGTGAGTTGGGTCGTGAATCCTTTCACTTGTATGAGTGCTGACATACCAGAGAAGGCGGAAGGATTGGCGGAAGCAGTTTTGGAACTTCGGGCTTGCAATGAAGCTCAAATCGCATATGATTCGAAAGAGAACTTACAAACTTTTGGATGTCAAGATCAGTGGAAGCGTTTCCCCTTGCTCGCTCGCAAGTAAAAGTCTTGCTTCCGTTTGTTACAACATACCTGTGAGAGCAAGGATTTTCTGCCCTTGCAAATATAAAAACAAATACAGAAATTGCTTGGCTCCAGCAAATGACCTGCAGATAGCCCTGACCTCAAAAACACCACGTCTTAATGAAATTATGGAGGCAATAAAGCGTTATTTTTCACACTAAGAACTTTGTGAGTGTTTTGTTTCAAAGAAATTTTTTTTGGTAGTGTATTGCCTTAGCATTTTTGTTTATCACTTAATAAATTTTAATAAATAATTAAGTCTTAATTAATTACCATCAACTATCTTATAGCTGCAGGGAAAGTACATAAAAAGTATTTCTTTGAAAAAATGAACCAAAATGTTGCACTACTATTTCAAATGAAAAATCTCGGATGAAGCAATATTTTAGTTATGGGGGGTAACGAGGACTCCAGACAAAGCAAATTTGGGTAACAGCCAAAAGTATTTGCCAACCCCTGGTATACAGCACGATGAAAAATTACTTTTCAGTCATAAGACATAATAGTAAAAGTAAAAACTCTAAATATTTGATTTGAAAACATAAATTTTCTGAGTCTCATAGCAAACGACTAGAGAGAGAAATGGTTTATAACACAGGGTAACAACCAAAAAATCGTCAGGGGTTTCTCAGCTGATTTAGACTAATTTTGGTGTTCTGAGTCCAAATATCACATTGATTTTGCTGTATCAGGTCAACTTTTTGAGATACAGCCATAGGACTACCTGACGAGCTATACATATGCTAATATCAGGGGTTTTGAGTTCAATCATATTTTTCTTGAAGAATATATCGAATAACAAAATTAACTTATTTCTCTAAATTAGCTGCATACGTGTATGTGTGATTGCAAGGTTACTTAATTAACCCTTTCGCGTTGGCACGTAGTAGATATGCAGCCTCCATTGTGAAATTTTTAATGCGCCGCTGTCAAAATAAACTCAACTCGACAATTTCATCTCAGGCTACCGGCAAGAACAATAAGTCTCTGCCTTAGACATTCTAGTGGATTATTGTCTTGCGTCAGCACTGAATTATTGATTGATTCGGCACCCCGAATAGTATACAAATCACTGCGCGTAATGAACAGACGCTTCCGCTGCTACCGATTGAATAGCTGACGCGAAAGGGTTTAATAAGCCATTCAAATTGATTCTAAATTTCATTGGCTGACAGTCAGCTGCATCCTGTTATTACATATTACATATATATTTTTTTATATTTTTCAGGTTATTGATATGGCTTCGACGCGACGGCCATGCAGGAATAATCCTGACGTTTTCTGCTACATCTGCGGGGAATACACGCTGTCAGTGGACAGGAAGAACATCACAGGATTTGTGAAGCGTGCCTACCAGGCTTACTTTGAAGTCAAGCTGGGTGACCAAGATAAGTCCTGGGCACCGCACACGGTGTGCAAGACGTGCGTGGAATACCTCCGGCGGTGGACGAAGGGCACGAAAACTTCACTGAAGTTTGGGATTCCGATGGTTTGGAGGGAGCCGTTTGACCATGCATCGGATTGTTACTTCTGCGCCATCAATACTACTGGCATCAACCGGAAGAATCGGCACAGCCTCCAGTACCCCGACCTTCCATCTGCCCGCCGTCCAGTTGCTCACTGCGAAGAAATTCCTGTACCAGCGTTCAGAGAGCTTCCTGACAGCGACGACGAGGCCACCACTACAGACGAGGGAGGAGATACAGAAGGAGTATGGTCCGCAGCCCTTTTCACAAGGTGAGCTTAATGATCTGGTTCGGGATCTCAGCTTGTCGAAGACTTCCTCCGAGCTGTTGGCCTCCAGACTCAAATAGAAAAATCTACTTTGTGAGGACGCGCGTATCACTTTCTTTCGTAGAAGGCATGAGGACTACATGGGCTACTTCTGCCAGGAGGAAGACCTCGTGTACTGCCAAGATGTCGCCAGTCTTCTTGTTAAACTCGGCACTCCTCAATACGATCCGAGAGATTGGCGACTCTTCATTGACAGCTGCAAGCGCTCTTTGAAGTGTGTGCTCCTCCACAACGGGAACCAGTTCGCCTCAATCCCTCTTGCGCACTCCACAACTATCGAAGAGAAATATGAAGCAGTGAAGTACGTGCTCGACAAAATCCAATGAGCAGCACCAATGGATCATCTGCGTCGACCTCAAGATGGTGAACTTTCTACTTGGTCAGCAGTCCGGGTTCACAAAGTACCCATGCTTTATATGTATGTGGGACAGTCGAGACAGAGCCCAGCACTATGTAAAGAAAGAGTGGCCGGCGCGAGAGCAGTTAGTACCTGGGGCGAGAAACATAAACGAACCTCTTGTTGACCGGGAGAAGATATTGATCCCACCGCTACACATGAAGCTTGGGTTAATGAAACAGTTCATGAGCGCTTTGGACAAGGATGGGAGGTGCTTCAACTACCTGTGCCGAGCCTTTCCTCGACTGACCATTGAGAAGCTGAAGGCGAGCATTTTCGATGGCCCACAGATACGGCAGCTCATCAAGGACACAGAGTTCCAAAACTCCATGAACACGCTAGAGTGCGCCGCCTGGAAATCGTTTGTGCAGGTGGTGAACAACTTCCTGGGGAACACGAAGGCAGCAAACCACGCCAGACTCATCAGCAGCATGATAGAGGCCTTTCAAAAACTCGGGTGTTCTGATGAGTATAAAGATGCACTTCCTATTCTCACACATGGAGAAGTTTCCTGAAAACCTTGGGGCGATGAGCGACGAGCAGGGAGAAAGGTTCCATCAGGACATGCGTCAAATGGAGGAGAGGTACCAGGGGAGGTGGGACGCAGTCATGATGGCGGACTACTGCTGGTCGCTGAGAAGAGAGACAACCCAGCAGCTGCTCACGCACGGGAATCGAAGAAACGCCGATTTATGCCGTGAACTCTGAAATTTTGTGTCATCTAACGTTCATTTAGAAGTATTATAATAAATATTATTTTATTATTCTTATACTAATATTATGAATAATTATGCTTATCAAATTTGATGGAGTAAATAAAAACTGAATGAATTTGGATACGTTGACTTTTATTTCTTGGGGAAAACGGAAAAAATCGTCAGGGGTTTCTCAGCTGATGATCCGCAGAAATTTGGTTTTTTACGAAAAATCGATTTTTTAAAAATTTCTGTTGAGAAAAATCCTGACCTGATTGAGCAAAACCAAGGTCATTTTCGGACTCAGAGCATCAAAATTAGTCTAATTCAGCTGGAAAACCCTGGACGATTTTCAAAAAATATTTTTTTTGTTACCCAGTGTAATGATTACGGCGAGGTTGCAAGAGAAAACTCCAAACTTTGGAATGAGAAGTATGAATTCTTGGCAATAGTGGTGTGTGTGTGTGTGTTAATGACGGCAGAGTGGATTTTAGAAAATTACAGGGCTTTTGGTAATTTTCCAAAATTTTCTATTTCTAAAATTTCCCTTAACATCTATAAATTTCAGTTTCTGAGAACCTTGGGCATGGCTGAAATAAACTTTTTAATTTTTATGGAGAATTTACCAGCTTTCAGGACTACAAGCCATACTTTCTGGAAAATAGAAATTTCTGGACAGGTGATTTTTACTGGGTGGGTGAATATCCAGATTTAGGTGAGCACAATTTTGCACACAAGATCCTTACAAAGACTGGACCAACGTTTTGTACTGTCAGAATTACGGGGAACCAGTGAGTTACAGTTTCTCGGCTGTGGGCTTGGAGATTCTTTTCGGGAATTACAAGAATTTTGAAGGATTTACGCCGAAATCTTATTTATTCAATCCAAATACAATTGAGGGAGATTGTTTTACAGTGGTTTTACGGAACAAATAATGTACATAGCTTTAGCAGAAAAATCAGAATATTTTTGACTACAGGATCCAAGTCCTACGGATCATAAATTGAGGAGTTGAAATTTTTTGGTTCAATTGGATCATATCCAACACAGATTTGACAGAAATACGCACACCGGTATGACAGGTGAAGAGAAACCGAAGTAGTGTTTGCTTTAACCTGTACCAAGATATCAAAGGTATATATATACAGGGTGTCTCAAAAAAATGTACTCACACTTTACCGTTGCTAACATGCTGTCTTTTTTGTGTTGCAGGTGTGAGGTGTGAACCACAGCATGGCAGGAAATCAACTTAGCTTGGAAGAGAGGAAGTTTGTCCTGAAATGTTATTGGAAGACCGAAAACGCCATTGAAGTGCAAAGACGATTCAGAAGGGAATTCGCAAGACCGCCACCAACGCGCCGGACCATTGCTCGCATCAAAGAGAAATTTGAAGCAGACGGAACCGTCCAGAACGTCAACAAGAAACGTTCTGGACGACCTCGGACATCCACGAGCCCTGGAAAAGAAGAGCAGGTGCAGGAAACACACTCTTTCGATCACCACAGAAATCACTTCGAGAAACTGCTCGGGAACCCACATCTCAAAAGATAGCGTCCATCGCATCATGAAGCGTCTGCACTGGAAATGCTACATTCCAACACTAATTCATGCTCTCAACGAAGACGATCCTGACCGGAGAGTCGAATTCTGTGAATGGTACCTGGCAAAATGTGCAGAAGATGCAGGGTTTCCACACAAAATTGTGTGGAGCGATGAGGCAACCTTTAAATTAAATGGCACCATTAATCGCCATAATTGCACGTACTGGGGTCCTATAAATCCTCATGTAACACTTGAACACCATGTAAACTTGCCAGGAGTAACAGTGTGGTGTGGGATATCCGCACTGGGCATCATAGGGCCATTTTTTATTAACGGAACTGTCACTGGTGAGAGATACCTTAACTTGCTTCAGGAGTTTGTTGGTCCACAAATTTCTGAGATGTTTGGTGATGACGGCGAGATTTACTTTCAGCAAGATGGAGCACCTCCCCACTACCATCGCGATGTACAAGCTCACCTCGATGCAGCTTTTCCAGACACATGGATTGGACGAAGGGGTGCCATTGAATACCCTGCACGTTCCCCGGACCTCACGCCCATGGACTTCTTTTTGTGGGGAATATCTCAAAGACAAAGTTTATCGCACCAAACCAAGAACAATTGATGCATTGAAAATGGAAATTGAAAGACAATGTCGCGATATTCCTAATGACCTGTTTCGTGACGTTTGCGAATCCCTTGGTGCGCGTTATCAGCGTTGTCTGGACAATAATGGTCATCAATTCGAACATTTGCGAACATGATTCTTTAATCACATTTGTCTTCTGTATTCGAAGCTATTCCATTTCACTGTATGTTCATAAATAAAGGATTTCTCGTCATTCGAAGTGTGAGTACATTTTTTTGAGACACCCTGTAGAATAGAATGCAGACACCAAAGGGTTAAAATATTTGGTTTTAAGAATTATTGCTCGTGGTCAAGCCATTTCTTGAAGAAAAAAGTCTAAGGAGATAATGTTACAAATTTTGTTTTTTGATATCACTTGCATAAAAAATAATATAAGGTTGAGAGGGTGAATAATACCATTTGTCTGGTTTTAAGTTATATCAACCATTCAACCAACATGGTTAAACAGTAACTAAAATATTATTTTAAAAATATATAATCCTAGTAATGTATTAGTAATTATATATAGAAAATTGTATATGTCCATTTTTCCCAATGTGGGATATTTTAAATTAAGTTTTAACTTTTGATTTCAGAAATATTACCCCCACCAGCATGGAAAATAAAAAGCATAAATCTGGATCACTGAAACGCAAAGAGTGACAAGAAACGGAAAGGCAGGAATCAGCCAAGCGGTGCAGGTCTATTACAGATTTTATAATACCACAACCACCATCCACATCAAAGTCCAGTTCTGCAACAAATAATCAAGAAACAATACTCATGGTGATGATGCAGTGACATGAGAGTTGCAAGAACAGGGAAGAGTGCATCCTTTACTAATCAACCCAGGCCCAGTACTTCTGGCTTCATTGTTCCGATATCTGTACTGACTGTAGTTGCAACATCTGAGCTCATAGCTTCAACTAGTGACAGGGAATCAGATATTCCTTCAGGCATAAATGACTTGGTTTCTGAAGCACATCCTGTAAATCAGGGGTCGGCAATTTGTGGCCCGCGAGCCTTTATGCATATTAATATAGAATCCAGCCCATGGGCAGTCTTTTCTTAAAAAAAGTTGTCATTCGTCATTTCTAAAAATAGTTAGCCAACACACTAATGCTATAGGAAACTCGATAAAGAGCGCGCAATTCACCAATATCGACCATTCATTTTCGTCAAGATCGATGCCAGCACAGGTGAATAAGAAAGTTCTTCATATTTATCGCAGGCGAGCTGGCAAGATGAAGTTCTTTTCGTTGCCCTTTGACATTGTTGTGGACGATGCCCCTACTGATCTCCAAATGGAGCTTATTAAGTTGCAGAGTGACGACCAGCTTCGCTCTCGCTTCTCTTCATTGCCTCCTGCCGTTTTCTTCAGGGATGTTGTTTCTCAGTGGTTGCTTTCCTGGAATCGTGGGCCTGGTTCGTGTCATCACATCAATGTTTGGGTTGACTTATAGTTCTGAGCAATTATTTTCTCAAATGAAGCTTGCCAAGAACCTCCTTCGTGCACAGTTGACTGATAGTCACCTCAATGATATCCTTGCTTTGAAATCTTGTAGCATTTCACTGGATATTTCATCTCTGTGTTCACGGTGAAAGCGCCATCATGTTTCTCATTGTGTTAAGAAGGCTGATAAGCATAAAGCAATAAATGTTTGTGCATTCTTGTTTTTACTCCGGACCGCGAGGTGATCTTGGGCCCATAATCTGGCCCCCGGTGTCCGAGAAATTGCCGACCCCTGCTGTAAATGAACCTACACAAGAAAATGAAAGATCAACTGCTGGAATCTTCCAATATCCATCACAAGCAAACCTGAAAGTTTTTTGCTGAACATCCATTTCAGCCACTTGATGATCTGCCATTTGATGCTTGTTTGTATGAGGGGAAAATTATGAATGACTCAGTCCAAGAAAATAGGTGCTTATATTGATCATACTGCTTAGCCTTTGAGTCTCCCAACACTTGTAATCCATCACCTATTGTACGTGGCTTTACACGAATTGACAACACATCAGAAATGCTCAGCAATACATCAGTGTGGTTAATGATGGCACCTTAGATAATTTTTTTGCAGCATCACTAATTAAAAGGAAAGTAGTAGTATTGAAGCACTGTCATGAGGGTTATAGACAAAGATGTTAAGAAAGCAAGCACTTCCTTTTTGAGGTCACAAATGAATCGGCCTACACTCTGGATAATGAGGTTCTGAACCATGGCAATTTTTTAGCTACAGTGCAAAACAAGTCTGGACAAAGAATCAAATGATTAGAACAAGGAAAGGCTCAAAGTAAAGGCTGTGGTGGACTTGTTACATACCCGAGGAAAACAACTATTAACATGTTAATCCAAATTATGAAGAATATGATACAAGAAAGAATTAGTAATGAAGTTTCTCAAGCAAAATATTATTCTATTCAGGTTGATTCAACACAAGATAATTCATCAATCAATCAGTTTAGCATTATTATTCGATATGTGCTTAAAGGTGTTATCTGTGAGTGACTACTTTCAGTTGTGCCAAGTAATGATGGTACAGGACAGGGACTCTGATCTATTGACTGAAACATTACAGCATCTTAAAATTGACCCCAAAAAATGTTTATATGATAGCACAGATGGTGCTGCAAGATACCATGGGCAGTATAATGGCCTACAAAGTAAAATTGCTGATGTGGCAGATCAACATGTTCATATATGGTGCTATGCCCATGTCTTGAATTTGGTGATAACTGAAACAACAAAATGTTGTGTACCTGCAGTTTTTTTTTTTTTTTCAATTTGCTCCAGAATTTAGCAACTTTTGTGAAAGCATCAAGAGAATGGCTGTATTGGAAAACATCTAGGACAAGAAAAAATGAAGCGATTAAACCTAATTGGTGAGACCAAATGGTAAGGAAAATCCAATGCAGCAGCAACTATATTTGGATGTTTTGATGATGCCGCTACCAGTACGTTTGTAAATCTATTGACATGCTTATCAATGATACAAGATTCAGACAAGTTTGATGCAAAAAACAAAACATGAAGCAAATGTTTTACTTCAAAGTCTTCTAAAGTTTGAAACCACATTGACAGCATTTACTTACTTGTATATATTTGAAACTACAGCCCCGTTATCAAGTTATCTACAAACAAGTGGTTTAGATATGTTTACTGCATGGAGTTTGGTAGATTCAGCTACAACAAAGCTGAAGGAACAGACAAGAACATTTGATAACGTTCACAGCAAGACTTTGGAATTTGTAAATAAATATGACGACAAGATTTCACAGATGAATATGGATGAAAATCAAACAATGGAAATTGATGCTTTGGAAACAGCGTTGCCAGTTAAGAGAGACAGGAAGAAGAAAAGAATGGCAGATGAGCTTGTTAATGATGAAGGAAATTCCTCAGATTCTCTAGCTGATTTTCGAGTAAACGTTTAACCTAATAATGGATCGCATTGTGCAGTCACTAGAATCACGCTTTGTACAACACAAGCAGTTGTATAGATTTATCCTGCTTGGATCCAGCAGTTTAAAACTATTGCAGAGAAGGGACCTGAAGATGAAGCATTGGAAGGTATTATTAAGTTGTTTGTACAAATCAGCAAAGATCAAGTAAAATTGGAATTGTTTTCTTTTGCTTCAAACTTTGATGTATTAAAGCTATTGCTTAATGATGGTGAGAATATGGGTTCCAGTTGCAGCACTTGCCCATCATGTGTGCTAAAAATTCTGGCATCCAACAGACTTCATGACAAGGCATATAACCTTTATAAAGTCATCTGCACACTATCAGTTACCAAAGTCCAATGTGAGAGGATATTTTCAAAAGCTAAAGATAATAAAAGTTAAGAAATTCGCTGTCTGAGGACGACTTGGAATCATATGTTGCTATCCATTGAAAATGAATTGTTAGACAAATTGGATGCAGAAACAATTGACAGATTCGCACAATCATCCAGTGAACTCAAACAATTGCTCTTAATATAGTGGACTGCATGTAATACTTTTTTTTTTTTTTTTTACTATCTGTTAATGTGTGTGCAGCACAAGTAAATTATTTTAAAATTAAAAAAATTGGTACATGTATAATATACTGTTATTTTTAAAATTTTACAAAGGTACTTATAAAAAGAGTAATAGCAAGAGAAGGGAAAAAAGAATAATAGGAGGAAGTAAAATATTAAAAGTAGAAGAAATCAAAACCATGTAAATTTATTCTTTATTTTTAGATGGGGCTGGAGCAATCAAAGAGGTGGTGATAGAATTCTTGGCATATGTACATTTAATAAAAAACAATATGATATGTACAAGTTGTTTGAAAGAAATTTCCTTTGTAAAAAGAGCAAACAAATGATGTAGTTTTCCCTCGCCACTTCGCGGATTTTCTATGGATAGATGATACGCAACCAATCAGAGCATGCTCTTCAGTATCCTGGGTGCTAATTGGCTCAGTGAGCGCAGCATCAGTCTGCTGGGTATCGCAGCGCATAGTCTGAAGCCCTACGATACCGCTCAAATGTTCTGCTCCTTCTAAGGCTGCTGGCACTGAAACCAAGCTCCAGAGGAAGATGTTTACTATCACCGAAGTGAAACGCCTCGACATGATAAAGAATGGGAGAAGCTACGCAAATGTAGGCCGCCATCAATGAATCTACAGCCCATTATATTAAGGAGGATAAGAATGTAAGGGCGAAGGCAGAAGTGACCTTTAACCAGAGTGAAAAGGGTGGTAAATTCATGCAATAAGGCCATTGTGAAAATGGAGGCTGCATTGGCCCTTTGGATCAGTGACTGCAGGAAGAAGAATGTCCCACTGGATACCAACATTATTCGTTAGAAAGCCAGGAAGCTTCATGCCAAGGTTACTGAAGGCAGTGATGACGGCGAACCTGAAGCTGGACCATCGACCGAATCCCCCACCAGACCAACTGAATTCACAGCCAGCAAGGGTTGGTTTGATAAAATTTCAGGAGCACTTCAACCTGAAGAGCGTGTCCCTGCATGGAGAAGCTGCCTCTGCTGATAACGCTGCCACCGAGTAAGTGAACGAGACGTTCAAAAAAATCATCAAGGAAGGGGGTTACAAGCCTGAATAGGTGTTCAATATGGATGAGATGGGTCTATTTTGGAAATGGAAGCCATCTTGCAATTTTATCATAGAGGAAGCCAGAGCCTCTGGTTTTAAGGAGCACAAGGATAGAGTCACCTTGATCATGTGTGGCAGTGTTTGTGCCAGTGTATTGGATGCACAACCCCAAGCCTTGGATCACGAAAATCCTCAAAGGATCGGTTACACCAGTGCTTCATTCCGGAGGTCAAGCTTTAATCTGGCAGAAAAAGGAATGAATTTCAAAACGCTTCTTCTGATGGACAATGCAGGTCACGCGATCAACTTGTCGTATGAGGGCGTACAAGTTGAGTTTCTACCGTCAAACACCACATCGCTGATCAAGCCCATGGATAAAGGCGCTATTCGCGCATTTAAGGAGCTGTATATGCGAAATGCCCTGCATCATCTGGTTGAGGCTATGAACTTGGATGACAAGTTCTCGCTAAAGGCATACTGGCGTGAGTACACCATTGCATCGTGTTTGCAAAATATCCAGAAGGCCAAAAGGGAATGAAGACAGAAACGTTGAATGCCTGCTGGAAAAAATTGTGGCCAGAAATGGTCCACGATTATAAAGGATTCTCTCCTAACAACATCCACCACTCTGCAGTAGATAAGGCAGTGAAGCTGGCTAGATTTTTAGGAGATGGCTTCAACGATATGACTCAAGATGATGTTAATGACCTGATCGATGCCCATTCAGATCCATTAACAGACTAAGACTTGACGGAGATGAAGTCAGCAAGCAAGGAAGAGGATCCGGGGGATGAAGTCGTTGGCCTATCGTTGGAACGCCTCGCAACTATGGTGAGAATGGCAAAAGAACTTCAGGGAGTGGCTGAAGAATGGGACCCCCAGATGATTCATGCATTGCAGTTCAGAAATTCAATCGACAGAGCCAGTGAAGTTTAGAAAAACCTCCTCGCCCAGAAGAAAAGGCAACGCCAGCAACTGCCCCATCACTATGTTCCTCACCCGCAAAAAGACAGACACGCCTGTGCCTTCAGCGGAAGTTGAAGTTACAAATGGGGAGAGTTTATAAAGGTTTAAAATATATAAAGATAATAAAATAGTTTCTACTTCGCAGGGGTGGGTTCTGGAACATATCTACCGCGATAATCGAGGGATCACTGTATATGTATGAAGATGTGGTATTGACTGCAATGCCGTGATCTTCATAAGAAAATATAGCTATCTCTTTGACAGTAAAATGTCTTCATTAAAAATATTGAAATTGATTTATAGATTCATTGGACTTTATTTTCAGTTTGGTTAAAAATTTTCAAAATAACAGTATACTATACCATCAACCAAAAAAATTTAAAAATTCAATTATAAGATTCTGTAGTTATATTTGGTATTACTGTATACTGCCAGTAATATGAACTGCACGATCTTGTCAGGGATCTGGAGCTACCCAAGAATAAGGCAGAGCTGTTAGGCTCTAGACTACAACAGTGGAATCTCCTGGCAGCTGATGTTAGGCTTTCCAGATTCCATGACCGTGAAAAGGAATTCATAGATTCATCCAAGACAAGTCTTAAAGCTGTTTTGCTTCATAATGGGAATGTTTTGCCATCAATTCCATTGGGGTATGCAACCCATATGAAGGAAACTTATGAAAACATGAAGCAGCTTTTGAGAAACAAACTATGACCAGCATCAGTGGCAGGTCTGATACAACGTACTGCTGTTTTCTTTGTGAATGGGATAGCCGTGCGAGAGATTTCCACTGTGTCAAGAGAGACTGGCCACTCCGTACATCATTGTAGCCTGGGAAGAAAAATGTTCAGCATCCACCACTTGTTGAATCAAGCAAGATTTTGTTACCACCCTTACACATAAAAATAGGCCTGATGAAGAACTGTCAAAGCCATGGACACGGCAGAAACAGCTTTCACGTAGCTCACGACAAAATTTCCCAGATTAAGTGATGCAAAAATAAAGGAAGGTGTTTTTATTGGTCCTCAGATTCATGAACTTTTTTACGATAATGAATTTGAATGTGCACTACGTGGCAAGGCAGCAGCGGCTACTTGGGAAGCATTCAAGTTAGTGGCTACAAGATTTCTTTGAAACAAGGCAGAGAACTTCAAAGAATTGGTGGAAAACCACATCAAGGCATGAATGCATGGGATGCAATGTGTCATTCAAGATACATTTTTTGGACTCATATCTGGATTTTTTCCCACCCAACTGCAGAGCAGTAAATGATGAGCAGGGTGAGCGATTTTACCAAGATATTTCAGCCATGGAGAAACGGTATCAAGGCAAATGGAGTCCAGCAATGCTTGCATACTGCTGCTGGATGGTGAAAGAGCTGCTCCATTTAATGGCTACAAGCAACAAGCCAAAAAGCGTAGAGTAGACATTAAGGACTGAACTATGAACTAATGATTAGTAAGTATTACAAGTGCTAAAAGTGTTCCATGATTGAAAACCTATGTAAACCATATACAGAGTATGTGAAATCAAAATAAAGATAAAAAAAATTTTTTTTTTGTATCTTTGGAACAACAGCCAATCAACAATTTTAATTGTTATGTTTGAATTCAGCACGTGAAAATGTTTGATAAATAACTAATTTAATCTCAGAATCAGACAAGCGCAGGGATAGCCTAATGGTTCAACTGCACAATTTCAAAGGCATCAAGAGTCAGATGCCCCTTAAAGGTAAGCAAAAATATAAATCCCTGCACTCGTTGATGTCAAGCTGTTGTGACAAGGTGATCGGTCATAATTCAAATTCAAATATTGATCCTGTTGTGAGCTCACTGCCCACCACAGCTCGTCCAGCAACGGTTGAGGGGAAGTCACCTTTGCGGGCTATGAAGTCTCTGCCCAAGACCAATGCTAACATAAGATCGGCCATATGTTCCGGAGTAGAGTCTGGCATCTTCAAACAGGTCAAGAGATTGTTTTGGTTGATGCCTAAAGCTGCCATCTCATTCAAGGCGAAGAAGTGTGTCTGCCGCCGACATTCAAAGACCGAATGACACATGTAACAGACCCTGCATTATAAGCGGGACATAAATGCAAGGAAAAAAATATGATATGCCTTTGGTTTTTGTTGAGTCCATTTGCATGATTCGAAAGCCTTATAGATTGATTACTAAAAGCTCACAAAATTTACAAAAATAATTAATAAGATTGAAACCTTTGTAAATAAGGTGAACATTGATACAACTAAACTTATGCCAAAAGTTAGACCACAGGAAGCAATGTGTGACTGCTTTCAAAACTGGCGATTCATATGAGCAGAATGAGGGAATGAACACCACTGGATGGATCAAATGTGGGAAACTGTCACAATAAAAATTAGCATGGGTGAGAGGCACTAGGATGGTCAGATTGTTAGACAACTTATATAAATTAGGTAAAAATAGTGCACTTGGAGCTACATGATCATATACCTCATAGTACCACCTGTCAGTAAGACAATTTATACCATGAGAGCTGGGGAGGTAGTCCAGAATTTTATGCAAAATCTATGAAATTTAATGTTCTTGTTAAAATTGCCATTTCCTCATTTTAGAGCATTTTGTTATAGTCGCCTGCTGCCCAGCAGGCTCGTCTCCCATGGCAGGCACTCCCAGTTGTGTCACAGACCTCTTAGTACACACTGGTACCGCCAGTACTCCTGCGGCTTCCTGTCACTCTGCCGCCTTGATGGAAGCGTGGACAATACAAGCTGGCGAAAGGAGCCAGAAATTGAACTATCACCACAGTAGGACTGATGCAATTGAGCCGTGCTCCCATTGGTTAACACGATAGGGGCCGGCAGCTAAAAGACCTGAACCTTGACACCTGCGGCAAAAACTAAATAGAAAATCAGGCTGGACTCAATAGCCAGCTTGACTGTAGGCCAACTCAGGCACCAACAGTGTAAGAATACTATGAAACATTTCTTCACGAATAAAGAAAGTGGAGCTAAAGGATGGAAGAAACGAAAGTTGGAGGCAAAGGAAGCCAAGAAGTCGAGCAAGTTGATCAAGCACTTCACTGAAAAGCCCAGAACTAGTAGTTCGACACTTTTCATGGAGTCACCTGCATCTGGTACAAATTTGTTAGAATCTGAAGGTGGATCAAGTACCAATATGTCACAAGCTGAGGAGAAAGTCAAGTCAGATAAATCCAAATATAATGGGAAAAGTGATGCTGCCAGAGAGAACGTGGACATGACAGAAGGGGAAGTCGATGGTGGTGGTAAATTTGATTTTACCTGACAAGATTAAACCTGACAATGAACTGGATGGTGTCAAAGAGCCTCAAACTGTCAAACCAGAAGTGATTAAACAGCCTGATATTGGATATCTGAAATTCGACAAGGCTACTGGAAAAACAATTCTGCCTGACACGTTGAGAACAGAAATAAAGCTGGGTTCGAAGTATTTCCAACAAACAGCATCAAGTTTCACATTGACTCTTTGCATTAAAATTAGGTAAGTTTTTTTTTTATTATACTTAATTATCACCATTCAATGCATTATGTTTATACTTTTTATGCTTTAAGATTGTCTCTTTTAAATAGATTCAAAAGATTCCTTGATTGAAATACAACTAAACTGTTCTTTGATTACTAATTGGCATCCTTGGTTAAGCAAATATGATTTTCTAACATGCATTATTTATTTCATGCAAAATAATGGATAATTCCCATATTTCAAGTTTATCATGTGCTTAGGGCATCATGGGTAGGGGGCACCATAGAATTTCTGCTTTATCAGCTGACAAATTCAAAACATTCAATTTAAATTAATTTTGTCTTTTCTTACTGTTACTTGTTTTGTTTCAATTAATGATGATGCATAGAAGGCTTCAGAAAAGCTCTAAACACGTGCTTAATGGTTTGTTTACACTGTATTATCGCTCATGACACTTTCTGGCACTACCGCTGCATCAGATGGCTTAATTTTTTGATAAATAAACATTTTATTTTTTAATTTTCCTGTCTGTTTTAGGTTTTGTTTTAATAAATTAAGCCTTATAAAAGGCACCTGAAGCAAAAATAAAACATCACGTGGTTGTGGTAGAAATGCGCATCTGGTAAAAGGCCTAGCTGTTGCAGAAGTGCGACTCAGGTAAAATAAGAGTTAATTATACCAAGAAGCACAAGATTCTGTTGTAAGCTGGGAATTAAATTGTTCACATGATCGGATAAAATATTCTTTTTAATTCTGTATTTTACAGATCCCAAAAGCCAAGATGAAACGTGTTCACAGTTAAGTGGTGCACAAAAGCAAAAACTATCAAAAAAGAAACAAGAGAAGACTTTGGAATTAGAGACCAAGACTGCAAAGCTGACTGATTTCTTCACACACATTCCACAACATGATATACCAAATTCCTGATCAAAACCAATCTCATCATTAGAAGTGGACACAAATGCCACTTTGATCACTTCAAAATCAAAATATGACGACTTTGGAATCATTGAGGTGTCACATGAAAGTTCAACTAGCACGTCTCGCTACTGACCTCACCTTGCCTGCAAATTCTCTTGATACTTCTACTGCAAATGTTGATGCAAGTTGCTTTACAAAACATTCTGAGGTTGAAATAATTGCTGAAATAAAAGTTTAGTGGGCTATGGTGATAGTGTTGAAATGATTCAGTTCGCAAAAGATCCAGAGTTGTGGCTTGATTTCTCTGCTGACATGGCTTATTGGACTGCTTGGGTACACACTTAACTTTTTTCTTTACGAGTATGTAGCTCTATTATACAATGTAATCTCTAAAATAATTTTCATAAAACTAGTTACGTTGTGCTATAGCAAAATGGCTTGCTTTTGGCATCATAAAACCTGGAAATAGTATGGCAAGATGATTAAAACAGATGTTTGCACTAATTGCAATATTGTGTGTCATTAGGCATTTTGCATGGCACTCCCTATATTGTAGCATATGATCACTACTTTGCAACAGTTGTGCAGCCACGTAAGTAGCTGGCCGAAGATACACGGGTCAACCCACAGATCATTCACGTCTGATATTGAGTATTCATGGTCTCCCAATACCTAGAAATAATGGGATGAAATGAGCCTCAATGATTAAAACAAATGTTTGTAAATAATTCAATGACCATGAGGGTGGTAATGGATTTTTCTGTCTATTTTGGTTATGCAACATTTTGCTACAATTGTAAGTGCCATTTTGAGTTTAAAATGCTGTAAAACATTCTTGGAATAGGCTCATTAATAATAACTGAACATGCTGAGCATGGCCTAAAATTAATGAAAGTAGAAGAAAAGAAAGGGGTTTTAAATTTTAAAGTTCCGGGTCAGGTTGAGCTTTGGTAAACAAACAAGGGTTGGGACTTAAAAATGGCCAATGCAGGTTTCCACTTTTCCTGCATCTGTGTAGCTGAACAGATTGGCTTTTTTCACATAAGTGTGAAATGAAAGATACTTACATACACACATTTACTGTTTGATTACATTTGCATATGATATATAGGAATTGACAATAGATATTGAATTATATTTTATCAGCTATGCCAATGAATACACTATTTGATTTTTGAAGAGTATTTCTCAAAATGTTACAATGCAAACTGTTTTTCTACCATTTGTCTTATCATTTGAGCTCTACTTTTTGGACTTGGTTCCATAAACTTCTTTTCTTAAAAAGGTTCCATGGCTTCAGAAAGTTTGGGAAACCCTGCCTTGGGGCTCAGCCATTCAATGATCACAATTCTTAAGGACAATGTGAGAATAACTGATTATGTGAAGAGGTCTGTTCCTATGAAGTCTAGTTATATGCAAAAAAAAGTTTCACTAACATGTGTACCTCGATACCACAGAAAACGAATCTGGTCTAGTGGGAAAGTTATTCAGTGTGTCATTGCATCTATTTCTTAGTTTTTTCAGAAGATTGATGTTCACCGCTTTCAGCTGATAGATTAGAAAATAATCTGCACATTGTGGAGCAGACTTCCCACTGAAAACTACGATCTTATGCCAACAGTGTGCTTACAACACCCTAAGAAAAAGGGCTAAAAGCTATATAAGGAAAGCAACTGAAAATGTGACTGTTCTTGAGTGATACCAACAGCAGTGACAAACGAAATGTAAAATGAGCAAGACAAAGATGTTATCACTTTTTGTCTTAAGATGAAGCCAGTGAAGTATTAATTGCCAAAATAAAAAATAAATACTAGCACAAATATTTTAAAATTATTTAAAGAAAACATTCAAAAAGTTACTTTTCATTTGAACTATGGCTGACTCCATAAGAAATATGTATTTAAAAACTTTCCCTGCTCAAGGGGGTAGGGTTCTTTTCACTTGTAATATTTTAGAAGAAACCGTAAGCATCTTTGCTTCCAATTTCCACTTAGAATTTGTTTTGACCATTCATTTACCATAAATTCCATGTATTTAATTAAGGAAAAGTAGAAATGATATTAATTTTAGTTTCTTACTATGCACAGAATCACTGAAAGTAAAAATTCAGCTTAAATGGCAAGGAGCACATCCATCCACTCTAAAAAGTTCATAGTATTAAAGTACGTACTTGAATAATTTGAAGACCAGATAACTAATTAATTGCACCAACATTAACCATTTTGTTCCATACAAGCTTTTACATTGTTGTGATACAAATTCTACTTCCAAAACAAAACAAGTTGTAAATACAGCAAAAACTTGCCTTAGCAATAATTTCTGGATGGGATGCAACCACATGGAAAAATCTGTTTCCACAGAATTTTTCTAAGACATACTGGACTACTAAAACTTTAGAATGAATGAATAAATTAATCTAACAAATCAGAATGATACATGGAAGTCTTAAATCAATTGCATAATAGTGATACTCCATCTGACAAAGGTCTGGAACTGGGAAAGTTAATGCTTGTCAAACAATACAATCTAAAAAAATTAATACATTGCTAGCTAGCTCTTTAGATAGATGCAAAGAAATCTAACAGTTAAAATATGCCATGATTTCGTCTATCTGGACATTTGGTTTGACCAACTCATTAAATTTTAAGCCCTGCACAACTAACTTATGCAGAGACGAATGCAGAAAGGATATTGCTAAATCAGAAAATTCCTGTAAGGCACAATCAACCACATCAGTATCACTGATGCACCAGCCTCCACAGAAGACACAAGCCACTAATTCCAGTTTTACTACCATAACATGTGTTTGTCAAATCAGGTCTAGATATACTGACTGCACAAACTATTAAAGTTGTTGTACATTTGTATCATGCTAATTATGGCCATTCAGTAGTCTGACCACCACAGGCAATAGCATAATTTATCTCATGTCTTCTGCCAGTCATTTGAAAGGGCACCAAGTGGAGACCAAGTTATTAACTGGCATACCAAATCAGGCATCAATTTAATAAATAGAAAGCAATAGCTTAAGACCATTAAGCATCACAAACATGTGTTTCTGCAGTCAGCACCAATTAACCCCCCCAACAAAAACTAAGCCCTTTGAGTAAGATGCACAAAATTTTAAAGACTACAACCAAATTTAGTTTTGTTCTATAATTAGAATCACCAACTGTCATGTTTTTTGGCGTAAAAAAAAAAATTCAATCAATTTCTTGGTAACATACTTAAGCAAAAATGTTGAAGTGATAACAGACAATGATGTGTGTTCTGATACACGATTCACCACTTTTTTTTCATCAACCCGGGATAATTCACTTTCATTAGCAACAAGCTATTTAAGTTTGTGGCCAAATGATAATTTTAAAACATTGGTTGGGTTTTATACATTGCATGCAAATTGCTTTGCAATGCAGTGCAGTACACAAAAATATTGCCCCTTTTGCAGATTCATATTGTCAAAATTGAAATTCCACTTGCTGGTATCCATAGCTAATTATTTTTCAGATGAAAATTAGGAACACTACAAAAAAATGAATCAAAAGCCCTACTTACAATCTGTAGCTTTTCAACGTGACAATGAAATCTAAGTCATCAGCACACCTGTTTAAGACGACCCAGGGCTTGGACAGTCCTTCATGTTTTCAGCTAAACCAATGCTGTGCACAATAGCTCTACAGATGAGCAAACTAATGTTAAATATGGTTATGCTCTTTATACTGCAAACACTATTCAACCAAGCTGGTTTAATTGATGAATCAGGGCATGTATCTATAAATGGCATAGTCAGGAATTCCTGCAAAAGAACCAATAATAAGAAAAACGTTTTGTAACCCATAGACATTCTTGCACCACTATGTACCAAAATGAAATTATATTGATCAAATAAACAAGTCATTGGTAAAAATTGAACAAACTGAGGATAAAACATTTGTACAGTATCTGGACATTCTTTGATGCATTTAGTGATAAATAGTCACTATCCACACACTATAAAGCCACAATTTATATGGCAGCCCCTGGCTCGCAATACATCCCTTGCTGCTGTTCTGGAATGGTCTGTGTGGTTGAGATCCAATGTGCCTAGACATCAGAGAAACAAGTTAGCCAAGATGACAATGGATAATTCTCTTGAAAGTACCTTACACTAGATTCGGCCTTGCTTTATTATATTTGAAAGTGAACAGTTTACTACCCTTAAGCAGTACAAAACATCTAACGACTTCATCCAGGTAAAGTTGACCCGCATCAGTTCCAACAAGTTCACTTATGTAGTCATGTAACATGACATCTTCAATTAAAGCATTGCTACCCTAAACTGTCTACCATGTTACAGCCAACAATGATGGTTTGGTCCCCCTCCTGCATTTACTGTCATCTGAGAAGAACTTGCATCAGTTCACCAAGTCCATATAAAATATTGTATCTAGCATGTAGATTAGCAGTATAACTAATTTTGCAGTCTGATCAGAGATATCAGTCCCTTGAACCTGCCACAATTCATTGCGGATGGAACATGTAAAGATGGTGCACTTACAAATCCAAAGGTTACGTAGCAGCAGCAGCACTGATCAATAATCCAGTGTCTGGTTTGGTCTGTACCACTACCAAAGTCCAAGCAGCTACATTTGTGTATCTACTTGCAGTTTCTAGTCTAGCTATGACTAAGTAATGCTACTTATATAAATTGCTGTTGAGACGCTAAACATTCAATTTTGGGAAACATGAATATTTGATAGATTTTATACACAATTTGACCATTATTCAAATCTTGAATCTCAACCGTAAAATTTTTGTAGGTACACCCAGCAGATACAGTACCATGTACAGCACTTATACCAACAGAACTGTCAGATGACTGAAGCGATGGGATGCTAGAGTTGAAGGATCACGACATCTATGACCACCAAGAAAAATCCAGTGGTACAGTTGTTTTATTTACCCGAGTATAATTTGTTTCGCTTGTAATATATTTTCATATTTGAGCTCTCAATTTGAAGTAATTTTGAAAAATTAACAGCAGGCGGCAACAGTAGTTAAAACAGTAACACAACAGCTGAAGTTTTTTTTTTTTTTTTTTACACTTTATAAACATGGAGAAATCATCATCCCATACTATTTATAATTTATTCACAACTATACTTGAAAGGACCAAGTAACTAAACATGGATAACTTTAAAGTATTTTGCTCAACTTTGCAATGCTGCTTTATGCAAAAGGTCAAATTACCACAGAAAGCACCCACTCTGTTACATTTCTAAGAATACAGATTCTGTCAAGAAACTGAGCATTCTTGCTACCATTGACTGAAAGCTGCTGCTGACCATTCATTGATTTCATTTTGATAGATGTGGACTTAAATGTTAATTTCCATTTAAAGCTTTTATTTACATATTATGGAAGTCCATATTAAGTATGTTTAAAAAAGAGGAACCACCAGTGAGGAAACTTTTCTTGAAAGACCACTGTGCTATAGAAGTGGTTCCATCTGTACATTCTGAATGTTTCTCCTATGGGAGTTTATTGTTCATTTACTTTGTGATGAGGTGCTTGCTTTAGAGTTTTTACTGTACATTAAAAACTTGGAAATTTCTTATTGCTCACATTGTGCATAATTACAATGAGGTATCCTTGTTATATATTTAAAAAATTAGATTACTTATAGAGTAATGCTTAAGTTCACATTTTTGGATATTGTTAGTAATAATAATAAAAATAAACTTACCAGGAACTTCACATGGAGTCCTTTTAGATTTACCAACAGAAATTAAATCCAGGAATGTTTTGTTCATCGAAATGCAAAATCAAAAACACAACATCTGTTCATCTTTGATGGTTCAAATCTCCCTACATAATTAAAGAAAGGTATTTCAACTTTTAAAATTGTAAACAAGACACCACGCAAACATTTGTTAATAGTATTTTTCTTATTACCATTAAATAGCTTTGTAGGTTAGTTCTGAACAGGACAAATGCTTATAGTTGCACCAACATTCTTGGCTTAAAGAAGCTACTTCAATATACCAATAAATAATTCATTTTGTACTCAAAAGTTTGTTGTACAAAAAACTGGGCATTCCTAATATTTGGAGATAGGTATATATGCATACAAATGGTAGAAGAAAAACTAAAGGATAATGTTTCCTCGAAAAAGCCTGACCAAAATAAACAAAAACAGTAACTGAATTACAAGTTAATATTTTAAATAAAGCATGTTAAAAGTTAATCATTAAAGCAGTCAGATTAATGTTAAGCTGATACGATGAGCACAATTTTATTTATATTCAATTGAGAACATTTAACAGAACCTAGTACATTTTCAGATGTCAGCAGCACAAAACTTGGTAGAACCAACTAGGCATATTTGTAACGGAAGGTTTGGCATCAGTGCACCCCCCCCCACAAGTTTTTCTACACAGAAACGTGCAGCTGAGTCCTTTATACACTTGTATGAACGGAAAACTTCCAGTTGTAACAAAATGTTCAAACTGGTTCATGTCCTCGAGAATCTGAGAGAAGGAATAAAGTCTTATTCAAATATGTCTTACTATATAGTAAGTTTAAAAAAAAAAAACCAAAGCGGCAAATGCCTAATGATTTTATCTTAAGCAGATTTAGTTGTTTGTTTTTTTAAAAACCTAATAAACATGCGCCCAGAAAACTGTATGAAAAAAAAAAGTGGTGGTCAATCAAAAGTCACTCACTTCCAGTGGTCAGTCAGTTGCAATCACCGTCTGTTCATATACTCAGCGAAACATCTAGCCAGTGACCAGAAGGGATTTTGCAGGCACTCCTGGAGCACATCACATTATTTCTCCCTACTAAACTCAACAGGATATGATGCCCTTGCTTATCAGTGCACCCGACCTTTCTTCTCGGTAGGTTTGTTTTCTGGAACAGAAGCAACATCGGGATCTAATTTTGAAGAGCCTATCTACTAGATTATCAGAAGCAGGTACCTAAAAGTTGATGCAAAGGTGCCACCAGTATTAGTTCAATTTCTTTGATCACTTCAGTGCCATAATCTTTGATGCCCATACCACATACAGGTCTGTTGTCCATATGCAGCTGTTTACTAAAAGAAATTTGTCATCATTGCCACACTTATCTAGACATTAGGAAACTGTTTGGCAATCAGAACCACCATGCTCAGAACTTGTAGGAAGATAAATGAATCATTAAAACAAATTAACATTTAGTAATACCATAGTGTATTTTAAAATAAGTCAAATGAAGAAAGATAAGTATTAACTTAAGTTTATACTTTCTTCATGTTGAAAAACCATAAATTCAAATATTTTCATACAATTATCATATTCAGGAAAGACTGGCTGGCATAATGTAGTTGTGTCGCTTATCTTACACTTACTCACCTTTACAAGTCCTTATACTGCCTTTTCCATTTTCCCTCAAAGAAGCTTTTAGTAGTTTTTCTCTTGTAGGCAGCTTGCAGCTCTTCTCTGTGCAGCATCCAATAGTCCTCAATCATGTTGACATTGCACCTACCCTGGTATCTGCATTCCATCTCCTTGATATCTTGATGAAATCTTTTCCCCTGCTCTTCACTAACAGCACAAAGATTTTCAGGGAAGTAGTCTAAATGAGAATTCAGGAGGTGCACCTTCAAGCTCAAACAACCCAAGTCTTTGAATTTCATCATGTTTTCCACAATACACTTAAAGTTTGGGTCCTTTAGTTCCCAAGAAATTTCTGTACAACTTCTTTGAAAGCTTTCCAGGCCTATTTCCAACTGTGTCCATTTTTGATTCAAACACACCATGATCATCTTTCAGAAATTTCTGAATATCTGGACTGACGAAAACACCTTTCACTTTTATTTCTGACAGTCCCAGAAACTTATTGCGCAGGTATTTAAAACACTCTCCTCCTCCTGACAGAGCCTTTACAAATTGTTTCATCAGTCCAAGCTTGATATGAAGTGGAGGCAGGACGACTTTCCTTGGATCAACCAAACTTTCTGGCACTACATTTTTGTTTCCAGGTTATAATTCTACCCTACGCAGCCAATCCTTTTTGATCCAGCGTTGGCCCCTAACCCGGCTGTCCCATTCACACGAGGAGGGGGTGGTACTTGGTGTATCCTCCCTGCTGTCCAAGAAGCATGGAAATTACTTTTAGATTGCCGCATATCATCCATCCATGATCCTTGTATTTCAGTTTGGTGAGAATTAAGGCTAAATTCTCGTAGCATTCTTTCAGATACACAGAATGCCCTACTGGTACTGAAGCGTACTTGCTGCCATTGTGGAGAAGCACTGCTTTGAGGCTTCTTTTTGACGAGTCAATAAAGAGCATCCACTCGGTCAGGTCATGATGCTGTATGTTAAACCTCTCCATCAGTCCAGGGACATCTCTACAGCGAACCAAGGTGTGTGGAGAGGGAGAAGCAAAAAGGAGTCAGTCATCAGCTTCTCTCTCTGTCTGGCAGTCTGGAGAGGGAGAAACAAAAAGAGTAATAGTTATAATTAGTTTTTTTTTCGTTTAGAAGCTTAATACAGCGATTCTGGAGATATTGAAATCGCAAATATGGGCTTGTGAAAAAAATGCTACGTGATGGAATTTTTTAAATTATTTTTTTTACTGAAAAACAGCACCCAAAAATCCATAAGAATCAGCTGTTGGTTTTCGGACAGTTTTTCCATTGCAGGCCTGTGTATCTATTCCACCCTCACAAAAAAGAACCAATGGTAATCTATCGTGGCAGTGCAACTATGAATCGGATTTATAGCTATAATCCCAACCCCTTTAGCACTTCCAAAGTACGCTACGGTTAATTATATTAGCATTTAATTCTAAAGACACATCTCCGTAACCCCCCCCCCCTAGAACGTATGGCCAGATCACGGTGAAGAACAGTTTCCAGACCCCTCCACCAAAAGAAAACAACAACACTGGCCTCCAAGAATGCGAGGGGGTTTTGGGATTCACAATAAATTCTTCAACTGATGTAGAAATGGACGACAAGCGTTAGACACACATATATGTGTGTGTACGGGGCCACGACTCCATTAACCGCTCAGCACCTCCAATTAACGCGCTGACGGGGCTCAACTCGTCCCCCCCCCACTACTCGGGTTCGAACCATTAACGGGCAGTCGTCCGGGAAGCAGTTTCTTCATTTTTGGTGCCAGGGAATTCTGGCCGAGGAAGGAAGGAAGGAAGGATGCGGCAGAAACTGCAGCGTTCGCCATCCCAATCCAGGCGGGAGGGAGGGAGGGAGGGACAACTGGCCTTCATTAAAACCGCCATACCTGGTTTCCTTCGCTTCGGGATTAAGGCAGCCGGCTGCGCCCATCGCGGCTTGAGGTAGTCGGCTTCTTTACCGCTTTCGAGGGGGGAGGAAAGGGGACCTGACGTTCCCGGACTCCGAAACTCCGCCGAGGACTGGGAGCCAGCCCATCCGCCACAACAGCGTGCTCCGTTACCGACCATAAAGAGAGAGAGAGAGAGCGAGGCTATCCTAGAAGCGAACTTCTGATTGGCTAAAAATTGGCCAATGCAGCCAATCGGAACCTCACGCGTCAACGGGAGGGAAACTTTGAAAATAGCAGCCGTTACCTGACTTCTTCATTGTTTGTGAAATGAAGATTTTTTTTTTTTTTTTTTCCTATCTACTTACCTGTGCTGTAATTAACGTTACGGTTTCCTCAGTCCCGCATCCAGGAAACGGAAAGTTTTGTTGTTTGTTTGTTTTTTTTTTTGGGAGGTGGGGGGGGGTGTACTTTCGTAAGGTCGGCCAAAGTCGGAATACATCGGGACATTTCGTACCAGCCATGTTTTCCCATTTCTCGACTCTCCATCCCCAGCTGTTACTTGGTCCGGCTAAAGACTGAAAAGGTTCAACTTCAGATATTTTGAAAATAATAATACATAAATGTTCCAAATGAAAAAAAAAAAAAAAAGGGGGGGCCCCAATAATTAATCAAAACCGCGTCTTGTGATAAATAAAACAAAAAGTTAACTTTAATAAAAATAAGACCATGAGGAGACATTAGAAATTTTGATTTGTTATTAAAGGAAATCAGATTTAAAACCTAAAATGTTACCAGAGTAATATTACAAGTATAATCGGAATTATGCCAAACATGTGCAGAGTGATCCATACTTGTTTCTGTTTACTTTCGCTTGTACAGTCGTCACATGACCAGGCCGGACATCATAAAAGGAAGATGCGGTATGGCATTTAATTTTAATTAGATATCGTACTGGTTGGCTGTTTAAACGAATTTAAAATGTTTCTGCTCTCAACATCTTAGTTCTCTTTGTGTTCTCACCCCCCTCCCCGGTTGATTTAAAAACAACACCATAACTATTTCTAATCTTTGATCAGAATTCACTGCATTGTATTTATCAGGAATGTATCTAATTAAACTACAGTGTTTCGTTTTGCTTCTCGCTGAATATTAGGGGTAATTATATTCTAAAAAAATGGTGATCTTCTCACTGGTATAAGTCATAATGTGCTTTTATGAGAAAAAAAAAACTAAATTAAAATATTAATAGTGGTAATAATAGCAAAAGAATAAAACATACAAACAATTTGGATAGATAGTTAATTAAAAATAATATATATATTAACCTCCATATTCTCTTTATTATTATTTACTTTCTCTAAACTTTGTTTCAACTGATAAATCTGACAAGAAACAAGACTTTTAATAGGAGTAAAAGAAGATGAAATAAGGTTATAATGTGTATAGTGCGCTTCCATTTCTGATTGCTTCCCTTGCATCACCATCATCATAAGTTCTGTGTCTAAGAGTTGTGGAAAAATACATCTTCATCTCGCGTCTGTTATGATATGTTAGGTATTCTTAGATTTGGTAGACACTTTTTTTTACATTTTTTTACGTTTCAGATCGATACAAAAAAATCAGTCAGCGGCAAATGTGTGGTTTAGCAATTGATGAGAAGAGTTACGTCCTCTTGTCACGGAAACACCAGCGATGGACGTTGTGTTTTTGGGAACCGCTTCCGCTTACCCGTCCCCTACGAGGGGTGTGTCATGTGTGGCCCTGCGACACGGTACCTGCTTTTCTTGAAATATAGAGCATCTTTTAACTAGTGCGCACTACGAGACTGTGGATTGTCCTTGTGGGTGTGGGTGTGCAGGCGGTGCTTGGATGATGATAATTTCCTGTGTATTGACAAATTTTGTCCCCTGATTACCAAGTTCCGTTTTGGCTATGGAATTTTAGTCTCTCATGATAAAGAATGTAGCCGCACAACTCCTTGGTTCGAAAAATTAGGGCTATAACTGACTCCTGGCAGTGGTTTGAGAGACTCACTGTCAGTTGGCAAGTTCTCCTAAAAGTACAGCTGACAGATGGGCTTAGTTTCAGCCCAGAACATTTTAAAATAAATATAGCAGCCACGTCCAATTCGGTTAGATAAATTAGTTGAACGTGATACACCGCCACCTAGTGGTTGTTTTCCAATGTTTCAGTCGTCATTACATTTTCTGCAGCTTATATCTCCAAGTGCTAACATGTCTTTGGCAAAACCAAGTCCGAGTAAAACAGGAAAAGTTGATCATGAGGAAATTTAATCCAGAATGGACACCGAAGTACTTTTTTTTCTTCGAATCAAGTCCTGGCACTTTCACATGCCTAGTGTGTTTGGAGTGTGTAGCAGTGGCAAAAATAATATAATATATGAAGACATTATGAAATAAAAAACTCAAAACTTAGTGATCTACATGGCAAGAACAAAA
Source organism: Nautilus pompilius (assembly GCA_018389105.1). Taxonomy (NCBI): domain Eukaryota; kingdom Metazoa; phylum Mollusca; class Cephalopoda; order Nautilida; family Nautilidae; genus Nautilus; species Nautilus pompilius. The sequence goes on along the minus strand of JACATO010002199.1, from coordinate 126,796 downwards.
CGCAAAAGATAGAAGAGAAGTCTTGAAAAAGCAGTTGGTATGTCAACAAAGCGTGTTTGAAAGAGAAGAAAGGAGTCAGAGGCAGATACCATTGCCAGCTACAGGATTGCTAAACTTATCCCGAAATCTGCCCGTCCCTTCACTGACGGTGAGTTTGTGAAAGACTGTATGATGGAGATGTGACATACTTTGCCCAAAGGCCAAAGATTTTTTTAACGACGCATTTTTGACATGGGCAATAATCATATGATCAGTTAAGAAGCAAAACGAATCACATCACGTATTTCTCTGCTGCTTTGGATGAGAGCACAGACAATACTGATACAGCACAGCTCTCAATATTTATCCATGGTGTCACCGAAGCATGTCAAGTCTATCAAGAACTTGCATCACTGGTGCCCTTGCATGGCAGAACTGGGTGCGAAATTTTCAGTGCCTTCAAAAAACAGTTGAGGACCTAAATTTACTTTGGAATAAGTTAGTAGCTGTGACAACCAGTGGTGCTCTAGCCATGATCAGTGAGATGAATGGCTCTTGGATGTCTGAAGAGGCACCTTGGACTGGATCGCGCAGCACAATTAAAAGATTACCACTGCATAATTCACCAGGAGGCATTGTGTGGAAAACATTTAAAATTCAAAGATATAATGGACTTTGTTATATCTACTGTTAATTTTATCCATGTAAGATCACTAAATCACAGAGAATTCCAATCTTTTCTGACGGACATCATTTGGCTTATGGGGACGTTCTCCATCACACAGAATTGAGGTGGCTAAGCTGTGGTAATGTTTTAAAATGATTTTTTGCTCTGCGAAATGAAATCAAGCTATTTTCACAGTAGAGAGGAAAGGACACTTCACTCATGGAGGACACTGACTGGATTGCTGATTTTGCCTTTTTGACAGATCTCACTGGACACTTGAATGATCTCAACCTGAAACTGCAGAGGAGAGACAAACTGATTTGTGACTTGTTTGAGGAAGTCTGTGCATTTGAAATGAAACTGAAACTTTTTGCAACCCAGTTAAAGAAAAGGAATCTGTCACTCTTTCCAGCATGCCAAGATGCCTTTTCGCATAAGCATTATAACTGGGGCTGTCACAGCTGAGTGCTTGAAGACCTGCAGCATGCGTTCACCATCAAATTTGGGCAGTTCAGGAACGAACAGTCTTTGTTCAGACTACTTGCAGGCCCATTTTCTGTGGATACTGAAACTGTACCTGGTGACATACAGCTGGAAATAATTGAACTCCAGTGCTCCTCAGTGATGAGGAGTAAGCACAGTGAGATGCCACTTCTACAATTCTATCAGGGTCTGGACCTGCATTTGTTTCCCAATATTACTGTGAATGCACAGAAATGGATCTCAATGTTGGGAAGCTCTTACATATGTGAACAAGTGTTTTCCTTAATGAAGATGACCAAGTCTCCCCTGTGAACAAAACTAACAGATGATAACCTGCAGACAGTGCGCAGAGTTGTGACCACCTCATCAGAGCCCAACATTAACCAGTTGGTGTCAGAGAAGCACTGCAATGTCTCCCACTGACCATGACCCCTTTTTTTTGTAACTGACATTCATGTAAGTAGAATAATTCTATATAACAAATTGAGCTAAGTAAGTCTATAAAAAAATTTCATGTTATAAGGTACAGAGATGGATGCTGGACTTTTGTGGCCTGCCAATGGAGGTGTTACATGACAGTGGCCTGTGTCGAAAAGAAGTTGTGCACCCCTGTTTCAAACCCTTTGATCCTTCTCTAGTGTGTATGGGCGATGATAACAGGACCTTCCTCTCAAGGATGCTCAGAAACTTTCTCTTGCTATGTGTGTACCATGAGATGTCCGTTGTGTTGTAGTTGTACAATGATGTGTGGCATTTTCACTACTATTTAAACTCATTTAAAAATGAACTTAAGCGCCAGATGGCAGATTCCAAAGTGGAGAACATTTAACTAGTTAGTTCTAATATGCATATGATAATTTTGTATGTTAATTTTATCAGTGGGACCAGATCATAGATAGTAGTGACACAAAGATGGCTAATTTAGTTTCAACTTTGGGTAAGCTGAGTAGCGTTTCGGTCTTTTCCTGTAGTTGCAGCAGCTGTGGGTGATATGAAATCGAGAGCATATCATTGCTGGCAAGGTCATGTTAAAAAAAAAAAAAATGATATTTATGCTCGTTGTCAGGTCAACGAGCGTGTGCAGCTTGCATACCAAACTACCTAAAGAAACCGAGTATTTTTGTTTTGTTTTATTTAACACAAGTCTTATTTCCTTCATCCTTGGTGTCTTGCAGAAGATGGATGCTGGATTTTTGATTGTGGTGAAGGCTCACAAACACAGATAATGAAGAGCCAGGTGAAACCAGGAAAAATACACAAGCTGTTCATATCCCATCTTCATGGTGATCATGTAAGTATTCATTAAAAAAATACAACAACAAACAACAACCCCCCCCCCCAAAAAATGAATAAATAAAGTTTCAATTTATTTCAGAAAAAAAACTTACTTAGAAAAATCAGAATTTTGTTTACTGTAGAATTTTACGACTCTAAACTTCATAGTTGTAATGGGGGAGAAAAAAACTGGGTTGTCAAAACTCTCTTCCTCTGCTGATTTTCCAACAGTTTCTGTATTTCTTACACTAACTTCTTGGACACCGCCATGAAGATATCCTGAATGATATTTATATTAGGGGCATTCAAACGAAACTTTGCTGAAACAGTAATGGCATCCAGCCTGGAGAACACCACCCCCTCCTGGCCAGTACACATCCATGGATTTTCCTTATCTTGCTTAGAACTAATCCGTTCAGTATTTTCTGTTTAGGGATTCTGGTCCCCCCTTTTTGTGTTTAAGAGAGATATTTTCTCAGGAATTTTTTTTTCTCTCCATTTTTACATTTATAAGAATTACTGTAGTATGGAATTGGCTGGCATATGGGCAAGTGTGTGGCATCAGGGCTCGCCGTGCCAGAGATCATGAGTTCGCAGACCGAACCAGTAAATATCCTTTTCACTCTTTTGTGCCCCATCCGTCAACGTGTGTTTTCTCCAACAGCTAAACAGGGAATTCTAGAGGGGACTTTTCATTTCTTGCTGAAAACAAATGTCAGGTCTCACAAGGTACAAGGATAGCGGTAACCATGACAACATGCCACCTCATTAAATATGTCTACAGTTCTTGACAATGATCTCTGCAGAAGAAGAATATACTTATAAGTATTGCTGCTCCCCAAAAGATAAGAGAATTTATTTATCATAAATTGGAATTTGTATATAACAGTACTGACATTTACATGCTTATGTAAGAAATTTTTATTACTTTGTTTAATTAGAAGTTAGTGGACATAAGTGATTTGGATAATTTTCTTTTTCCCCCCTGCTATGCTGTGCATGTTCCTGATTATCTCTAAGATTTGACAAAATCCAAGCAAAGATCTATAGAATATTTCTCTGTATGCAGTATTGGTATTCTAAATTCTTAATGTATTTCCATGATTATTTCTGAGTTAGCTTTCATAACCTTTTTATTTTCAGTTGCTAGACTATTTTTTTAAATAGTCAGTTATATAAGGCTACAGTTTTAAGGACCAATAGGATAAAAGTCATTGATGCTTTAATGACACCATATTGGACCAGAAGACACTCTTTGCATGACATTGACATCATAAAGAACAAAGAATGTCACATAAATACCATGTACAATGGCTTTTTGGTTCTTTGCATCAGCCATTAAAGATGAAGCAAAACTCACTTCTCTTTCAAAATAAAATGCTTTGTAGTCATTTAGTGGTTAATGTCACTCATTAAAGATGAAACACAGATGGCTTTGTTTAGGGGATGGTCTCGAAAATAGACTGAATATGAGTGGTTATTTGCCAGTTCCCCATTAATATGATGTAGTCCACTCCAAGTTTCCCATGGTTTCTTCACCATGTTGATTTTTTTAACAATCAAAAGATTAGAATTCTTTGGTTTTGTATTATAAACCATTTTATTAATAAAACTTTTTTTTTTTTCAAATTTGTTAAATTTGACAGTATTAATTGTTATTTTTTTAGTTATTTGGTCTCCCTGGTTTGATGTGTACTATCTCACAGAACAACAGCTGGACAGAACCAGTTGAACTGTATGGACCGGAAGGGCTATGCAAGTTCCTCCGAACCAGCCTTGAACTGTCACGGTCACTGTTAGCATTTCAGTACACTGTGCACGAGATGACAGTTCTTGATTGCCAGCTACCTGAAGATTGGACAGTGAGTGCATCTATTTATAACTAGTAGAGTTCTAAATGAAGACCTGTCAGAGCTATTGCAAAAAATTTCACCAAAGATGAGGTGGAAAACAAACAAGATGGATATATTTTATAAATTCTTCCTCATACCATAAATAGTTTTATTCCTCCTGCATTGTGTGCACCTGACAACTTTACTGTCATCACAAGGAGGGAAAAAGCTATCAAAACTTATACAGGGACTCGGGTTTGGGGTAAACAGGTAGTATGGTATACTGATTAGAGGAGATGGACATTGCAGTTTATAATGGTCTTCAGGCTTGAGAAATTTGAACTTATTATTGGATTTGCTACCACTTTGAATTGGGAATGCATGCTTGTTGGTAGTAGACTGCTGCAAATATCAATAAATTACTACTAAAAAAATACTTGCTAACCTTTTTCATGGCTTGATCAGGTTAAAATCATTTTTTCATTCATTTCACGCTTCAGCACCTGTAATAATCTTATATGTCAAAATTGATTCTCCTATTTAAATTGCTAAAAATTAAAGTAGGTAGGTATTCATTTTTTTATTTCTTTCTTAAACATTCTGATTAATCTTTTTGAAAATCTTGAGTTCAGGAATGTTAATTTGCAGTTTGTAAATCTCAAATAAAGTCATAGCATGGTCAAAAGGTGGACATTTTGTACCCTGTGGTATTTGACACACAAAATGAATGTGGACCTTTTTTCACTTAATTCAGGAAAGGACTACATAATAGGGAAGCAAATTAAAAAAAAAATTAGTTATATGTGATATAGTTGATCACTAACACCATGGTTATGGATAGATATTTCAATGTTTCCAGAGCTGGTCTGTGGATCATACATGTGGAGGTGACTTACATCCAAATGAAAAAGCTGGTCAGACCATTACAGCAGACACTTTTGGAATATGGCATCTGTGAGTACAGACAGGTTTGGGCTCATATCTTTGTTGCAATTAGCTCATTCTATTCTTTTTTTATCATTTTCAACTTAGGTGTTCTGTTATCTCACGAAAGCTTGAAATGAAACTGTTTATCAAGACGTTTACAAACATTTTCACTATCCAAATGAACCAGAAGAAAAAACTGATTTAGAGTTTTTTTTAAAAAAAAAAAAAAAATTATATTCAAGGGAGACAACTATTCTGAAATCTTTGGCATAGTCAGTAAGCAAAACAAAAAAATTTTGGTGAAGCAAAATCCGAGAGCTACCTAACATTGGTTACTGATTTGTTATTTAAAGTGGTGGGATATTATTACTTGCATTTCTGAACCCCCCCCTCCGAGTGAGTGGTAGTTGCTTGAAGAGATTCTAAGTACATGGCTGCTGTCAGTTTTCATTCTAGGTCCACTTATTACCAAAAAACATTACTGCAGTTAAGAAAATTTGCTGACTTTTATATATATATTTTTAAAAAAAGAGGGGGGGGAAGTAGAGGGTTTCATGCTATATTTTACAGGACATGCATTGGATAAAAACAGAATAGAAACCTGTGCTTGGTGAACCACAATATCTAAGAGCTTTCAATTCTGTAACCTTTAATTCTTTTTGTAATCCATTTTGTTCACTTAATAACATAACAATATTAGAATATTAAAGTTAAATCAAAATAATATTTTTTACTTTTTTGAAAATCTACTTTTTAAAATTATTACGATATAAACTGACTAGTTTTCAGCAGTATGTATATATTTTTTTAAAAATAAATGTTCTTTTAATTTTGCATTGAAATTAATTCAAGGGAGACAATTATTTATATCAAATATTTGTCAGGTTTTGCTACAACAGTTGTTAACATCAGTATTACTAAATTATTTTGAGATCAGAGGGAGCTAAATGGAATGCTTAAATGCTTATCTTATGTATGCAATTGCTTGAAGGTAATGTGGAATTCTGGTGCATGAACATCTTTAAAATTTTGTACTGAGAAAGTATGCATGGGTTTTTGTCCAGAATGGCAGGAAAGCAAGTTGTCCAAATTTCTAAGGGAAATGACTCAATTACGAGACTCGGCGGAATTTATATGGGAGATAATTCAACTAGTAACCCGGCCGAATTTTTAAGGGGAATAACTCAATTAGGAAGCTGTTGGAAATTTTAAAAAGGGAAATTGCTAAACTACAACACTTTACAAATTCATGCTAAAACGAATGAATATGTTGAATTTTGATTTTAATAGCAATAATGAATATTAATTTGATTGTTTGCTCTAAATGTCCTGTATTACAGGTTTGAAGACAATAGGTTTTCAGTGAAAGCAGTCAGAATGAAACACAGAGTACCGTCTTTTGGCTTTGTAATTGAGGAGAAACCGCTACCAGGCAAGTAAGTCTGCTGGAATATTAATACAGACTATTGAAGGGGCATGGCCTAGTAACTGAAAGATATATATATATATATATATATATAACTTCTAGTGTTTTAAATATCTAATAAAACACAGGAACAGAAAAGAGCTATTATAAATTCATATAATGCAGTTAAAGAAACACAAATATGGACAAAAATATTAGACATAAAAATAAAAAGGAAACGATTTAGATGAAGTTTATGAATTATAGTATTGAAAACAGTTTGGATTATTCTGATTTTACCGTAGTTAGATGGAAGTCGTTATTTTTTTGGTTGGGTGTCATCTTTTAAATAGATTTTATGAAAATCTTGATTTATGAATAGAAACACAAGAGAGAGAGAGAAAAACAAAATGATGACAGCAACTATTTCTCTTGATGATTTTAAAGAATTTTACAGGTGGATCATACAACTGCGTTTGTGCAATAATCTGGGATTTAAAAGGTTCCTTATTTCATTGAACTGATACTGATTGCAAGAAAAAATTGTTCTCATTGTTCTCATCATTATTATTATTATTATTATTATTTTATTATTATTATTATTATATTATTATTATTATTACTGATGGTAGTTTGTCAGGGGGTTTGAGAGTTATGAAAGATTGCTTTCCTTGATAATTAGGACCTCATACTCTCCGTCTTATCAATATGTTTTTTGCTCTTCCCTAATAGAGAGGTGCCATTTTAAGGTTCTCATTCAAAAAGTTTGGAAAAAAAAAAAAATGTTGTTTTAATCAAGATTATTTTTACCCTGAGTATTTCAAGGTGCGGCTGTGGTTTTAGTCTGATTTCCCACATGGCCCAGACCAGACCGGAGAAAATGACTGTTCTGTCCCGATCATGTGACTTGTCAGTTGTTTTAAAAATATTTATCTATGGCCGAGATATAAAGAGATTTTTAACTTGAAAAACTAAAACTTAAATCCCAATTAGATGCTGGTAACCAAACCCTCATTCTAGTCGTCAATAAATGCAGTGAATCCCTGTTTGTTTGTTTTTTTTATCAGCACAATATCATTTGGACATACGCCATTGTGGGAAATGTTTTCAGCCATTCAAAAAAAATCTCTTCTCTTAATAGGTTAATCAATTTTGAGCTGTACTATCCATTAAGTTTAGTTTCATCGCTCTCTTAACACATGGGTAACTTTTCAAATACGTATCAAAATTTAATCAGCAGCAGTAGCTAAGTGATTTAGCTTAAATATTTGCTGGGAGTAATGTAAAATTAATCTCTCTTAAAATCTAGTAATGCCACATGCTGATCATTGAGGACGCAGGGAGAAAAAAATCTCTCGATGTTACTTATGCATTCATCGCAGCGATGTCTGATGTCAGCTATCTACACATTTTAACAATTTCTGGATGAACAATAATAAGAATAATAATTCTAAACAAATCTTCACTATGAAAACTGATAGATAGCTTCTGCTTTGCATAACATTTTTTGAATGAATATCAACCTGATCTTTTTTTTTTTTTTTTAAATGGTTCTCAGTTTCAGCAATAATGGATTCTGTTTTAAAATATGATAATGTTTCTGGTTCTCAGTTTCAGCAATAATGGATTCTGTTTTAAAATATGATAATGTTTCTAACATTTGACACTCTCTTTCCTTATCTCCTTGTCCTCTGTCAATTTGCTAATAGCATTTGTTTTATGCAAGCAGAGTAGTCTTGCGCACATCCCTGAACACTGAAGCCTGTAGATTCTCTGCACTAGGTCTCTTTATATTCACCGCTCATCATTTACTGTTTAATAATTATTTTACACCTAAAATTCGGCCTGATTTCTAAAATATATATATCCATCAGGAATCGATTTGTTGTTGTTGTTGTTGTTTATCTGCACTGGAACACAAGATGGAAGGTTTTCTCATGACAAACTTTCACTTCTAACATTTAAATGCCAGCTTCCAGAGAGAGGTACAGGATCAGAAGCTAGCTTTCCATTCATGACCATTAGTTAAAGAAACGGGTCCAACGAATGCAATGTTGCCTCCCACCCTTTTCAAAAATAGTAAATACTATTTCATTGACAGTGTGGGAAGTGGCTAGTGGTCCATTTGAAGGAGTGGCTCAGCCTGGCATATCTTCCTGGCATGGTTTCTTCTCATTGTTTCACCACCTGGCAGGATGGGGTTTACCTGGACTTCTTCCAGTAGTGGGTATGCAGACTAGAGGTTTCACAAGGCAGCTCTTGACTGGCTCACCTTGACCTTCACTCAAATGGCCCCAAACTTTGCCCAGGTAACTTGTGCGGTCACCTGGACACCTTCCATCTAGCTCATCAAGGTGAAATGTCCTAGGACCTGGAAAGTCAAGACAGGGTTTGACTAGAAGAAGAGAATCTACATTGTGGAAGTGTAACAAGTTTTGTTCAGCAGTTAGTGAAGTTATTCTAATCCTAAGCAAAATGTCAGCATCCAAACTGTTGAATTCTAAAGATGTCTTTTTAATTATTGATGAACAGAACCTTGTTTCAGATTCTCTGCATCTTCCCTTCCCGCCTCTAAGTATAAGAAATAATTTCTGAAAGAATTGTAGCAACAGTCTGTAGCTGTTACATATCTTTTCTTGAATATCTAAAAAAGAAAAAAAAAATCTTATTATTGCCCTTAATTAATTTTGTTCAATTTTTGCACCAAACATGGTACATTTATTGTGATGAATTGCACAAAGTGCAGTTACTCTATAATAAATTCTACATAGGACTAAATATGAATTTTAAATGTTTACAGTTAAGAATTTTTATTTTTAAAGATTTTGCTTTTTGTACATTCTTTACTCTCATTAATTGATAGTAGACTGGATACCTTGTTTTTAGCAGCAAGATGGTGATAGATGCATTTAATGGTTTGCCAGACGTAGTCATTTTAATCCACCACAATTTTTTTACAATAAAATCCTATTACTTCACAGTACGAGGAAACACAATTTCCATGAGCTGTCCAGTAGGAAGTGATAATCAAGCAGTAGAAAAATCACTTTCTGTGTATTGCATATTTACTTATCTACCTACTTGAACTTGACATTTGAGCCTAGAGACATCATGGTAACCAATTATACTGATTTCTAAAATACCTTGGATTTAGGATTTGAGAACACTTAGTTTCCAGCATGAACAGACTTAGTTGGCTTCATTGCTTAAAACATCTTTTATAATAACTAACTTATATTATTAATTTAAAGAGAATTTTAGTGTTTCAACTTCTGTTACCTGCATAGGTGACACTGTAGCTCTTCCATTGAGGAGATCACAAAGAACCTGGTCATCAGCCAAACATTGTTAAAAATGTAATTCTTAATATTTTGTCATTCTGTAGATGAACTTTGACCCTTTCCTCATAATCTTATGCAATTTTTTTTCTTTTCTTCTTACTGTTTTCATGTGAGATCTTATCACATGGAAGCTCTAGAATAAGAAATGGCTTTTGTTGTCGTAACATTAGTTTTTGGCTGTGGTGTGCTTGGATGCTGTATAGGTTAGCACACAATGGTAGAAGGTTAGTTCAGGCATTTTTCAGCACTTTATTGGTAATAACAAAACTATGAATCTACTTTTCAGAATAATGAGGACTGTATTGGAGTACAATCAGGCTAATTATCAATAGATGTTTTGTGGACCATGTTCTGCTTTTGGATTCTACAAGCAGCCTGAGGTGATTGTGAACCTGTGACCTGCTGGCCACCAAGTTTCTTGACCAAATCTCACCGCATCACCAGGGCATCTGCCTAGTTAGATATTACCTTTTTCTGAGAGTATTATGAGTGGCCAATGGTTTAATGGTAGACTGCTGGACTGCTATGATTGAGGGCCTGAGTTTGAATTGCAGTCAGGAATGGCCCAGTTTGAGTTACCTCTTTGGTGTGGTTTCTTTTCTGCTCTTTTTTGCCATTTGGTCACATGGGTTAACCCCCACCCACCCCACATCTGAAAATGAGGGATTCTAGTAGATTTTCTGGGTAGATGAGGTGGAGGTAACTCTTGATCGATTTGTACCTCGGTTGCCAAGACTAATAATACTCCATGCCTCCCTCTATTTAGCTCATAGCTGTGAGATGTCCTTAAATCCTAAGGTCAGGACAGGGGTTTGACAACAAGAACATTGGATACCCAGATCCTATTAACCTTGACACTGGCTGCGCTAAGTGTGCTGCTCACGGTCATTGACAGAGTATACTGTCTGTTTGACATGGGGATCATGAAGTTTCTAGCTGTAGTTATGGACTCTTCAATGTTGACAAGAGATGATGACTAAAATTTAGGTTCATCAGTTAGTTGGGCTATATATGACTAATAAGATGATTGGAAAAGCATGAACTAGTCCACCACTTTCTATAAATAACACATCACAAATAATTCTCTATTGTTGTATCACATGACTTTACAATCAGTGTTCATGATGTTCAGGTGTTGGTCTCTAGCTTATGACTAACACTACATAATAACAACATATTGGTCAGTATAAATCAGATTTATCCAATGGATTGATTTATTTAATATATACAGGGCAACCTAGAGGAGAAAGTCTGGAGATGGGACTTTAAATGTGTCTGATTCTGAATCTGATGTGCTGGATTACTTTACCATAATTTTATCTCTGTTAGCATCTTGCTGCAAGAAACGTATTGTATACCAAACTGATTTCTGCTCAGGTTCATTCATTCATTCTGGGTGCAGCTGACACAATTTAGCTTCTATAGAAGATGATAAGGAAAAGCAATGGATGCATTCCCCTTGGCCCCCCTCTCTGCTGCAATAAATATATTCAATTCCCTATAGTTGCTAATTTAGTGGATTGTCTGTCTCTCTCTCTCTGTGTGTGTGTGTGTGTGTGTGTGTGTGTGTGTAAAAGGAAGATAGAGTGGAGAGGGAGATGGTTGAGAAGTGGATTGGAACAGCACATCAGACTTATCTTAGAATCTATTCACTGGTTGTGAAGATAACTGTCAGAATTTATGTTTCATGCTATTAAGCTTCCATGTAGGTCTTACTATAGTTTAAAGGGTTAGAGATGATGTGGCAGAGTATGTGCTGTAAAGCTGCTAGGCTTGTTAAATATCACCATTGTTTGAAAAAAAGCAGAATAGTTTTCTTCTGCAAAACAATAAGCAAATCCAGCCTGTGGTACATCATGCTCCAGGTAGGGAATCATCATTCACGATGGGATGCTTCTTACATGAAGAAAGTTCAAATGGGAATGGCTGGAGACAACATGCAATTTGTTATCAAGAAAATTCTCAAATGCTTGAATTACCTTTTCTTTACTTTGTCATTTTAGAGGATATCTGAATTTAAGTATTCAACATTTTTTATAGGTAAGAAACCAAATGCTAGAAGCAGATTTTTTGATGTAAATAAGATGCACAATGTCACTTGTGTTCATTAGCACAAATGCCATAATAGTCTGGATGTTAAAAACTCTTTTCTTAGCAGTTGGCTTACAAATGCTTGGATTACCATAGTAAGAGACATTGTGATGCTCCTTTAAAGGCAAACGGGTTTTATGTAAGCTTGTCTATCTATATGCCTGCAGCTCTCTTATATTTACTAAAATAATTGGGCACTCCCAACCATTTGAGAAATATTTTAAAATTTATTTTATTTTTGGCTAATATGAGAGAGAGAAAGAGATGATACCATCACAGAGGAAGATATGACATCAGTAGAGAGAGAGAGAGAGATGATGCCATCACAGAGGAAGATATGACATCAGTAGAGAGAGAGAGAGATGATGCCATCACAGAGGAAGATATGACATCAGTAGAGAGAGAGAGAGATGATGCCATCACAGAGGAAGATATGACATCAGTAGAGAGAGAGAGAGAGAGGTGATGCCATCACAGAGGAAGATATGACATCAGTAGAGAGAGAGAGAGATGATGCCATCACAGAGGAAGATATGACATCAGTAGAGAGAGAGAGAGAGAGAGATGATGCCATCACAGAGGAAGATATGACATCAGTAGAGAGAGAGAGATGATGCCATCACAGAGGAAGATATGACATCAGTAGAGAGAGAGAGAGGTGATGCCATCACAGAGGAAGATCTGACATCAGTAGAGAGAGAGAGAGAGAAGAGAGAGAGAGAGAGAGGAGAGAGATGATGCCATCACAGAGGAAGATATGACATCAGTAGAGAGAGAGAGAGAGGTGATGCCATCACAGAGGAAGATATGACATCAGTAGAGAGAGAGAGAGAGAGAACCTGCTGTAGTTATTATTTTTTTTAGTGAATCAGAATTTTGTGGTTTTAAGCATGTAGAATAATAAGGTATTGTTATTAAACAAATTAATTTAAATAAATATTTTTGGGGATAAGTCAAAGTGCTAAACCAATATGGAGAGTTTTCAGAAGTTAAAAGACTTATCTGCAAAGGAACTCCTTTATTTTTAAACCCATCCTTTGTACAGGTGAAGGGCCTGATGTTTACCTTACACAGAATATGAACTCTCATCTGTAGAGTAGGTTGATAATGGTGCAGTGATTTACATGTTGAAGTATCTCTTTACTCCTGACAATTCCTTGTACAGTATCAAATAAAATCTGGACCACTAACTTGGCAGAGCTAGGCAATAGCAGCTGTCACACAACACCTTTCTCATTAACAACCCGGTGTGTTTTTCATTATTTGTGCTGACTGACTAAGTATACAGCCAGATTAGCACAAATGCTGACTGGTTTTTTTTAAGTAAAAATCGACATGGTATGCAGAGAGTTAAACTGAAGCTCTTCAATTTGTTTTAGCAATTATCATCATCTTCATCATTTATTTCTTTAATGGGCAATTCTGATTTTGGCTCTAGCAACAGTATTTCAAACAACCATATTTATGGTCATGGAATAATGTGTATTGACTCAGAACTCCAAGAAGGAAAGGTACAGGCAGCCAGGTCACACACCAGATATATAATAGAAAGACTGGTGGTGAGGCTGCATAGTAAATTCTAAAACAAATTGTTCTATAAAAGTGGAGCCAATCCTCAAAGCTTTTGTGTCGTCTTCTTCTTTTAGACCATTCTAGTTTTTCTTTGTTATTTGCTTCTTTAGACAGACATTGCAGACAGTCAAAGTAAATTAGCTTGAGAAGCAAATCAAGCAGTTAGTGGCATTGAAGCTGGGTCCTTATATCTTGCACAGGAATCTGTTTCAGTCAGATTAGTCACTTATATTACATTCTCTTTAAATATCCATGTTTTCATCAGCCTGACACACACAAACACACACACACACACACACACAAACACACACACACACACACACACATAATATAGGGAAACTATTAATACACTATCTTGAAAGATGCTCCTGATGTGATCCTGGACAGAGTGAATGATGAATCATCATTTGACTCACATACTGAATATTTAAACCCTTAGATGAGGCATGGTTTGATATTTCCCGTTTCCATGTGTGACTGTGATTTGACTGCTAGAGCTGAAAATTCTAGAATTTATCCATAATGTGAGAAATTTCCAAAACACTGCTCTTAACACACCATCTTATTTATTATAAATGTCTTCATGCCTTTGGAGGTGGAGTTTGCTTTCTTCCTATGCTGTTATCTATGTTATTAGTATCCACTCATCGTTTATGTCTCTTCTTTATTATTATCACTGGCATGTATTGCTTAGCATTGCAACATCTGCATTTTTTTTTTCAAGGTGATCTGTTGCATAAAGGTCCGTCCCCTTCTTATTTGTCAGTTAACCTAAGATGACTTTTTAAAAATTTTTGCATTTTAAAGATATACGGACTGCAATTATTAAATGTCTGGCACGGTTGGCTCCAGCAGAGAAATCCTTACTAAAACTTTATATTTTTAGATGTGGGAAGAAATTGGAGCATCTGTAGAAAATCAACACGACTGACTGGTAGATTATAGTGAGAAGAAACTATGTCAGGGAGTTGAGTCAAATCAAGCTGAACCCATCTGGGTACTGTACTAAGACCCTCAACCATGTAGGTCCAGTACTCTAACCACCGAGAAATAAATGGCAAACATGTGGCATTATGCTTTGGTGAATTGCCTTGTTGAAGAAGGCTTTCTGGTCCTACAAACTATTAGGTTGTTACAAAACGTTTGCTTGTTTTTTTACCGCAATGATGAAACTTCATATTGTCACCAAGCGTGAAGTTTATTAATCAAAGTAAGTTCCATTACAATCAATACACTTCTGCCAATGAGTTACAAGTGCATTTATACCATTTTGAAAAAAAAATCTGGATTTCTGGTATCGATCAACTGTTGGAAGGCAGTTTCAGTTGCTGCTTGGTTGGAGAAAGATTTCATACAGAAGCTGCTGTCTGAGGTGCTTCAAAAGGTGGTAGTCTGTGGGAGAAAGGTCTGGTGAATAGGCTGGGTGAGGGGGGAACTTCGTGCCCTAACGTGTTCAGTTTCTGAGGAGTCTCTTTTGCAACATGAGGACGAGCATCGTCGTGGAGCAGGATCGGGCCTCTTTGATTCACCAAAGCCAGCTATTGTTGGGAGATTTTCTGATGAACACCGTTTTAATTCATGACAGTACTTGTCAACTGTGATGTTTTCACCAGGTTCCAAGAAGTTATAGTGGATGACACCACCTGCAGTCCACCAGACGATTTTGTTGTTGTTCATTCAACTCGTGAGGTGCCCACTTGTCAAGTTTTTTCACTTTTCCAATGGCGTCGAGATGCCGGGAACCAATTGCAGTCCTTACGTCAAGCTCTCCAGCAATTTCTCGCCCTGTTTTTCTTGGATTGGCTCCAAATGAGTCTTTAAGATGGTCATCATCACAACTGGAAGGACGTTCGCTACATTCCTTATCTTCAAGGCTCACATCTCCTGATCGAAACTTTGCAAACATCGTTGTACTGTGCACTCATCTGCTGTCTCCCTGCCTCATGCTTAATATTACAAGTTGCCTTACTCTCTTTGTGGTCCGGTTTGAACTTGTGAAGCAAAATGGCACAAAAAACATCTCTATCCATGCTTCACTCAGACCCCTGAAACAGATATCCATTTTATGATTTTTAAAAAGGTAGGTTTTGTATAATGTATGCTACAAAATGATATATAACTTATCTACATAAGCCTTCACAAGCTTTCAAAAAATGAACCCCCAAATTAACATAATATAAAAACTGACAAAACGTTTGTAATGACCTGATATTTCATCCAACTCGCAACAGTTGGAAGAATGCAGGTGTGGCACAGAAATATGAGCAGCATCATTTCAACAGTCCAGTATGCTGGAAAAGGTACCACAGTGTTGAGCTTGTTTGTGACTTTAGTACCACACTGCAAGGCCATTCACACTTCTGAGGCCAAAAGATTTACAGACATATTGACTAAAACAGAAGAACTCAGAAAAATATGTGTTTGTTAACGACTTTGTGGACTTTCATCTGATTTGAGAAGTATTGTATCCAGATGGTCAGATTGGTCAGTGTGATGTATTTGGGCATTAATAAATTACATATATGATATTTTATATGTTGTGAATGTTTCCTTTACCCATAAAATATATTAAACCAAATTTAAGTAATATAGCTGTTTGGTGGCATGAGTATTTTTCCTTAGTCTAGGGTAATAAATTATTTTGCTGATTTTATATATTTTAAAATACAAAATGTCATATTGTAGATGCTATAGGTCTCTATCTAAATGTGTGAAATTTGAATATGTTTTACATTATCATCTTTAGTGTACAATCATATTAGTTCATTCACTTAAATTTCCTTATTAAATTTATCTGAGAATGAATTTTACACAAGATTATCATAATTTGTGTCAGCCAGTACAGGCTATCTATTTTTTGTGATACATTGTTAGGCATTTAATTTTTATCAAACCACTTTATAGCATATTTTCCATGTATTGAATTCTCCCCCAACTTCGAGGATACACCCTGTATAAGCTTTCTCCATCAAGACTATGGGACAAGTTCTTTCTTATCTTTAAAGAATGCCAATGTTTAGTCACTGCCAGTAAATGCATGTATTCCGGGAAGGGCTTGTCAGAGTCGATGCTCAGGTTTTTGTGCAAGTCTGGTTGCCTTTATGTATATATATATTTTTTTTATTATTTATACTTTTTAAAACATCCATCTAAACATTCCACTTTAGTTTAAACACATGCACCAATAGAATAGCTGATATAATGAATGATGGCATGGCTGTTTTGCTGACAACTGAAAATATGCTTCATATGCAATGCTACTTTTGTTTCAGCCTCTCATGCTTGCACTTTAAATCAAGACAAATTTGCCCAGAGATTATATCATCCTGTTTCTCATATTAGCCATTCCTTTCCTTTTAGACCAAAACAACATAACTTATGACCACTCATCTGCTTAGTATATGTTGGCTTTTGCCATTCTTCTTTAAGAACTTGCAGCAGTCCTCTCTTAAAGTTTGGAATGGATAACAGTACTCTAAACTCTTTGACTTGTTTCTTTTTTTTTTTTGTTGTTGCTCAGGACCAGAAATGGAATAGCTGATTTCAGGTTCTACTACTATGTGGTTTATGTTCCATACCTTTTATGGTTGTTGGTTCCATGTTCTATGTGTCTCATGCAAGATCATCTTGTTCAGATGTGAGGGAATTTCACAGAAGAGCTGCTCTAAGTCCTGAAAATGTTTTGCGTGAAGCCTTGTTGGTGGTTGAGGCACATTTTCTGTATAGCCTAACTACTTGTTTGAGAAATATGTTGTGTGATTCTTAAATTCCATCCAATCTACATTGGAATATTTTGAGGCAGCGTAGTGCTCATCATCTACAGTGTATCTCTTTGTAACACTTTAAGCAAGTTGTTTGACTTAGTTCCTACTGTAATCTGATAATCATGTTTAGAGATCTTTGGCTTTTTCCTGCATAGTTTAATATCTTTGGAACCCTTGCTGAAAGGTGGGGATGATAGGATGGGAATGGCAGGTAGGTGTTTCATCCTCAGCTGCCTGAAGAGTAACTAGTACCAGATGTGTTGAGGCTTTGCAAATAAACAACAGGGTTTTAAAAAATGTCCTTATTTGCCACATTTGTTATTTCTGTTTCCAGCTTTTCAGCAGCATGATGAGTCGCACACTGAGTAGAACGGTTCAGACTTTTATTTCTTTTCTGCTGTTTCCAATGCTTTTCAGTCCAGCACCAATGCAGACTTTATAGCAAAGGTGCATTGTTCTCTATCTAAGAAGGCTCAGCATAATATTAGATGCTCCAGAACTGGAAGAAAACTCTGCACTTTCCAGGGCCTGTGTTGGATTGGTATTCTTGAGGTGCACAATTCCACCCTGTTTTCTGGAAGATATGTTGACAGAGATGATCTCTTCAAAACTTGTTTGATATCTATTGTTACTGAAACACAATTGTGTACCCTGTGTAGTTGTACCGAAAAATGTCCCAGACACAGGAGACTAACGACACACACACACACACACACACACACACACACACACACACACACACACACACACACACACACACACACACACCTCTGTAAAACCCACACTGGTCCTGACTACTTTGCCAGGGCCATTTATTTACGAAAATTTACATATTTCAAGGAGCCCTTATCTCTTAATGACCACAAAGGGGCCTCCCCCCCATCACTATATGTCCAAACTGAAGACAACATCACAACAACCTGTACTGTCAACCTCAAACATATTCAGGTGTGGTGGTATATTTACCATATATCAAATGTATAAACTCTTGAGCATTTTAATTTTTTTTGTTGCCATAAAACCCAATGCTGTCATATTTTGCTAAGAAAAGGTTTCATCATTTAGAATTTTGTCCTCCTGCTTTTACTGAATCACCAGCTGTAACCATCTCTCACGGGCACAATGTGCTACGTGACTCTCTTTTTCTTGTTCTCTCACGTGTGCAGTTACAGAATATACACGCAGACACCTGATGCTGATCTCAATACTGGATGGTCCAGCCCACAGACCACTTGCATCTCCAGAATTCAAAATGATATTTTCTTTTAGATTATGAGGAATGGCGACAAAACCTGTCATAGCGTTTGCTGTGGTAGCGATCACAATTACTAAAGTTTTCAGGTAGATCAAAGCACATCTTGGTATATTTTGTAACTCTTGAGGTTTGGTACTGGCAATTTGGTCTGGACTAACCCCCCTCCCATGTATTTTCACCAAAAGTCTTTGTTTGGTTACCTGTGGACTGGCCTTTCTATAAGATACAGCTAAATATTTGCTCTTGATGAGATACTTTAACCACAAAATGGAACACGTAGAGTCAACACACTTATTAGGGCATTGGTAGCAGTAAGGAAGAACAGTAGGCGGTGTTAGAAAATCAATTGGTGGAAGTTGTGATTTAAAATAATTATCGTGAAATACAAGTCTGTTACACTGTGTTTACCGTATAACCTTTATCAATTAGATGTTAAAGGTTTTCCCAGTAAATTTTCAGCAACGGGTTTTAACATCTGATTTATGATCATCTGCCTTCATAGCACATCACAGGAAACAATAAACTGTGTGTCAAATGAGCTGACTTGTTCGAACATGGTCATTTTATTATTACACAGAGGGCACAACTAAAACCATCATAAATAATTTAGAATCAGCCTGGAGTAAGGAACAACACCATCAAACAGCTATAGAATTACTTTGATTTGTTTGAAAATTAGCATCAAAAAGGGGAATAAAGGGCACAGTCACAATACATTTTTTTTAAAAAAAAGCCACATTTCTAACATTTTAATGTCCAGGTATATCTATCACACTGGCTTTTCTGAGCATTTTGGCACCATTGCCTCTCAGTTCAGCATGTTGTTAGTGAAAAAAAAATGGGGTATTTTTACTGACATTGATGTGAAAACCACCAATTTTCATGATGTGCTTTCCCGGGCTGGGACGCTTAAGAAATGGATTTCTGAAATCGACACAGAATTTCAAGTCAGGATATTTCTTCAAACCCTTCAGCTCCAGATGCACATATGGAAGTGTGTAGGCTCTTGGGCTATGATTCAGATATCTAGGAATTGCGACAGACCGAGTTCATTCAAAAATGCAAATTTTTTTCGGCAGTTTCAGGCTGACAGCACCACTCACGATCTTTTGTGCCGTGATTAAGAAGGGCTGGTTTACAGAGCATGAGAGTGTGGGTTGGGCTAGTCTCTGTAATCTCAGTCCCATTGAACTTCTGTCAAGGAATGACACTCAAAGAATTTCAGATTCTTTATTTTCTCAAATATGATATTGGTTCTAATTGTCGTTCATGCTCCAATAAGTTCTGATTCGCTACTTCAGATCTAAAAACTATTGAAAAACGCCTATTTGCCTGCATTCATAAGTATCCTCAATAAACACTAACCCTGTCTTTAGGAATATTTTGAAATTATTATCTGTCAAAGATGAATTTGCTCTGTAGACATGATTTGTCTTGATCATTATATTTACAGATACTATATGAAAATCAACTGTCTCAGTTAAAATCACTTGTAACCATGGTGTTCATGGGAAATTGTTTTATTTAATAATACTTTGTAAATCACTCATTTTTGGAGATATCACTATCACATTGTTGATTGATCATGTGACACTGCATTTCAATAATGTAGATGTTTATTGTGTCAGGACATTGACTGCTAAGCTTTTAACGTATTAGGCCTTTATGCTATTACATGAACTATTTCCCAAATGCTTGCCTATCATAAAATTCTCATCAGGCTTCGTGTATTTTGCATGTAGAAGGGTAAGTATTAAGAGTTAGAATGACAAAGACAGAAAGCTACATGATCAAGTTTGTTAGATGCTGCAAACTATGCAAAATGTACAAAATTTATTGAGGTGGCAATGAAATTTAGTGTGGAACAGAAAAAGAATTTAAGAATGGATACAGCAAACTGACAAGAGAAATTGGAATATGGCCTTTCCAAAAGAGTGAAAGTGGTTACTTTTGGGAGAGGTCAGGGGGTTAAAAACTTGTAAGATGCTGAAGTAAATCATCAATTTCTTAAACTGGTTTTTAAACCGTTTTGTCTGTGATGGATGAAACTTGAGATGGTGTGAATTTTTTTATCTCTGCTGGCCACAGTTATTTCCATGCAAACTGAATCCATTGATAAAACTGTAAAATTAGGTGCACTTGATGTGCATCCATTCATGTTTTGTTTTATTTTCCCTCAGACAGAGAGGTGGGGAGAGAGAAAGAGGGGGGGTGGAGACAGAGAGAGAGAGGGGGGTAAAGAGAGACAGAGAGAGAGAGAGGGAGGTATAAAGAGAGACAGACAGACAAAGATGGGGGGGTGAAGACAGACACAGAGAGAGATGGGGGGGTAAAGAGAGACAGACAGAAAGAGAGGGGGGTGGAGACAGAGAGAGAGAGAGAGGGGGGTAAAGAGAGACAGACAAACAGAGAGAGAGAGGGGGAGGTATAAAGAGAGATAGACAGACAAAGATGGGGGGTGAAGACAGACACAGAGAGAGATGGGGGGGTAAGAGAGACAGACAGAAAGAGAGGGGGGTGGAGACAGAGAGAGAGAGAGAGGGGGGTAAAGAGAGACAGACAAACAGAGAGAGAGAGAGAGAGGAGGTATAAAGAGAGACAGACAAACAGAGAGAGAGAGAGAGGGAGGTATAAAGAGAGATAGACAGACAAAGATGGGGGGGTGAAGACAGACACAGAGAGAGATGGGGGGGTAAAGAGAGACAGACAGAAAGAGAGAGAGAGGGGTGTAAAGAGAGACAGACAAACAGAGAGAGAGAGGAGGTATAAAGAGAGACAGACAGACAGAGAGGTTGGGAGAGAAAAAGATGGGGGGGTGAAGACAGACACTGAGAGAGATGGGGGGTAAAGAGAGACAGACAGAAAGAGAGGGGGGTGGAGACAGAGAGAGAGAGAGAGAGGGGGGTAAAGGGAGACAGACAAACAGAGAGAGAGAGAGAGGGAGGTATAAAGAGAGACAGACAGACAGAGAGGGGGGGTGAAGACAGACACTGAGAGAGATGGGGGATAAAGAGAGAGAGAGAGAGAGACAGATTGGGAGAGGGGGAGTGAGTGAGTGTAAGGTTTTTCTAGGACAACTTTTCTTTCAGGTCGCACATGTTGTGTGATCAGTTTTCTTGCTCTTTTTCTTCCTTTTGTCAATCACAAAGCAACTGCAGGTAAAACTGCTCTGATGATGTTTTAATGTTTTTCTCTTTTATCCCTTCGTTACCTGTATATTGTGTGGGTGTACCATACCATTACCTGGCTTTTTTGGCCATGTTGCGATATTCTCACATTGTTTAGTTTTTATGTAGAGCAGAGCACCAGATATTTCTGATCATATGAAGCTCAGGTTTCATTTTCAGCAGATTTTGCCCCAAGAAATCAATCACACATTTTCGGTTTTTTGATGTTGATGAGTTCAATAAACACCTGGGCAACAATTAGAAACAATACATTTCTGATTCATGATTTACACAAAATAAAACCTGTTCTGCCTTGTACCTTTTCCCTTAAATTTACATTTGTTGTTTTTTTCTCCAACTCCTTAGATCCTGTACACAAGGCAGTGTTTTCTCTGTTAAAATGCACATGTATAAGACAAAATGTATTACCCATGTGATAGTTTGAACTACTGCAGTCCACTACCATTAAGCAGTTTTTTTCCTTTGTATTCACACGATATTTGTGTACTAGGTTTGGGCATTCAGATAAAAGCTGGATGCCATTATAGTGATACTATTTCAGCCAGGGTTCTTTTGAACATCCCAAGTATCTGTGTTTGAGATGTGCATTTTCTGGAAATCCACCATAACTCATGCTTGTGTTTGAAGTTATCTAATTTACCGTAAGCATAATTGTTTTGTTTTCGATGTCTTAATATTTATGGATTTTCAGTAGCCTTCAGCCATGCAGTGAATTCACATAGCATCATGGTTTCCAAGCAACCAGCTATGTCTTCTACTTCCATGACTTGGCTGCCAGGGAAATATAACCACAAAGTAAATTGAGCTCTCACTTTTGTCAGGTCACTAAATTGATATTATTAGTAATATAATACACTAAGAACGACAAGGAAAGACTGGATCTGGTTGCCGCCGGTGTAAATAGTCATCGTACCAGTGATTCTTAGTTAAATGTATGGATGCCTACAACATCAATTATAGTCTAATCTACACCTTTAATTAGGAATTACTGGTGCTGGAACAACTTACCACTGATATTAACTATCCTCAATTTTTCCTGCTAAGGCTTTGGTCATCCAGTTTGGCCTTCAGATGTTTTTGTGTTGACACAGGATTAAAGTATAAAAATCTCTCCTGGTTAGGGATACATAAAGGTAGATTGATTTTCTTGGTTGTAGAGGTAAATCATATACTGGCCGTTCAAGTGGAAACCAGTCAGGTATGGTTATGGTAATTCTATTTCATTTGGGATTATTTGAGTGTCCCTAGTAAATTGCTAGGGATCAGGAAAGTAATGAGAGATGCTGTTGATCGGTTTTATGGTATTTAAAAAAAACAACTTTTTTTTAGTAATTATGTAGAATCTGCCTGGAATGATTTGTAAAGCAGTTAGTGAGAGAAGAGAGTGTAAGTATATCTCTAAAATAAATTCACAGGTCATTCAGTACTTATAGTAATATATAAAAACATTCTAGTCCTTTGACTTGATATGTCTATATCGCTGTTTGTATTAAATCTTAAATAGTGAGTATGGAAGGTGTGTTATCTCCCCTGAATTTGTTACTGCATTATTTAAAAATGGCTTTCTTAGTACTTAGCTCACAGGCACTGCATCTTTTAGTTAATTTACTTATCTTCTTGTAGAGAAAAACTACCTAGTCTTCATCAACTGATTTTATCACCCATCAAAGATGAAAGCTGTGTGGGAATTCATGAAATCTGTTTTAATTCATTTAGGTCTAGATGCCCTTATAGATGAATGCAATTGATCAAAATTTATTTATTTTAAGTGCGAATATCAATGTAGGCGGAAAGTTTACTAGTGTCCTTGCTATATTTCTCTTATTCAAGGTTGTGTTATAGGCCATTCAGTGTGTGGCAAATATTATCTCAGAATTTACTGAGATGAATGTCATTGCTATGGAAAAGTGATGAAGAAAGTTTTTACTAGTGATGCCAAACAAGAATGTGCCATTATATATCATGTCTGCAGTCACCATCAAGATATTCCTGCTAACATCAATCATAAAACAGAAATGAGCCAAAGAATGATCTATTGTCATCTCCACTGACTGTTGGCTTCAGAGGATGTGTAGTATATAAGAAACTCCTGTCCAATAGGAGTGAAACACTTTGAATAGGACATTACTGCTGTGGCCCTTCAGTACTGGTGGCATTTGCTCTCCTTCATTGAGTCCAGTTTTTAGAAATTTATGTCTGGGAGTTGCACTTGAATTTGGATAAGTCCTAGTGGAAATTTTCAACTTCATGTCCTTAGCTCACATACAAGAATGGTGATGGTAGTGTCATGGTATGGACAGCAATCTGAAATGGTGGAGACACAGAATTGGTTTTTTGTTGAAAGCCATCTCAATTGTGTTGTGTGTATTACCATTTTGGAGAAACATTCTACCATTGTATGGACAAGGTATATTGGGATTTGATGCTCACATTCTTCAGGAGAATGTTGCAGCATGCAGTACTTGTCATGAACTCACAGTTTGAAAGAGGAATTAAGGCATTCAGCTTTTATTCTGGATATCCCATAGTCCTGATATAAATCTGAATGAGCACCTTTGTGGAGCATCTGGATCATCGTCTAAAAGAAATTCTTCCATTATCCTGTTAGTGTGATAGAATTAAAGGAAGCTTCAAGATGGATATGTTGGAACTGGACTAGATTGTGATATAACATCTGAATGATTCAATGCCAAACCAGGTAGAATCTCTTTGTGCGGCAGAAGGTGGTTTGACTAAGTACTGACATGAAGAATTACATTCCGTTGCTTTCTGAAGAATAACATGTTGCCAAATTATTGTGGCAGAGCAGTGTACATTGAAATAGTTTGTTTTTAAGTGTAGCCAGAATTTTAAAGAAATGAAACCTACCAGATTTAATATCTTAAAAATCACATTTTTTAAAAAAAATATTTTATGAATGCTTTTTGTTTCCAAATTGAAAAAGTTGTTGCTTTTACCATTATAATCGTTAAACTGGAACCAGACTTTTGTCATTTTCAAGCCCTGCCTCGCTTCTGTTAATGCTGTTGTGTAGGGAACTGAGAACAGATTCTTTGATTTCTCTCAGCTCTTTTGTTGGATTCATAGACCAGTAATTTTCTTTTGGACCACACGGAAGAAGTGCTGTAGTCTACTGCTAGCTCTCATGAAGCAAATCCACCCTACCCCAAGTACCCACCTTTGGGGTTCACAGACCCTTAAAGTATGTTGTGTTTGACTGGTCACAACAATATGGAATGGAATAAATTCCAGGAGTACATTTAGTATTTGCAGGGGTCTCTTATTGGTACTTGTGCAGGTTTTAAGCTCTATTGCTCCCAAGGAAAAGAAAGCACGGATGCTGAGTTTATCAAGCTAATTAGGGATTTATCAGCAGTTACTGGAATAAAAGGAAGAGTGACATTTTATTTGAATGGTATTCTTTCTTTCTTTTTTACTTAAGGACTGAAAACAACTTGAATTAAAAGACGTATTAGCGTTTTTATCGCGACGAGGATTTTATTTCAATATCTGACTAACGACGACTCACTTAAATGCCATTCACCCGGAAACCACTCTTCCCTTTCTTTTTTTCAGACTGAACGTTGAGATTCTGAGGGAGAAAGGGATTCCAGCAGGGCCTCTATATGGAAGACTTAAGACAGGATTTCCTATTGTGGCTCCTTCCGGGGAAGTGGTTTGTACGCAATGAAGTCTACCTTAAAGCTGAGAAAACAGAAAAAAATATTAATTTCTTTACTTTGTCTTTTGCATTGTTATTCTTTCCCCTGTTGTTTATGGCAGGGCCAAATTTGCTTGGTTTGCTGACCGTCATCCTGATTTCAAGGCTAGGGACATCTCACAGAGTGAGGTGGAAGAGCTTTAAATTCCTGAAAAACTTTCACTTGATATATAACATGGCCGATAGCTATTAGTGTAGCATCACCGTGGTTGACGATGGCACTAGAATCCAACCAGGCATCTGTAAAATGACTCCACCTGCTGTCAGTTTTGCGCTTTGTTAGAATGGATTATGAACTGACTTTGGAATATGCATTGAAAGAAGAACAAGCACAGAAGTTTGTCACAAGTGTAGTTTTAATTGATTTCTTACATTGCGTACGATTGACAACTGAGCTATGGTTGTCCACTTGGTGACAATCAAAGGGTGGTAACTCTCTACTCGGTCATCAGAATTTGGTGAAGGTTTTTGAGAAACGGAGGACACTAAGCTAGTTTCTGCATGAAGAGTTTTCCCACACGCAAACGCACAGTAATGATGTAACTGTCTACCACGCACCACACGTTTCCGGTGTTTCAGACTTCATTTGGCCGTGGCGCTAACTGCATTTTTAATTTGTATCAGATTAGACCCGAGGATGTGGTTGGGCCGCTGCAACCAGGTCGGAAGATAATCATAGCAGGAGACTCCAGTGATTCTTCAGAAATTATGAAAATTGGCCGTGGAGCAGACTTGCTTGTTCATGAAGCAACACTTGCTGATGAACTTCAAGACCAGGCCCTGGAAAATGGTCATTCCACTGCAGGTAAAAAAAATCAAATTCTTCCAATTTTTTTTTGACTATTTCCGAATTCTCTGCTTGCTGCAGTAATTGAAGGTGAGATTTTTGTTTATTGTTGTTTTCCTTTACTCAGCTCATAACATTTTATTCTTTCTTAAAGAGATGGCCCTGACATTTTTAAAACCACGATTTCACGAACAACTCAGTTTGACATCACCGCTCTGTATATTGACAGTGCGTTTGTGACACTTCCCTTTTCTTGTGCTGTTAATGTACAGAGACTAAGAAACGATCATGGAAAAGTGATGTGAAGCATATTTGAGAATACATCTGAAAACATATATATATATATAGATATCATCAAACACTTTTTGTCGTCAGTATCTGCTAGACATCTGCTCGTGTGTTTTTGGCAGCTGTTTAGTGGATGAATACAATGCTATGCCCGTTCACGTCTTGTCTGAATGCATTTTGATATCTTTAGAGATGGTTACTTGATTCAGAAGTTCTTCTGGCTTCACCCCCCCAAAAATCGGTGGGTGGTGGTGTTGAAGGGAAAACCTTTTGAATTTTATTCTTCTCTCGCTATCTGTATGTGTGCAAGCCTTTGACATAGAAAGGGATAATTATGCTCTCATTGGTCTCCTTGTGGATGAACCCAAAATCTGAAAGTCTTATAGTTGTGTACAGGAATTTTCGTTCAGTCTTTCATCTGAATCTGACGGACTGACATTATGGTATTGACTCTTTCCTTCTGCTGTGACATAGTAAGGCTGAGCATGGAAGTGAATCTAGCAGAATGCTTATTTGCATTAGCAAAGCCTTTTCTTTTACTTTTTTTTGTTTTTCTGGTTTATTAGTGCAAATATTTTTAATAAATAATTTTCCTGCCTGCAAGGAATTTTAAGGAAAAAGCTGCTTTTTTGTGTACTCAAACTTAGTGTTTGTTACAGGGTTTTGTAAATGTGCCAAGAAATTATTAACTGTGCTGTGACATCACTGCCACCAGGTGTACTAACATCTAACTCAGCACAATTGGTGGGGGGGGGGGCATCTCAAGGTATTAAAAATAAAGGTTATTATTTATATTTACTTATTTCCTTTATTGTTTTTTTTTTTCTTTTGAACCCCCCCCCCAACCTGTCTCCTGACTTACAAGGACGTGAGGACGTCTCACAGAATCAAAGCTAGAAAGGGGAAGCTGTGGAGTGTCAGCTCTCATGGCCAAGTAAAATTACCCAGGTACAATTGGGGGACTCTTGAGTGATGGTCAAAGTGTGGGTCAGTCAAGATTTACCCACACAACCTACATCACCTACATCTAGATAACTTTGCTGGAAATTTCTATATTTAGATGTAGGAGGAAACTGGGATGGCCTGAGGAAGGCAGATGGTTGTAATATAGATGTGTATGCTGCTGCCATCCTTTCTGGCTGGTGTTGACAGGATTTGTAAACCATTTGGCTGTTTGTAGCATCTGATAGCACGAACACCCACTATAATCTTATTAACTCTTTGGAGAGGATTGTGGCTCAGGGGTCAAAACTTTGATATTACAATTGAATAATGCATTATCATCATCATTTGTGTGTGTACTTATGTCAGCCAGCTGATGCCTGTCCACGCCATTTTGAGTGGAGCTGGAGAGTTAGCACACTTATTTTGTACCAGAATAGACAACAAACCATGGATATGTGCATTTTATTTGAATGGTAATTTATTGATTTCTTCCCGGCAATTACAGATCTTATATGAAAGATTGTGCTTGGCTGAAAGGGGCAGAGCTAACTGATGTTTGGTAAGCAGTTATGTGGTGGGTTTTGTGTGATGAGAAACAAAATTCTTTGAGGAGAAAAACGAAAATAAAAGTGAAATGATCTACAACATGCAAAGAACATTTGATGATAAATGTGATGCTTCAGCAAGAAGAAAACCAGAGGAACATTTGCTAATGAATAGTAAACAAATTCTCAGAGCTTTCTTTTCTCACTGGCTGTAAAGATACAGATTGCTAAAAAGAACATGTTTAATTTTGATGTTTACCTGTCATTGTGGAAACTTAATGGTGAGAGAGAGAGAGAGAGAGTGCATACTGTGGAGTATTTTGATCTCTCTCCCATCTATTTTCTAAAAGCAGCTGGTGGGGGGTTCTGTGGTTAACTATTGACTGGCCCGCTCTTTCACCATCACTCAAGAGTCCCCCAACTGTACCTGGGTAATTTTACTTGGCCATGAGAGCTGACATTCCACAGCTTCCCCTTTCTAGCTTTGATGCTGTGAGACGTTCTCATGTCCTCGTAAGTCAAAAGACAGTGTTCAACAACAACAAAAAAGGGCAGACATCTATTATATTTACGTCCTGCTTTTGTGAGAAATGAGGACCGGGGACCTACAGTTTCATGTGAACCAAGATTAGTTTGAAATGAAATAATTCATTAATTCATAAATAAAGAAAATAAACTATGACTTATTATTAGTTAATTATTAACTAATCTTTTTAAAATTATAATTTACTAAGATAATAAAGAAAAAGGTGAGATTAAAATTTCATAACGGAAAAAGATTTTAAATTAAATTTTAAAAAGTTTAATTTTACGTGAAAGTATTTGAAAAAAACTGAGTCAATGGACCCGTTTTTTTTTTGCTTGATAGGTTTTCAGGGCCTGGTTCCATGCTAATTAACTCTTGAGAATCAACTTTACAAATGCCATTTTTTTGAGAAAACTTGCCTGCACAGCTGTGTGCTGCCAGAAGCTATAATTAATCCTCTTGAGAAAGAGTTTTGATGTTAGGGTAACAACTTTCTGGCAAAAAAAAAATGGAAATTTAACAAATAGCTAAAAAAAAATTGTCCTTCCAAAATCAATCAACTCTAATTGTAAGTTTTTAGATGATCATTCACTTCTGCTTTGAAAGATTTCTGAAAGATTCACAGCTCTTTGCTGTGTTTATAGAAGTCCTAGAATATATCCTGGAATTCTGATAGTAATTTTCCAACAAGCTTTACACCTCTGTTAGCTGGAAGTTCCATGTCGATGATGTTTCTTGATGTAACACTTTTTGCAGCACTTAAGCTGGAACAGGTAACCATTTTTTAGCCACTTTTAAAGAGTTTCAGTTTAGCCTCAAAAGATTTTATGCCACTGGTTACATCACATAAGTTAACTTTCAGATTCATTTCTTTCAAGTCATCAAGTCCACCAAGAAAGCCAAGATCCCAGATCCAAACAGGATTAGACAGTTCAGGCTTCTACCGTAAACATTTCTATTTCAGTTCTCAGTCTGAGAAAAAAAATTTTAAGACCATTCCACAACTGAGCCAGCACACTTCAGAATGGTACATAATCTGCTTCAATTTGAGACACAAAATGACGGAACTGATGATGGTTGAGTCAATACCGAAATCCTGTTTTCCCACACAACATTGGTGAATAATACAATAAAACTGCATTGGAATTTCAGAGTTAATTTCCTGCACATGTCTGTTGATATTCCCAATAAGTCCTGTGTTTTTACCGACCTTATTTTGAACACCTGTTGGGGGCTGAAACATTTTATTTGCTTCCAGTTCAGGCTAAAATCTTTTGTTGCCTCTCAAACTTTTAAATATGTCTTGACCAGGTATTGTATCTTTGGTACTTTATAATTCTGCCAATTCCTCTAATGAAGCCGAGTGGTGCCTGAAACACCACTACTTTTATCCAACACCAAAGAAAACATTTTAAATGTCTTTGCTTTTTTTTCCCCTAAAATTGAGAGCCAAGATTTTGTCCCATGTCTTCAGTTCTTCGTGTGGTCATACTTGTGGATAGGCTTACATTCTCAAACACATTTCATGTTCAACTACCACCAGACATTTCTTGACAAACTCTCCATCTGTAAACACCTTATGTTGTTCAGTGATCAATTTAGCTACCTGGTCTTTACTGGCGGCATCACTTTCTTTAACATGAACATATTTTTACTGCCTATTTAACTTTCTTTTCAGAACTTCAACCTTTCAGTAGTACCCAGTTTACCTTCAAACATGTCAAACTCTACAATAGTCTCTTCGCATGTCAAGTGCTCTCGTTAATGTCTGCACTGCACACACACAGGTAATCATTTGTCTCAACACTTCCCTCGTTAATGTCTGCACTGCACACACACAGGTAATCATTTGTCTGAACACTTCCGTCGTTAATGTCTGCACTGCACACACAGGTAATCATTTGTCTGAACACTTCCCTCGTTAATGTCAGCACTGCACACACAGGTAATCATTTGTCTGAACACCCTCCAACTCCTGCCCTCAAAATCTACTTCCCCCCCTTTTTTTTTCAAAGACATCTTATTACTTGCCAGCAAACTCCTTAGAAAATAATGACATTTGCTAAAAAAGATGGAAATTGGCTTAACAGAATAAATATCACCCCTATAAACTCGAAACGTGAAAAAAGAAAACACAGGAGAAAGAGACGTAACCAAAACATGAAGTAAAAGAGAAACCCATACGTTAAGTAATTTTTAACAATATTTACATTTTTCATACTTCTAAGGGCAATATTTTATGTTAATTCACTTTTCCATAAACCAGCACCATATCCTCCCATTGCATGTTGTTTTTGTTTTTTTTTTTTCTTTCTTCCTGAGCCCATTAAGTTCATGGTCGAACCAGTAGATGTCATTCTATAAATGCTTATTCCCACATCACCACACAACCGTAGCTCCGACTTTTCTCCCAGTTCTACTTGGAGCAACCAGGCTTGTCAGCAACCCTGTTTTCACGTGGAATCGTGCTTTTAGAGGACATTTCCATTTGCCAAGCGAAAGCAATAAGCCGTCCGTGACAAGGCTCATTGACACCCTCGCAAATATAAGCGTGAACTGAACGAGACTGAAATTAGCATTTAGAAATGACGTCGGACAAATGCAAGGTTACTCTTTAAGTGTCGACTGAGCTGAACATTAATGGAAATAACTTGTTGGTTCCATAATTATGCGGAGGGGGGGGGCTTGTAGTGATGACAAACCACAATTAATGGTTTATGTTTTCCGATACATGGTTCATCAGATTACGACTGTTTTTTTTCCTTATGTAAACTTCATTCATTAACAATAGAGTGTTGAAAAAAAACCAGATAACTCTTTTTGTATGGTGGACGCATAATAATGAATAACTCTGTGTGTGTGTGTGTGTGTGTGTGTGTGTGTGTGTGTGTGGTGTGTGTGTGTGTGTGGGTGGGTGTGTCCACCTACATCATATTTTGTATTTTATTATAGCTTGTGTACCTTGTTACTCTGTTGAAGCAATCAGATATGCACCATTTTTATAATCAATACATTTTAATTATCTTCAAAATACACCACACAAGTACCAAGTTAAATTAGTGTTTAGTCTGTTTCTTCTTTTCGACTGTAGGTGATACTGTTTGTATTCCACGAGATGCAGTGTTATCTACAGTTTAGGAAATTTTATTGTTGTTTTTTTTTTTTTAAAGAGAGATTATTTACATTTGAAACTTTTTACTTGTTGAGAGTGAGACAGACAGACAGTCAGTCACACATTAGTGTTACATTCTCCAGGTACATTCCTATAATAAAAAAAAAATCACCCAGTGGAATTGGCTAAAATCCGATACATCAGTTTCTGTAAATTACAAACAGTTGTTTTGGACCATATTACTAGGTACATTGTTCAGAGACACCATTGCAGTGATGCGATTTTCTGCCGGAAGTTTCATTTTAACAGCATCTTTAGCACAATGCCAAAACCTGAGCAGCTACTAAGTAAGCCATTAGGCAGACTAACTTCTTCGAGGTTATAGAAAGTTTCAGAGAAGGGTTAACAGGGTGATTGATAATGTAAATAATCTCAGTTGTGGAGGAAAAACTGCAGAGGCTTTGTTTGTCTGATGTCTAATTTAGTCTACAGATGTTCTGTGCTGACATGATTGAAGTCCCGCAAATCTACTCGGGGAAAGGAGTACTTAAAGACAGGATAGTTCTTTAATAGGATTTGTAAGTATTAAATGAATCAGGGACATTCTGAAGTAGCTCTCGAGCAGTTGTTTAGTGTTTGCTGGACTGCTTTTCCAAACCAGGTAGTAGAAGCAGAGAACATAATCAATTTTGTGAATTGAATGGATACACAATTTTCTGGGCTCCATTACCAGATTAGAAACTTTCTTTTTCTCTTCCATTCAATGTCCACAACAAAAACAACATAAATTAAAATCAGTTCTTTTATTTCAAAGTTAAAAGACATGGAATAAGTTCTCTTACACATGTCTACTGGTGCTAATTTTTGTTATTTCTATTTTTTTTTTTTTTTTTTTTATTATTATTATTTGAAGATTTTGTTAGCTTGAAAATAATCAGAATAAAATCTATTAACTCTAAGCGTTTCTGAAATCTCCATTATCAAGTAGATATGTATATGTATATCGTGTCATTTTTCTTTGCCAGGCTATTGCAGTCTTGGAAAGAGTAGCGAAAATTCGAGAACTCAGTGACATGATTTTGGATTGGGAGACCTGTTAGAGCTGTCACTTGTTCTGTTTTTTTTTGGGGGGGGTCTTTGTCCACCTGCCAAAACATTCAACTCTAGAAAGTTTGGGCTTTTCACCATGAAGAATTGCTGCTGTGCACTTCCTTAAATCTACATCCGCAGTCCCAGTTGATGTTTGTTTACCTCCAGTTAGATTCCTGTGTCACAAAGGACACATTTGGAACATCTACTGTATTTTTTATTTTCTTTTTCTGAACCCACTTCTTCACCTGCTGCAGATAAAACTACATCTTTAATCGGACAGTAAATGTCATGTAAAGACGGGTGTGGGTTTTTTTACTGATGCTGTAGACAAGACTTTTGTTTAATGGTAGATGGACACACCGTGAAACATTTTCACTTGTGTGTGTGCACCATTGTTTTCTAGGAGAAGGCAGACTGCATAAATGTACTTTTTTACTTTGAAAAGGAAACAAAACAACGTTTTTTTTTCTAAAACACATTTTATTATCTCCAGGTATGGCTGCCAAATTAGCAGTGGATTTGGGAGTTCAGAAGCTGGTTCTGACCCATTTCAGTCAACGCTACAAACCAGAAAGCATCGGTATAGAGGTATGTTTTCAGACATTGCTACAAGTCCTTTTCTCTCTAGATTGTCTGTGTTGCTATAGTGATAGTAGTAGCCAAATTTCCTGTACTGGGTAATCCTACATTTACCACCAGTGAATAGAATCATCAGGTGCAAGCAGAAGGTTTTTGTCATTAGTATGTCACCTTAGTGGCTGCAAAGAGATAAATCAAATATTTTGATTTGCTTGGTTTCTCCTACCCAACATTCCATGACAGAATTCACAAGGTAATTTAAAATTAATCTGAGGATTTTTTTGCCATCACGATGAAATTTGTGCCCAATAACATCCAAGTTGACTACCAGCCTATCAAAACAGTTGTTTTCTCCAATCCCATTTTGTTTTTTTCTTTTTTTCTCTCATTAAGAAACATCTGAGAACATTGGCATCTTTTGTATATCTTTAGCTCTTTACAAATACAAGCAATTTTTATATAAAAT
Source organism: Nautilus pompilius (assembly GCA_018389105.1). Lineage (NCBI taxonomy): Eukaryota > Metazoa > Mollusca > Cephalopoda > Nautilida > Nautilidae > Nautilus > Nautilus pompilius. Next base: position 92,956 of record JACATO010002199.1, on the reverse strand, counting down.
GTTATCTCTTAATATCAGTGGGTCTCAGCCAAATCACTCTTAACTGTGTCATTAAGGAACATTTTTTGTAACGTCAAAGGAAACCCCTAAAACAATACATTTATACTCCACACTTTGGACAGCTGTTGGTTCTTCACACTGTTCTGTATTCTATAAATTGCACTTTTTGAATACATTAAAGTTGATTAATTTTCCAATATTTATCACTACAGAACAAAGCAGGAATTTATTGTGTATCACAAAGGGACTTTAATTTTATTTTACACAAAGACAAACAGTGGGAAATATTTTTTAACTGAAAAATTAGTAGCTGAATTACAAATCTTATAGCTGGAAATTTGGATAGAAATTAGAATTTCCCTAGATTATCAGCCATCATGCACCTGTCTTCTAGAGACATTATGTGGCGGATTTACTTACACACTGCAGTCTGTTACAGGATTCTGTAATACTAATGTTTGTAGCATGTAAGAGAGTAGGTACATTGAAAAATAGTACCTGAGTGAAGGAGAACAGAACTCCCAAGTTCTATACATGATCAGCTACATGTTAAATGTCACAATGGAAGAGAGACTGTATCTGCACCTGAGATCTTACAGAAAAGAAAGAAAAAAACATTACTCTGGAATTAAGTGAATACGGGTGATTAAGATTCTAGATATATTGGATGTGCTGATGATTTTAATTTTTTTTTTTTTGTGTGGAGTTAATTAGAAACAAGATGTGCAAAAAAGAGTCTCATAATTTATGGATAAGAGGGCTTTGGGTATTCTGTGAAGGAAGCTGAGTTTACACCCCTCAGAACTTTAAATGCCCTAAGACTGCTAAATGATTCAAAATCAGCTGAGAGATTACAGTGTTAGGCCGAAGGATCGTCACACATTGTACAAGGTTACAATCTGCCAGATATTTTCGAATAGCGTTCTAAGAGCATTATAGAAAATCAAAGATTTCTGCTTTTGAGAAGGACAGTCATTTTTTTGTGTGTGTGTGTGACCAACTATTGATTTGTTAACGATTGCAAAAGCTGGGTACATAGAGGCTGGCAGCTGTAAGAGGCTGCTATCGGTTGACAATTAATTCAGGAAATAAAATGCAGCAATTCAAATATTCTGGTTTGATTATATTGTTCCGCACGAGTTCATTTTACAATCACTTTCAAGCGACAGTGTTTATCTCGCAGATAATGAAGCAAATACCGCTGCACACATTCCTCTAGAATTAATATCTACGAATTAACTTTACAAAAAAAAAAGTGTGCAAACGAGAGCGGGTTCGTGAACAAAATGCTCGCTTGTGTAAATTAAAACCTTTATAGTTTTTTTCCACCTTAAGTTAATGTTTTAATTTATAATTTAATCATAAAGCAAATACCATGAACGCTCAAGCGAAACCCACCCAGGTACAATCATGGTGATCAAATGGGTCCCATCCAATCTCCTCCAGCACATTGTATTTTCCGTTTTTTTTATTTGTGGGCACACTTCCCAAACCAGCAGTGTTCTTATTAGGAAACATCACTGCTGCCATTGGTAGGGTTTCACTGGCGGTAAAGAATTCCATTTTTTTTTTTTATTTCTTTTCCAAAGCTTAGAAAAATTGGCCGCAGAATTTCTCAAGCTTATTGAAAGTTCTTCCTACTTAAAGAGAACTTGGTTGGATTGCCACCAGAGATGTCCAAGTGAAACCCGGCCGAAATATCACTGCTGTAATGGTGTCTGGGCTGGGTTTCATTTGAACGCTCCCGGCATGTTTCTTTTTAATTTGAGATAACAATTTACTCGGGGAATTTTAAAATGGGCACATGCAGTGGTAGATAAAAGTTCAGGAACAGCAGAACAAACATAGATTGACACACAAAACGTGTGAAACTAAGACATTCCATCACAGGCGTTAAACTGATAGAAAAGCAATTTTTTTGTATTGTTTCTTTTGATTGAAAATAAACGTTGGCATGATGGATGGTAATAACTGTTCTGCATACACTCGTTCTTCTTGAATTGTGATGAGACTTCGTAGTGACCAAAACCTCAAGAACACAAACATCAACCGCTAGAGAATATAGTAAACTAATACATCATTTACAAAAATCTTTTTTTGCAAAGGGAAAAAAGAGCCAGTTTGAGTCCAAGAGAATGTGCTCAGACTATGGGGTTGGACAAGAAGAAATATTCTGAGGTTGCTAAGTGGAGAAATTGCAGTAAAAATTTTAGTTAATCCCACCTAGGAGCTGTACAAACGAACAGGTGGCTGCATCAAATACCATAGAAGTGGCAGACCTTGGAAAAACTGATGCTCAGAAAAAAATCAAATGTCTGTTCAAAATGGACCAGCACAAGACGTGTATTGATGTTTTAATGGATTTGGAGGACCCACTGATCTCCATAAGATGATAGGATATATGTGCAGTGGAGATTTGGCGAAGCATTCCGTTCGCACAGCATCAAACCAGTGATTAAAGGTGGGAGTGAGTCTCTTGTCTTATAGGGCTACTTCTCTCGAAAAAAGAGACAGCCTATTCGAAATAAAAAAAGAGAATGATGTATTGGTTTGTTTATCTGGACAGTTTGACCAATATACTAAAACTATATTTTGAAGACGACCTCCCTCTCAACTGGATTTTCCAAGATGATAACAGTCTAAAACATCTGGCTGCCATCATCAAGCAGCATCTCGCATCAAAATTTCAGTGCTAAAGTAAACTGGTTTAAAGCCCTTAATTGAATCTAATAATGAATCTATGGAATGATACATACAAAACTATTAAGATGAAAAACCCCAGGAATTTAGATCCAATACTCTTAAATTATTCAGTCTACTTTGGCTGATATTTGCATAGACTGGTGGTGTATTCATCTTGTGGACTCCATGCATAAGTACTGTCAGGCTGTCGTCGATGTTTACTACGATGTGACCAAATGTTAATGCTACTTTGAAAAAAAGAAGAAAAAATACCATTTATACAGATTCCTGCAAAAATAACTTCAATATTTCTAGGTGAGTTACATCCCCTATTCAGATATCCGGCCATTGTTACAACAAGCACAGACACACTTGTCTTCCTACAAAGTGTGATGCCATAAGCACGTGAATTCCCTGTTTACCCGAGGTTGAGTAACTGGCTAATCTTAGGCCAATCTGTCTGTATTCCAAACTGCTGCACTACTATTACCATCTTTGTGCTTTTACTGATTCATCTATTTAGGGAGAAAGATGAAATTTCTGCAGACTGAAATTCTGGAATTGCTACTACTGTCACTGCACGCACAGAATGGTCTGTTTCCTTTGAAATCATAGTAATATTGCCAGCCATCCCTTTTAGTTATTGCAGCATTATGCAATGGCTCCTGCATAGTCTTAGGTATAGTGCATGGGTTGATAAATGGAAGAAGTTAGTGAACAAGAGCCATCATCCTTCCTGGTGCAGCATTCATGTGGGTATATGACAGTCCATAGTTTTCACAGATGAATTAAACTCTTTATCCTGTCAGAAGATAGGGTAACATACAATATGTCCAAAATCACTACAGCTAGAAAATATTATTTTAAGTTGTTTTCTTTTTTTCAAAGTCTGTTAGTTATGTAATGTTATTTTTTTTACTTTCAGAAGTGTTCAAAATATTTTGGCAGGTGCGTGTGCGTGCGTGTGTGTATGGTGCGGTGAAGTCTGAATCTGAAAAGTCCTGAGAACATTCTGTGTAATTTATGATTATTATTCATGATTTTTTTCTATTTTTATATTATGATCTTGAAAATATCCCTACATCAGTAGAATACCATACAGCTGTATCACCTGAAGTTTTTATATCTTAATGGATGCTGTTGGAAATGTGGTCCAGCCAGTATCGATGATTTGCACTTTGCCTTATGTATAATTTTATATCTATAGAAAGATGAAGAGTCTGTTTCATCAATACGGAGCCAGGCCAAACAGGTGACTGGGAGTGACATCGAAGTGATTTGTGCTGAAGATTTGATGACAGTTGTAATACCTTTAAAAAAACCAACCTGAAAGAAATAAAATTAATCAAATTAAATTTTAAAAGAATAAATTCTATGTAGTGTGAGAAATTTTCTTTTAAAAAAGAAGCAAACTGCAATATGTTTCTCTTTATGTGTGAGTGGAATTGGTTTATTTGTCTACTATTCAAACTTGTGAACAATGGATTGGTTGCCCCAATGCATCACCACCTGCTTTAAATACCCACCCCTTCTGTGAAGTCTGAGGGCATAGTAGATGCGGGATTTGGCTTCTCAGCCATCTGAAAGTTTACCAGGTCCAACATAGTTGTCTCACCCACTGCTATCAACACCTGCATGTTTCTTGCTGGAATGACCGTCATGCTTGAAATCAGAGGATCATCAAGAAGAAGACTACAAGTGGGGTTAATGCAGGAAGTACATCTTTTATCTTCTAAGCCACTTGGACTTACACTGTTACCAGCGGACCTTTAATATCACCAAACACCAGCCATTCCACCTGCACACCTGTTGTTTTACTTACTAAACTTGTCCCTAGTGGGAAAATGGGAAGGGAAAAAATCCCCAAACGTACCTTCCTTCCCTTATGTTAGTAGAACCTTTTATATTTTTAATTTGAGGAATAAAGAAACTCCCCAAAACGTTTCTTCACCAACTGTTCATTTCTTCATTGTGATGCCGTTCTTTTTGGCGTTCACATCCGAAACCTTTCAAAGTTGGATTTCTGTCAAATAAAGTTGCAGAATCAAAGCAGCAGATGACCCCAGAAAAACAACAACTACAAACAGACAGAAGAGCCAGGAAACATGGAGAGATCATCCACGAAGAGCTGTGACTTGTTGCTCCTAAGTACATATGTTCTATGATTTACAGCAGCATTATTACATGCATGCATATATATTTTGTCAGGGTTATGGTTTATTTACCGATCGATGTCAGACAATCGGTAAAGAACAAAGCTGGCACCCTCGTCATTTTATTTACCGATGTTTTTGGAGCCGTCAGCTTTGAGTGGAAAGAGCTTATGCCATTAGCTTGCTTCTATGGCCACAGTTTACCGAGCACGGTGGTAAGGTTTTGTGTGCCACAGAGCCTGACCACCTTGAGCTTTCAGGGGTCAACCAAAGAAGTCACGTTATATCTGGGTCACTCAGCTATTCGATGGGGGTACTTCTTTGTGTGGGATCTGAAAGTGGCTCCCAGCGCTTAGTTCGATTAACCGATTGGAAGCGCTGCCGGGGTCATTACCTAACTAATCAAAACACAGTTATACTAACCAATTGGCGACCTCTTAATTTCTCAATTAATCCATCAGCTTCTTTCTCAAAACTAGAAAGATGGTTCAGCTATTCACTTTGACACACGCGCACACAGAGGGGGCTCTGCCGGCGCCTTATGTCGTATTTTTCTATATTGCTGCTCCCTTCCCGGCCTTTGACCCTTTTCTTCCCTCGGCCGGACTCGTTATTTCTCGCCCGATTCACCGCGCACCAGGGAAGCTTCGTAAATCAAAGCAAAAAATACCGCCGCCATCACTCTTCCCCTCATCCTTTTGCGGACGCCTCTGAGTGGAGGATCGCGAAAGACCACCCCCCCCTAAACACTGGAAAGTGTGACATTTTGTTCATTTCCAGAGTGGGGAAAAAACAACAACTGTAATTCAACTGGGGAAAGAAATAAGATGGTGGAAAAGTGTTCTTTCAAGACCGAGCATTTCAGGACCGCCAGCCCGAGAGCTTATGGGCGAACTCGATCCCTTCTTGGCCGATCTTGTAGATAGATTTGGGTGAGGCTGGGAAAAAATGATAATCTGTCGTGTTTACCATTTGCGAATGTTGTTGGCGGACCGATCCTGCAGGAGAGCGAACCAGTTCAGGGGAAGATAACCAAGGAACTGAAAGTTGCAAAATACTTCCTCTCTGGCGCCTGGTATTTCTCTCGTCGGTCGACTACTTTTCCGCAATGCGCCGTGTTCTTCCGGACTGCTCACCTGCTTATTGGTTTCCGGCCCAATCAGCCTGGACAGCTGCTGGAAGGCATGAGGAGAGCTCCGACTGCTGCGGCCGGAGCTACGGCAGAGCAAGTGTAAGGCGTCTGGTCGATACAGGAGACTCCGAGAAAGGATAGGGAAGATAAATCCGCCAACTGTTCACACGCTCGGCTCACTCTTTGAAGCTTGCCGGATTATCTTCCGCTGTTAACACGCACCTGCCTTTTTTGAAGTGTAAGAACATCTTCCCAACTTCCGTTTGTTTTTTTTTTTTTGGTGGCTCATACTCACCGTCGGGTTAATTGTGCTGCTGTTTGTGTAAGACTCGTCAGTCAGTCAGTCAGTCGATGGCCTGACCGCTCGAGCGGACACAAGCTAAACTTGGTTTGGTTCAGTGTTAAAACGTTATAGATGCAATTCGGTCAATAGCAGACGATAAAACTGAAAACCCACTACTAGATCGGAACGCCTGGAAATAGGGATAACGTTTTGGTTTGGACAGATTTAACATAAGTAAAAAAAAACAAACTGCAAAGTCCTGATGTACACCTGGTGACATGTAGACCCAGGTACCGTCATGTACACCTGGTGACACGTAGACCCGGGTACCGTCATTTACACCTAAGGACATCTAGACCCAGGTACCGTCATGTACACCTGGTGACATGTAGACCCGGGTACCGTCATGTACACCTGGTGACATGTAGACCCGGGTACCGTCACATACACCGAGGGACATGTAGACCCGGGTACCGTCATGTACACCTAGGGACATGTAGACCCAGGTACCGTCATGTACACCTAAGGACATGTAGACCCAGGTACCGTCACATACACCTGGTGACATGTAGACCCAGGTACCGTCATGTACACCTGGTGACATGTAGACCCGGGTACCGTCATGTACACCTGGTGACATGTAGACCCAGGTACCGTCATGTACACCTAGGGACATGTAGACCCGGGTACCGTCATGTACACCTAGGGACATGTAGACCCGGGTACCGTCATGTACACCTGGTGACATGTAGACCCAGGTACCGTCATGTACACCTAGGGACATGTAGACCCCCCCAGGTACCGTCATGTACACCTAGGGACGGTCGTAATGCCGAATAAATCTCTCGACGATTACTTAACTTCTATTCAACATGATTTTGATACCTTTGAATTAGAGGCCATACAATTTTCGTCAGAGGTAAAAGAATGGAAATAATTATGGACATCTCAAATTGGAATGCAGAAATAAAAATTCAGGATGGAAGTATTTTTTGTTACAAATGACAAGTTAAAGACAGAGTTTCTAAAGAAGCCTGAAGCTTGAAACGGCCAACACACAATTCGGATTAAGCTTAGTCGAATACTTTTAACATTCGTAAAGTTGCTTTAGTCCGGTGTCTGTAAATAATATGGGCTTAGAAGCTTCACTGGCAGAGGGATGCGCGCGACTGCAATGACAAATTAAAACAGCCAAAGATGACGTATCTCAAGCTCTGAAACTTAAAATTGACTAAAAGACTAAACCTTGAGTGCGTATTTTCAAATGTTGAAATGGCTCTGAGCATCTTCTTATCTGCGCCTGTCGCCGACTGTAGCGGAGGAAGATCTGCTCCGGTGCCCAGAGGAACATCTTAACTCTCTTTCGCGCTAATCGATCGAGAAGTCCAGATTTCAATGAAAATGGTTGAAGCGATTTACAATTCGAAGGCCAGAAAAGAAAAAAAAAATCATTTTGTTAGTTTACGTATTTTACTATCCTCCATTTTTAATGCCACGTAGAGATGCCTTTGGGATTCTCAATGTCGGTCGGTAAAGATGATACAGATGACCTTTTGTCCAACAAGGCAGCAAGAGACCGACGATGGTCGTCAACTATTATTACAAGCAGATATATATATATTTTAAAAAAAAACATTAATATTATATTTATACTATTAAAAGGAACGCGATAAATATATTTTTTAGCTGTTTTCATTTTATATCTATGAAAGACAACATAAACTCTTTCTTTTTGTTTGAAATAATTTTTTTTTTATTTTTAAAAAGTTATTTATTCCATTTCTTTCAAAAAACAAAATCCAATACTGGTCCCGTAGCCTCTTCACTCCCTTTGTGGATGCTGACTGTTTCAATTATAAACGGGCAACTATTGAAGCAAACAGCTGGTCGAATCTATATAATTAAAACCCAAGTTCATAAGAAGAACAAAGGAAGCAGTCCGTCGTTTGTAATCCGAGGCCAAACCACGAGACTTCATCAATCAGAGCAGATTTAAAGTTGTACACCAACCTTCTCCCGTTTTGCCTCTGGAGTCTCTTAAATACGGTAAAGGAAAATCCTTCCAATACCGTAAGGGAAAAGGGAGGAAGAGGCTAACGGTCAAAGAATTAAATCGGCAAGAATAAGACGCCATTAGTCATTTTCGACGAGCTAAGTATAGAAGGAGAAAGGACTAATAACCGATAAGTATCGCTTCAGATTTTACGTGACTGAAGTATTTCCACCGTGTGTTCTCCATCTTTTCAAAACTCTAACAAGTTGTGTTTTTAATAGTTTGCCTGGAAGGAAGGTTTTAAGAATCTGAGCATTCCTTTGAGATGATGCTAAATCGAAAAGGCTTAGAAATTCCACCTACACCAGAGGGGTTTTATTCATCTGTCCGTCGACTGTCTGCTTCGTTTCCTCCAAAGTATTGAAATAAACATTACATCTTTTCGCGAAGTGACGGAATTTGGAGATATTAAAGCCACCAAAAAATTTCTTTCGTGGTAACGGTGAATTCCATGTTCTAGGACCCAAAAAGTCTGGACCACCTAGCAATTTTAAATTGATCGTTTAATGTCGAAAAGTCTTTCCAGTTTCATTACTCGGCATTAAATATGAAAGACTGCGTGCGGTTAAACGAGATGCCAGCTCGCGCCACCTGGCGTCAAACTGTGTCCCATAAAGCTCTTATCACGTCGGTCGGCGGACATCGTGCTATCCTATATCGAGTGGATGCAGTTTTAACCCCCAACCCCCCCCCATTCAAAACTGATGCTTATCGTATCGTCGTCAGTCGTCCGTTAAATATTTTCGCTATTATTTCAACCGAAAAGTCTGACTTTAGCTAACTGTGACGTAAGAGCGACCGGCTTCCGCAAGACTTGTTGTTGTTGTTGTTGTTCTACATCCGTTTCCGCTGTCGAATGTCGCGGGTCAACGGAAAAACCGTCCAGGGTTCCCGAGATTTTCTGCCTCCCACGTGTGTGTGTGTGTGATGATGATGGCCGACTACACCCCTCGCCCCTCGCCGGCGAGGAGAAGAACCTATTTCAGGGTTTTAAAAGCCAGGTTAGAGAGCTGCTTCCCTTAGTCGGGGGGAGGAGAGGCGGTGGTTACCAGCCAGTCGCTCGATTGGCTTCTGCGCTTGTCGTCTGCTTGCTTGTCCTGGAGGAGTAGGAATGTCGGCTTCACGAGTCCGGGGTTATGCGGCTAGGGACCGAACGTCTGCCCGACCCCGTGAGACATTCTCGGCACTGGAGGGTTAACGGGGGGGGGGTTCTGTTATTTGTAAATTAAATTTTAAGACAGCGACAACGTTAGACACGAAGCTAAGGGCGTCTTATACGGCCGGCTCGGGGCTTGATTTCGGTCGGCCGCCCAGCAGCGGCGGAGGGGTTAACGAGCTCTACGAGTTTTCGTTAGGTCAGTTGACGTCGGAGTTCATCGGGGACTTTCGGACCGGTGTCACCCCTGCTCCCGTTCCGTCCAGCCAGCGTTCCGGCTGGAGGCACTACAACGCCGAGAAGTAGTCTCATTTACTGTACACGGCGTGAACCCAGTTGTGGCCAAACTTCGCTGGAGTTTTTCTTTCCCTTCTCATCTACCGTCGACTGCATTCTTTGTAGAGGAGCTCTAACGGAAAGCCAACAAGCAGCAGCAACAACAACAACAACAACAACAGACAAAAATGGCCTTAGGCAGCCTGTTTCTCTCCCGAATCCATTTTAAATTCTGTTTAAGCCCAGCTGAGCCTCTGTATCCACGGCGGGGGCTGGTGAGCGGAACCGCTTTCAGAACCACATAAAACGTTGTTGATCAATATCCTGCAAATAGATTACAAGCAATAAAGTGAGACGGTCGTGAATCCGAGAATTGCCATGGTTACGGATCGGAAGTTCACAAGCGGGTTCCGGTACTTAGGGGGGGAAAACCGGCCAGGCGGGATAATGTCTTCCCCTGGATAAGAAAGGGAAATCCCCGAGTTTATTTGGCGTTAATCGGCGACGACAGTTTTGGGGGGGGTTTAGAATTCGAAGAGAGGAGGAGGAAGTAAAGACGAAACTTTAAACATAACGAAAGTTTAGTGAGTTTAGTCGGCGGTCTCGGACCCGCTGTCTGATTGAGATTTAAGTACGGAACCCGCATCAGGCTGAAGGATCTGGATCAGCCTGCAAAAAGATAATAGAGGAAAACGTCAAAAGTGAATGATGCCAAGTGTTGTTTTCATTTAAAGAAATCTCTGCGGGTGACACCGTCAGCGAAGTAGACGGAAGGGCAAGAACACGTCTACAGGCGATCTCCGAAATAGATATAATAATTATTACGTGGATGACATTAATTGGTTTAAGAACGTATTGGTGGCTTTTTGTCTTCTTTCTGGCAGACCTCTGCATAAGTCGTAATGACTTAATTCCTCCCCTTAACTACGGTAAACTGAACAAACCAATAACGCGGAAGTTCACGTTTCATTCGAATGGCCGCCCGAAGAGATTCTTCGAGGCGTCTTCTAGTTTCTTTAGAAAAACGAGTGACTTCTGACCATACAACTTAGCCTGATTGGTCACTTACCCAGGCACCAGCACTTCATCGGGTGGGGGAACTCAAACTAAGGGGGGGTTCGCGCGCGGGTGACTTGCTAACAGATCATTGTTCGATCGGGTGGGAGCCCACTGTACCTCGCCCGTTACCTGCCAAAGCTCGTTGCGCGTGTCCGCAGGGCCTACTCCGTCGTAACGTTTGGAGGTGGTGAGTCTTCTGGAGCCGCTGATGCACTTCTGCTTTCCCACGGTTTTTGCTTAATGGTAGCGTAAACTCTCTCTCTCACACACACACACACACACACACAACAGGAAAACTGCGAAATTCTTTATTTATTTTATTATTTTGTTTTACATGTGAGAGTAAAACTGACCACCCCGGAGAAGCCCATGCAACAACCCGGTACTGAAGAGCGAGGAGGAACATCGAGCCGGTCCCGTAGTTCGAGGGCCACCGACGACCGTCCCGTTGATGCTGGTTCCGCATCATGCACCGTGGGTCATTAGCAGAAGATAAATAAGGAACGTTCGCGATCAGACCGGTTTTTTCCCTCAGTGATCAGCTTTAAATTCTTTATCAGAAAGCGGGGACTGAGGGTAGAGTGTAAGGCCGCCTATATCTAGCAGCTGGCGATGAAAGAACCTATTTGTGGTGCCTAATTTATTATTTCGCAGTACGGATCTATGTGGAAGGGAATAATTCCGTAATTTGAAAAGCACTGGATATTGATTGAGTTCGAACTTTAAAGCGATGTCTTTGAACGGTTGAATAATTTATACCCAGTGGGAGTCGTTTATCGAGGCCTGCGGGGGCCGGTGCAAACTCTAAAGATATCCATTCCTGCCGCACTTGGGCTGTGTCAACTTCCGCATTGTTTTGGAGAAAAGAAGGGGGGAAAAAAGTCGATTTTTACATCGGGTTTTGGGCAGAACCGCTGTACCTTTGCTTCTTCTACCATCTAAACAACTCCGCTTGCCGTCTTCTGTAGCTTCAGTTAGTCTTGCGCACCTGCTTTCCATCGTCTCTAATTAACCGCGGCCGTCTTTTACCGCTGCCATCCCCCCCAAACACAACTTCAGAAAACCATTTGTGTTCTTTTCTTTTTTCTTTACCGTCCCCAAACCCTAACCGGCTTCCTTGCCTTTCTGCGAAACGGATCACTCTCCCACCACCAGCATAAACCACACTCTCTTCGCTGCTCATTTCCCAGAGTTTCTTCGTGATGCCGCTTCGCTGTACCCAAACACTTCATACTTTCTATTTAACGATTCGAGCGTCACGCGATACCATTGAATTAGGGAATCCAACTGTCGTGATCTCGAGGCATCCTCCTCCTCCTCCTCCCCTTTCCCTCTTGCATCGCTGTATACCTTCTACACTGATCGCAATCAAGCTTCTTTTCTGTAACGAACATGAGATTGAGATCGCAGTGCGGGTAAGAAATCCTTTAGTTTAGTATAAAATTTCTTGCGTTCGGTACCCTTTTTTCAACACAAAAAATGTTTGTGTTTCTCCCATCCCCCCCCGACTTCCATTGATGGCTTCAGGTTCAAACTGAAGTTAGATTATTTACTGCCAAAGATTTTAAGGTGGAATCCTCCATTCAGAACTTGAGGCTTGTTCTCGAAAAAATTCATAACAGGCCCCCTTTTTACCGTAGGTATGGCATCTCTCAGTCAGTTCCCTTGTATAATAACTTTCTTCATTTTAGAAAGACAGAGTGCGACCACAACGTTTCTAAAAGCTCAGATGTGGATAACTGATGCTTACTCACGAGAGATACGAGAGGGCAAACCATTTATTGTATATTCTTTTAGGGTCAAAATGGCAAATTTTCCGGATGTACTGCGAAAGCTGAAAATAATAGTAACTTTTCGTACTGTCTAACTCAATGGTACCGATGACACAGACTGACTTTCGAACTTCTGGCTCGGATGTAAGTATTTCCATATTTTTCATGGCAACCTCCGCCATGACGGAAAATTCATCCGAGTGCAAAGTCTCGAACGAGCGGCCTTGTGTCTCTCACAATATGGACAAAGTCTCAAACCAGCGACGTATATGTCTTACAATACGAACAAAGTCTAAAACCAGCGACGTATGTGTCTTATAATATAGACAAAGTCTCGAACCAGCGACGTATGTGTCTTATAATATGGACAAAGTCTCAAACCAGCGACGTATATGTCTTACAATATGGACAAAGTCTCGAACCAGCGACGTATATGTCTTACAATATGGACAAAGTCTCAAACCAGCGACGTATGTGTCTTACAATATGGACAAAGTCTCGAACCAGCGACGTATATGTCTTACAATATGGACAAAGTCTCAAACCAGCGACGTATGTGTCTTACAATACGAACAAAGTCTCAAACCAGCGACGTATATGTCTTACAATACGAACAAAGTCTCAAACCAGCGACGTATGTGTCTTACAATATGGACAAAGTCTCGAACCAGCGACGTATATGTCTTACAATACGAACAAAGTCTCAAACCAGCGACGTATGTGTCTTACAATATGGACAAAGTCTCAAACCAGCGACGTATGTGTCTTATAATATGGACAAAGTCTCGAACCAGCGACGTATATGTCTTACACATTGGCCATTTGACTGAGCGGCTGAATATTCTACGTGGTCCAAAACCACACCAACAGATTTCGTGGTGACAAGGTATTTTGGGCCTCCAGGTGACTTCACGTCAGGGTAATTGCTCTGCGGGAGTTTTTCTGCCAAATGTTTGTTTACCTGTCGGTAGTTTGGAAGGTGTGGTCTCGATTTCGTCTAGATTCGTCAGTACCATTTTTGCCTGATCGAGTGGTGGTGGTGGTGGAGGGGGCGCTATCGTGGGTATGCCACGTGAAAATCTCGCGGAAAGCAGCGACGCTGCTCCGTTTCGGAAAAAAAAAAGAAGGAAAGATAACTGCGTTGGTCAAAGTTGCCTAATGTTAGATGGTGGAGTTCGCGGCACTTTAATTTGGAAAGCTAGTCAGATAGAAACCCACTTTTGTATCATCTTTAGTGAATGCCACAGAGAACTAATAAAACTGTCTTTACACCTGTCATTTACATGACATTAAACACGAAAAGCCAGCAAGTAAATGCCAAGTAAAGAATCTTTTGTGCATTGGGTTTATTTATTAAAGATGTGACTTTTTGCTCTGGTTATTAGAAATCACTACAGAAACAAAGCTTTCCAGTTCGCTATACGGACAACTGAGAGGTGATTATTTTATTTAATGGCACACAAATTTACTCTACATCTAAATACATTTTTTTAAATAAGTTACTCATAACATTAATTTTCAAGAAATTTCGAACTTTCCATACTTTTCAAACAATGGACCTCCGCATCGCAAAGGTTTTCTGTCCGAGCGCACAAATTCGTGAACGTCTTTATTGTGCGTATGGCTGCATGGCATCCACTCTTACATCAGAGACGTGCATAATGCTGTATAGTGTTCGCTATTGCGTCATACATAGATGTGCATATTGCTGTATATTCTTCGTTCTTGCGTCAGAGACGTAGATAATGCTGTATAGTGTTCGATCTTGCCTCAGAGACGTACATAATGCTGTATAGTGTTCGATCTTGCGTCAGAGAGTGCATAATGCTGTATAGTGTTCGATCTTGCGTCAAAGATGTGCATAATGCTGTATAGTGTTCGCTCATACATCAGAGATGTGCATAATGCTGTATAGTGTGTTCGATCTTGCCTCACTGTACTGCATGGTGATAATCTAAATTAATTTTTAAATTGTTTTTAAAATTTTGTTTTATGACTCAAGAAACGTTTTTAAAAAACCCAACGGTGATGGTAAATTTTAACTTGTTAACTTGAACGCTTTATTATCAATCTGATTTAAATATTTTCTAAGAACAATCACCGTTTAATTCTTCGAAAACAAAAAAGTCTGATTTCGAAATTATGAAGTCCTTTTAAATATTAAACTGTAGCCGTTTCTGAATCGCAGCCCCTCTCCCATCAAATGCCCTTCAGGCTTACAAGTAGTTCTGCATCAGCAGCGGAGTTTGTAAAACAATGAATTAATTTTCTTTTCATTAGCATTTTTTTTTCACTTATTTTTGCATATCTCTGTAATATCTCGTCATCTTTGGTGTACTTCAACTTTAAGTTGCAATAAGACATTTGTGACGGCGATTTCCTAGGTTGCGCCAATGCGATTTGATATTGCTCCGTGAAGTGAGACACGGTAATCACGGTGAGTTATTTTTTTTAAAGGAGAAATAATTAAAAAAAAAAAAATTTAAAAAGGAAACGAGAGTTTGGTTGATAACATCTGACTGATTTCATCTTGTCTGATCACAGGTAACTGCCTGCACAAAGCAGATTTGGGTTTAAATGAACGAGATATATCCTATTTTCTGAAAAATCCCCAAACCAATGCACAGAAGAAGAAAAAACGGCTTATTCAGAGAGAGAGAGAAAGAGAGAGAGATATGACATCAGTACAGAGAAATAGATATGATGTCAGTAGAGAGAGAGATATGGCGTCAGTACAGAGATACGACGTCAGTACAGAGAAAGAGACATGACGTCGGTAGAAAGAGAGATATGGCGTCAGTACAGAGATACGACGTCAGTACAGAGAAAGAGACATGACGTCGGTAGAAAGAGAGATATGGCGTCAGTACAGAGAGATACGACGTCAGTACAGAGAAAGAGACATGACGTCAGTAGAGAGAGAGATATGGCGTCAGTACAGAGATACGACGTCAGTACAGAGAAAGAGACATGACGTCGGTAGAAAGAGAGATATGGCGTCAGTACAGAGAGATACGACGTCAGTACAAAGAAAGAGACATGACGTCAGTAGAGAGAGAGAGATATGGTGTCAGTACAGAGAGATATGGTGTCAGTACAGAGATATGACGTCAGTACAGAGAGATACGACGTCAGTACAGAGAAAGAGACATGACGTCAGTAGAGAGAGATATGGTGTCAGTACAGAGAGATATGGCGTCAGTACAGAGAAAGAGACATGACGTCGGTAGAAAGATAGATATGACGTCAGTACAGAGAAAGAGACATGACGTCGGTAGAGAGAGATACAACGTCAGTACAGAGAGAGAGAGAGAGGGGAAGAGAGAGAGAGAGAGAGAAGAGAGAGAGAGAGAGAGAGAGAGAGAGAGAGAGAGAGATACGATAAGACTTAGTCTTTAAACATGCGGGGGCGATCAAAGACGGAAAACCCTGGACACAGAGACAGGTGGCATTTTTCATAAAAGAAAGTGCGCATTTTCTTGAACCCAGAAAGCGTAGTGGTCACGTCTGCCCGATCGAGGAAGGGTGTGCGCCGTAACCGGTAGACATTAATGACGCGTCCCTCGGTTTCCTCAATAGCGTACTTTGTGATGGAGACAGGATTATAGCCCTTCTGGCAGGAGCACGCAGCGGAGAGGTCGCTCGCGCTGATCCCAGTCGGTAGAACCGCCTCCAAAGCTCATTTTACTAGAACCTTTTGACCGAACCTACGTTTGACGTAAAAGGCCGTCGAATTTAGTTGATGTTTCTTCTATATCGATTAGTATTTGTGCAGCTTCGATTAGCAATTTTCTTTTAATTATTATCATTTTTTTTTTTTTTTTACTTTGTGTTCCGCTATTTCTCATAGCAAACGGATAGATTTTCCGCGCAGCTTTGACGGCGGATTTCGGGGGGGAAGGTCACGTGATTGTAAATCCGTAAACTGGAGATCTCCGGCGGCCACGGGACCGTCTACGGACTTAGTTATCGGAAAACGGGAAGACCTGGGAAACCTCAGGAACCGGTAGCTCGACTCTCCTTTGACCCTTCCATTGGACTCCTCGGCGGCGAACATAAATAACGACGAATGTTTTGTTTTAAAAAAGGTGAAACTATTTCTTCAAATTCGTATTAACTCAGCGCCGTCTTCATCTTCCACGCGCTGACTGAACGCGCAGCCATTCCAACAAGAACTAGCTCTTCTAGACTGGGGTATAAGGGAGGTAAAAACTGAGACCTGGTGTGCAGAGGGTTAACGACGTCTGTTACATCTTCTGCCCACGTTCATAACTATGTGTTTTGCAGTCTTATATTCTAGAGCCACGTTTTAAAGAATAAGCATTTAGATAATGTCTACGTACCTCGAATCGCATTATGACTCGATGCCTCCGCCAAAACCGGAAGACATGTTTTCATCTCACACAGCAAGCACATCTCCGGAAAATCCTGGGTGAAGCGTAGTATACGGAGAAAATTCTCCCTGTTGTGAAGCAATTTCCGCCCACTACTTTTGGTTATTTTGGCTTAACCTTTCAAGCATCACAGCTGTCTTTGTTTTACAGCTGTGAAGCTGTTTTACACATAAATCTGCAGCGCGTTCTAGAGGCTAAACACGCAGAACGTATGGCAAGACACTCCCGGTCACGTGATGAATCCTTCTCTCCATCACCTTTCCTCTTATCCGCGTGCGTTTGTTTCGTTCGGTTCCTCGTGGAACTGCTTCACCGAGGCTACCTCGTCGACGCCTCCCTCGGACCCTGTTTTCCATATTATCGGTTTGGTCGACGAGCATTCACCAATAACCCGATACCATGCGATCATCAGATTTAATATCTTTGAGGCAAAGAAAAATTGATCGACAATTTTACTTGATGTCTGCTGTCGTATTTGACGGATCGAATGCCGTCCACACAGGATGAAGGATATCAGGTGCACGCAAAGCTTCCTTCATACTCTCGCTACATCAGTTTCCCTTCTGGTTCTCCAGGATTCTTGACAATCTCACATATAACCCAAGACAGACGTTCAGCCATTAGTCGATCGCGACTTATCGTTGATGTATTCATTTAGGGAAAACACTCATTAGTTATATATCTTCGCAAGAAATTGCTATATTCAGAATGCTTTTGCATAAAAGCCATATGAATATCAGATTGTGCCTAGCTCTGTATGCCAACACCTGACTACCTTTCATACCTGTACAACTCACCGACGTTTGAGCCACAGGGGCTGTCCACAGAGTCATACTTTTATTAATGTAACCATTTGCGACGACAAATCTCCAACCCCACAGGTTTTGCGTCACGAGCCACCGGTTCAGCGCAAACATATAGGGCCCTCCTAGGCTGGAAAATAAGGGAAATTAAAAGGGACATCCCTCCCCCCTTGGTAGCAAGTACAGTGGATTCTCGATATTTTATTTAAAATATGTGGTTCTGCAAACAATTTGACCACCAGTAAATATTAACTATCCCGTGAGTCCGACAACAAACGGTTGGTTCTGCGTAGATTCCATGTGCACAGCCATGGTAATGTCCAGAGTTTACTTACGGGTCTGCTAAAATTTCACTCGTTGCCCAATACTGTATATTCGTGTATTCTCATCAAGTCGGATTTAACCCATAAACAACCCACAATTTATCAGCCGAGGTACATGTGCCGCCACCACTGTGAACCCAGAACCGAAAAGACACCTTTGGAGATTTTGCTGGGACAGACTCTACGATGTCGGATCCCACCTCTCTCCATGTTCAATGTTAACATTGCCGATTACAGGAATGTGTCTCCAAACATCCGAAAAACATGCTAAATTATGTTCCTTCTACCTTCTATTTAGATATTTTATTTCTTCAGGAGAAATCTTTCTTTGGCGGAATAGAACAAGCTTTAAGTTATCTTGCTGAGCCACAAAGGCTGCGGAATATTTATCTTAACGTGGTGCGCTGTCCGCGACCTCACAGCCATTCTGTTTGGAACATGGAATCCTGAAAATCATACCTGGCCGTGTATCTACAGAAGTTGATGCCAGGCTCTCCTTTGACAAAGAAGGGATGATCGCCAAGGCTAGATGGCTAATTAAGCTATACAGTGAGGCTGGGATAGACAAGAAGCGGATTCTGATAAAGCTCAACTTTACCTGGGAGGGCATTGAGGCAGCCAGAGTCTTGGAAGAAAAGTATGGAATCCATTGCAACATGACGCTATTATTCAATTTTTATCAGGCTGTAGCTTGTGCAGAAGCCAATGTAACTCTCATATCTACGTTTGTTGGAAGAATTCTAGACTGGCATGTGAAGAACACTGAGAAGAAATCCTATGAATCATTGGATGATCCAGGAGTGAAGAGTGTCACAAACATCTACAAGTATTACAAGCACTTTGGCTACAAGACTGTTGTAATGGGAACATCATTCCGAAACACAGGGGAGATAACAGGGCTTGCTGGCTGTGACCTATTGACTATCAGTCCCAAGTTATTAGAGGAGCTTAGCACAATGACAACAACACTTGATGTTCATCAAGATGAAGCCAAGGCAAAGAAAATGAAGATTGAGAAGGTGGAGGTTGATGGAAAGACATTCCGGTTCATGATGAATGAAGATGAGATGGCAACAGACAAACTTGCTGATGGCACCCGTCGTTTTGCTGCTGATGCTATAAAGTTAGAGAAAATAATCCAGAAAAAATTGTGATTGCTCTACTTTAGTGGAATAGAGCAAAGATTTAGGTTGTTTCCAGTGTGTCACTTATGTATAAAATTGAGCTGGTTTCTAAATAACATTCTGAAATATTGTATGGCTTTAAAACATTAAAAGTTTGTTTATTAAAAAAAGAAAGATGCGGCGGCCTTCTCTGGTTGAGATCAAAGTGTGGTGTCGCTGCGCTGATCGAGACGAGCTCGGATCTTGAAGAATTTTATCCAGTTCGTTCAAGGGAAGTGGCTTTCTGCAATTAAAATCAGATCAGAGAGCAGCCTTTATTAATCAAGGACTGTGAATCCACGGACAAGTACGGGTACTGTTCGGGGATAACGACTCTCTGGTTTTCGAGTCCGTCCCAGTTACTGTAGCCATTTTCGTCCAGAAGGTGGCGCTGTCGGATCTAGAAAGCGAGGCAGGCGACGCGGTGTTTGAGAGCAGCCTCAGGCAGCGAAATGATGGTCTCGGTATCTGGTGGGCAAAGTGAACCGAAACAACACCGGGGTGGGGTGGGCTTTAAGTCCGACACCCTGCCCGGATTACCCTTCCTGCCAGGGCAGCGAAGCCTATCGCGAGAAGGTTCTCTGGCCGAGTTAAAAGTCAGACAGGGACCAACCGAGGCCTTCGTCCCAAACCGACGTCCCTTGGAAGTACTGTGGGAGAAAGCGGTAACTAAGTCGCCTGGCAACAACGACGCATCTGCGTCTGAAGCGTCCGGCGTTTCCATGGAAGTAGGGCGCTTGGATGGGTCCCCCTCACGATAACGGACGAAGGTCTTTGACAGATTTGCGATAATGGAAAACGTCTTTCCCTCAGTGTCCGAGGGACCAAATAAACAACGCATTCTGACGCCCCTTCTAGATAATCCGATTAGAACCAAAACGGATGTACCATACTTGCAGGAATTACGCCTCAATGGCCAGGTAGAAATAGACCCTAAATTCGTCAAGTGGAAAGGGGGAAATCCCGGTAGCTTAGCACCCAAAGGGCGGAAACTCGGACTATCCACGCTGCATGACCGCGAATTGAGGATAGACTCAGAGCCCTGTTGTAGTGATAGTTCCGGATGTGTATCCACAGCTAACGTTGAATTAGAAGACCAAACAAAGGCATCGGCGTACGGTCCCCAGGTTTCGAGACAGTGTCGGGGCCCTCAAGTCAGCCCTAGAAGAGGAACCTAAGTCCAGCGGGTGATTTAAATTGTCGCCGACCCTGACTTACAAGGGCAGATACCGACACTAACCACCGCAAGCACCGCAAGTCTTGTGGTCGCACTTCGGCCTGGTATACGCGTTTAGAAATAAATACTTGGCGCTCACTCACTACAGCAGTGGGTGTAGAGTGACCGCTAGAATAGACGGGGGCATAGCTCTAAGCTAGCGCCGATCCTGCAGGATATCCCGTGGAGAGCGCACAGGCTTTGGGAAGACTGGAGAACACAGCTAAATGGATTCCCGACACTGACGGGATGGCAGGATGTGCGGAAGCTAGCCTCCAGGAAAGCTCAGCATGGAATATAGTCAGGTCAGGGACGCGTTTAGGCGGTACAGAGAGCAAGGTCTTAAAGGCGAGCTTCACCCGGAATTAAACAACTCGCCACTAGGATCTCCGAACGTAGGTAGGATCCATGTTATTAAGAAAGAGTTAACGAGCGGCGTGGGCCACTAGCTAGGAAGCTCGTAGCAAGGCTTCCTGCGGCCTAGAGAAGCTGAACTGATGGCGGGCTTAAAACTAACGACGGGAATAGGAGACATAATTAAGGAAGAAATTTGACATTATAAACAGCTGTATAGTAGGGAAGAGCACTTGTCCTCAAGCTCAGGGAACTCTTTTAGGCAAGCTGGAGAGTAAATTACACCCTGTGGACGCCGAGATTTGCAAAGTCCCCATAAGAGAATCAGAAATAAAAGATGCCATTCCGGCATCAAATAACGATCGATCCCCGGGAATGACGGCCTCGTGCCCGGCTATCTGCTGGTTAGCGATCTAACCGCCGTATTTCATTCTGCGTTCGAAATCATAGCTAAGGTATTATCTAGGTGGACTAGCCAAAGTTATGCATAAAATTATCGGTGAGGATCAAACCAGTTCGGTTAGAGGAAGGAACGTTCCGGACTCCCTACAACCGATCAGGAAAATCTTGCATAGAGTAGACACGGAAGGCCCCCCAGCCGCCATGCTGGCCGTCGATTAGATGAAGGCGTTTGGTGGGGCAGACTGGGGCTTTCTGTCCAAGACGCTAAAAGAGTTTGGGTCCAGGGAGGACTATCAGTTGGATAGAGTTACGCTATACCGATAACCAGACAAGAATTAGTCGGAGCGGCTTCGGTAACGGCATATATGTATTTCAAACCTGGCGGAGTACGGCAGGGCTTCCCTCGCGGTGCACGGCTTTACGTAACCATTGCAGAGACGTCGACTTGTACGATCCACTCCGAGGAGGAAATCAAAGGGATAGTAAAAAGGTTCCCTTCGGCGACCGCTGCACGACCTCGAAAGACTTCTGGGTGGGCTGAAGGCGGGGCAAAGTAGTAAAAAAAGTAGGAATGCCAGGCTGGGCGCGCTCCGCCATTAACGTTGGACTGACGGAGTTCTTGTGGCGAAGACGTAGACATCTGGGGAATGAACAGGTGATCCGCCTTCCCCGGGATCTAGGTGGTTTAAACATCATAACCCTAGCGAGCAAAATAGGTGCTCAGCAGGTTAAAAACCTACTGGATATCATAGGAGATAGCGGCAGTACGAAAAGAGAGGGCAAACATTACCATCAAATAGCTCAGGCCATTAATACGGATAACGGGATAGCTACCCTACAGGGCCTAGAATCTACCAAAAACTTATCCTTAGCAGATTCCACAAAACAGCTTAGAAAGTTTGAGCAAGAACAAAATAACCATTGCGGTAATTCCAGTTAAAAATGGACAACATACACGCAGCTGTTCGTTTGGTTTCACTGTGTGATGTACACCTACACTTAGCGTCGGTGCCAGTCTCTAAGCCCGATTACAGGGGAGGGTATTGGAAGGCTGTCTCGATACAGCGTCTCCTCCATCGAAGGCTCTCTGGAACAACTCCAAAAACTACCGTTTAGACTGGTACACGTCTGACATCCACTGGAAAATTCTACACTCGGGACTCCCTATTAGGAGGGGGAATAAACACAAATGGAAATCGATAGGTTCCCTCCCTAAATGCCTCGTCTGTGAGAGGTTGGACGATGCCGTCATCCACCGCATCTTTACCTGTCCGCAGAGAAAACACCCGTGGGGTTCGAGAAGCCAAAAGTCGTCGTCACGGGCGAGTCTTCGGGTTCACCACTCGCAATAAAAGGGGACCCGGGGGGGGGCAGAGGCGGGTAGCGTGGAGCGGGATTTTAGGGGACGGCAAACCAGACCCAAGGTGAACGATACGCAGAGTCCACGGCGGGCGACAGTCTTCGAGAAACATGGCCGCCAACAGAGCGAAGAGTTATTACCTTTGTACGCTCGGATGCGCTTCGAACAAACACGCGATCGGCTTAGGGCGGATTATCTAGTAAAGGAAGAAAAAAAAAACAAACAAAATAACAACCTCTGTTGTTTCAGTCAGAAAACAGCCGAGCTGTACGGCGGCCTGGTCATTGGTTGCTAGGCAACACCTGGCGAGGTCACTGAGGTCACGGACGCCCGCCCCTTTCTCTTTGTCATCTCAGGCGGGTTTTCTCTTACAGCCTCTGGCGACTTGGGGAGAGAAAACCAACCCTGCACCCCTGAAGTATTGCCATGGTCGCTCTGATTCCACCTAACCCTAACCCCACAACCCCGATACAGGTGAAAGGTACCAGCGCAGACGATCGGGAAAAAAAAATGGAGACAAACGCTCCACGACCAGGAGAAATCAGATTGATCGTTTTTAGATTAAGGATGTTCTACGTTAACGGTGACTTGGAATGTTACAGTAAGGTCACCCGCTGATATTTTGGAGATAAATTATAAACTGGGGGGGGGAGAGAAGAATAAAATCAGAGTTACTCCCCCTTATTTTTAAACAGCGTCATACTTCATTTCATTTCTCCCTTGGATCCCTACTCGAGGACGTATCGTCTGTCTAATTTTACCTTTATTTTTACTAGTAGCTTTTTGTATTATTGTAGACAGACTTTCTTAAAGGCAAACAATAAGAAATGGTTCTCTCCACATATAATTTAGTGAATACGTGGGAATGAGTAGTTAAAAAGATAAATTTGAAATAAATTCAGCTCGTAAAAAATTTTTTTTTCATTTACCAGAAATTCTCAAGAAAAGTTATGTGTTTAGAAGTTCAAGTTCTTCAAATCTTTTTTAAAAAAAAATTGCTTCGTACTTTAATTATCGGGGTAATTTCAATATTTATTTACAATTTAAGTTAATTTGTTCCACCTCGTTTGCAGAAAGAAAAAAACGAGTTGTTTCCCTTTATAGTGTAATTCATAATGCATAAAGGGAGCGGTAATTGTTTCTAGACAGTCTATTTAAGATGCTGTTCTTGGCGTCTGAAAAATAAGAGGATTGGAAGGAGAAGCTCTGTTTTTATGTAACTGTTTATTAAATAGTTTTTTTGTTGTTGTTGTTGAAGTTTCAGATGAACATTACAGCCTTAATTTTTAAAATACAGCGATAAAATTATTCATTAATATCTTCCGTAATAAACTTAAAAACTGTATAATCTCCAGCTCGATCTCGCCTCCTCAAATCAGTGCGTACACATTCTATTTACGCCATCACCCTGCTGTGCATTGGATTTATCCAAGTTAAATTACTCAGTATTCATCGTCCTTGTCATCGACATCTTCAGCATTGGCAGCCCCGTGGCTCAGAACCATACTAGGGAGAGAAATAACTGAAGATCAATGGATAGAAGTGTGCGACGATAGACCCCCACTAGAACATTCCAATTTTTAGATGTTGGAGAAAGCTGCAAAGAGCCCCACCGGAAGCGAGAGAGCGAGAAGCTACTATGCAAGGGAGATACGCCAACTAGATCCGGTCCCGACCGAGATTTGAATTTGGGCTCTCAACTGCGTCGTATCACTGGACTACGTCTCCGCCTTCCTCCCACCAGTACCACCATCATCATCATCATCATCATCATCATCATCATCATCACTACGCCACAATTGTCGTCACTGACAGAAATATTCTTACTCACTCGTAATAGCGATATTTCAAAAATCTGCTGGCGCGCGCGCGCACACACGTGACGGCATACGATACATTCGCCATACTTCGCTTCCGGCTATATTTGGTTTCGTTAGGTTCCCACTGATTAAGCAAGTTACAGGGAGAATAGAATAATTCGACTTTGCATTAAACACTGATGTGGGCGTTGATGTTTCGTGTGTTTGGGTTCACGTTGTAACTGGTTGGTATAACACGACAAAGCTTTGCGCGCGCGCGAGAAAGAGAGAGAGAGAGAGAGAGAGAGAGAGATAGAGAGAGAGAGAGAGAGAGAAGAGAGATGAAGAGATGAAGAAAGAGAGAAAGAGAGAGATGAAGAAACAGAGAGAGAGAGAGAGATGAAGAGATGAAGAAACAGAGAGAGAGAGATGAAGAGATGAAGAAACAGAGAGAGAGAGAGAGAGATGAAGAGATGAAGAAACAAGAGAGAGAGAGAGATATGAAGAGATGAAGAAACAGAGAGAGAGAGAGAGAGAGAGAGAGATGAAGAGAGAGAGAGAGAGAGGAGAGAGAGAGAGATGAAGAGATGAAGAAACAGAGAGAGAGAGAGAGATGAAGAGATGAAGAAACAGAAAGAGATGGAAAGACGAAGAAACAGAGAGAGTGAGTGTGTGTGTGTGTACACGCGATTCGAAAGAAGTAAGATCTGCACCGAGTTACGACAACCTGTTCTGCATTTAGTAATTCTATTCGGTCATGAGATCGCAACCAGTACATTATTTCCTCAACCATTGTAGATACCCAGCCTCATGGGTCCGAGCTGCGTATTCGAATCTTCTGCTAATTCATAGCCAGATCGTTACTTCCTCCTCTTTTTTACCCCCTCCCCCCTCCCTGGGGACAGAATTAAGAGAGCCCTAGAAATTAAGACCTTGGAATCCGACTTCTCTGTCATTAAAAGTTACCGTGCTTGTTGTCGGGATAGAACCGCTTAAGAACTCGCGAGCGGCCAAATTTGCATGAATAAAAAGACAAAAAATTTCATGAAACTATTCGCAACGTGGAGAAAAAAAAAGACTTTAAAGTTCTCTGGCCTCTCAGACTGGTTTTAATGATAAGCTCAAGAAAATAACCACGTCTTCCTTTCACACGAGGGATGATCGATATCTAATTATGCTATATTGTTTCTCCATTGCTGATCGGTAAATAATCACCGTGAAAAATTTACATATAATGGCGATATGACACGCCTGTCCCCGTTTCCCCCCCTATTTCTCGAGAAATGGTCTTGAATGATTATTCAGTCGCAGAACTGCTGCTTCGCGATCAAAGAATGCTTAAAATTAAAGTAGACGGTGAAACAGGAAACAAAACCATAAGTAAAGAGAAGAATAAAAATCGAAACAACGTGAAGGAGACTTTGGGTAATTCTAAAGCCCGCAGACTCAGCATGAACAGAAAGGCGATTATAGAAAAGCGGATCTGTCTGTGAGAACCGTTGTCTTCAGGGGATGAGGCGATCATAGGAGAATAATGCGGTAGTAAATGCCGACTTACTCCCCCGAGTTTCTCCTCGCTTCACAACAACAACAACAACAACGACAACAACAACAAAAACTCCCCAATTTAATAAAACGTCAAATTCTGCGAGTTTTAAAGGTTCTACTCTTCTTGATGCGGTTTCATTGCTAAACCCATTGGCGAAAAATTTTTTAGGATCGAGTTCCTCGCAGCGTCGGTGATATTTTTAGAGGGCACCCTAAGTTTTTGGGACACCGGTCGACGAGATCCCAAGTGTGGTTCAGTGACATCTGAGCAAAAATTTGTTTTTAGTAACGTCAGGGTCAGACAACTCTGTCGTTCTTTCTCCGCTTTAATTTCCGTTAAATATAAACAGAATATCGACATGATGTCGAGTCCCCCCTTAAACCTGCCCTGACTTCCGAAATCTTGGCGCTGGAAAGATGATCAAGCGAGAGACTCTGGAGTGGTGATGAATGAAGGCACAGGACGGTCAAGAGTTACCAGTAGAATTCTCACCACGCTAACTCTGCCAGAACTCCGTATTTCTCGGATGTGGGAGGAACCCCACATGACAAACTAGTACTGGAAAACAAAAAGAAACTACGATACCGACTGAGATTCGAACTGCGGTCCTCAACCTTTGCAGTCTAGTTGCCTAACTAGCCACACGATTGAGAAAACGAGGCGGTAGCTACATATCGTACACGCCGAGTGCTTGTAACGAGACGCGAAGACTTCTCTGAAATCCACCTGGACATTGACAGAGGGACGCATCGATTTTCCTACTTTGGCTTTTAGTGCAAAAAAAGAGAGAACATTTAGAGCTGAAAAATTAGAGAAAAGATTAACTTTCTTCCTCTTTCTCACACACAGCGAGATGCTTCTCTAATGCGCTTGAATTTGAATAAATCGATTTCTTCGCGTAGTTTTTCCACCTACGTCTGATTTTTTCTCGCCATAACAAAGCCCCATTGTATCGTTATCGATACCTGTCAAAGCATTTTTCTCTCCGTCATTAATCATAAAACTTTTAGTATCGTCTTAATTGCATTCTTAACGATCGGTTCTCTGTATCCGCCATTTCACGAGAAATTGCTTTTAAGAATTATCTGAACGGTGTCATTAAACCATGGGGACACTCTCCCCAGTAAGTCTTATCTAATATTGTGACTTAAGAACAGGAATCCCAGAAAAACAACCTTTAAACAATGGACATAGTAAAAGCAAAGAGTATTATATATATATATATATGCATTCTTCTGGGGGGAAAAGGATTAATTCTATCATATTTTATTTAATTTTTACCAAAATTCTGAAAAGTATATTCTGGAGTCCGGAAAAGATGCCTAAAATGTCCCTGATGTACTACTATACTACTATATGTTTTCGGTATCTAACTTTTATTGGTACGGATTTACACTTTATAAATTTTAATATAGAAAGTGATTTGTATTTCTCCTTTGTTTGACATTACAGCAAATGAAAATTTACGCTTAGGAATATTTATTAAAGTCTTTTAAACTTCGGGAGCAATTTAAAATAAATCAGCAAAGCCACAAACCGTGAGTTCCCCCCTCCTACCAAGTAAGAGTTTACGACTGCATATAAACGAATCTTTGAGATTAGTTAATTGTCGTGTCAGAAAAACATGTTTAGGTCTAAAAGTCTCGAAAACAACAAGCCGCCATATTTCACCCGACGCCCATCTGATTAGTGGACTGTGTTCACCGCTAATTTCTCCTGCGAAACGCTTGTAAATTTTTTTTTCCCCCTTCTGTTTATGGATTTTTGTTGACTTCTCGTGATAACCGATTAACTACTCGACTGTTTACTCGCATTAAAAAGTAAAAACAAAGAAACTCGACGCGTGTCTTCTAAAATGATTCGTCCCCTATTTTATTCGTTCGACTTCAGCTGTTAAGTCGAATTCGCGTCAAAAAAAAATAAGAAGAAAGACCCGAGAACTGTTTATCCCCTGGTAACGTGAACAGTTGCATCCATCATTCAGTTTCAGCGCTAAGATTACTAATTACTAAATTACCAATAACATTCGGCATTGTGCACAACTATGACGTACAAACCAGTGTCATTCGGCATTGTGCACAACTATGACGTACAAACCAGCGTCATTCGGCATTGTGCACAACCATGACGTACAAACCAGCGTCATTCGCCATTGTGCACAACCATGACCTACAAACCAGCGTCATTCGGCATTGTGCACAACCATGACGTACAAACCAGCGTCATTCGGCATTGTGCACAACCATGACCTACAAACCAGCGTCATTCGGCATTGTGCACAACTATGACGTACAAACCTGTGTCATTCGGCATTGTGCACAACTATGATGTACAAACCAGTGTCATTCGGCATTGTGCACAACCATGACGTACAAACCAGCGTCATTCGCCATTGTGCACAACCATGACCTACAAACCAGCGTCATTCGGCATTTTGCACAACCATGACCTACAAACCAGCGTCATTCGGCATTGTGCACAACCATGACGTACAAACCAGCGTCATTCGGCATTGTGCACAACCATGACCTACAAACCAGCGTCATTCGGCATTGTGCACAACCATGACGTACAAACCCGCGTCATTCGGCATTGTGCACAACTATGACGTACAAACCAGTGTCATTCGGCATTGTGCACAACTATGACGTACAAACCAGTGTCATTCGGCATTGTGCACAACTATGACACTCTAGACCTTTCTCGAGTTCCTGACCTTAGAGGAGCTGAGGTGTTAACTATATAGCTAACGAGCACCAGAACTTCATTTACTAAGATTCTCTTGAAGCTAACAGTACAGGTAAACTGTAAAAAACATGTTTTTACTTATTAAATTAAGTAATTTACGTCTGTTTATTCTTTAATTTTTTAGCAGTTTTGAAAAAGGAAGTGAATTTCTGTATGGAAAGAAGTTAGTTGTCTGAGCGGACTTATTTCTTTCCTAGGTGTTTGCACTTTTTGTCTTATATATAATACTGAATATCGTACATTAAGTTGACACTTTTAAGCAAATCCTTCTCTAAGTGGCACCAAGACTGCTCAAAACACACTGTCGGAAAACGTGGAGTAGATTTAGCCTTACTCAAATTTGTTTTGAGTCGCTGATAGAATAACACTGTTGCGAGACAGCAAGGTCTTCGTATTCTTGGCAGTGAATGTTTAGAAACAGCAGATTCTAAGCTGGCGACGCTGTCTTCATGTCGAGGACTGTAGTAGATACGTAACCCTGTGACGGGCTTATTATTGCCCAGTGACGAAAAGGCACACAAGACGGTATTTTCCAACATAAATTAGGTGGCGTGGTCTATCGCTACTAACGCACTATATAAGGGGCGTCACCGGAGTGGAAAGGAAGTCTACACGTGATCTTAACATCACGAATAAAACCGCTGTCTCAGATAGCATCATGGCGTCATTCCGTTTTACTTAATTCTTAATTATCTATCTAAAATTATCTATCCACACCCGACTGATTTAGACACCTGTCAGAGTAAGCGAATAATTAATCGGTGTGGTTACTATGAGAGATTTTTAGTTTATATAATGTTGACCTGTATATGGACCCGTTGGCGGCATTCTTCTGTGAAGGTGTTCGCTGTAATCGAGTTCACATCCGGGCTCTCTAGAGTCCAGGATACGAGGGAAGATAAAGGCTTCTCTCTTTAGGACATTTGTCGTTTAGACTTCGGAGAAATCTCTGCTCTTGAAGGAGACCCTGGGGAAGGAATGACTACAGAGCATCAGCGTGTATCTGGCCTCATTGAGAAAGTCATTACCGATTGGATGCTGTACCAGACTTCTACACGTACCACAGCACCACACTCATCACGCGTCACGTTGGAACTGAAGAATTGTCCTTCCCGTGTATTGGCCACACCTGCGTCCGATCATCTGATGCTGAAACTTTCACCCGTCAGCACGAAGCAACGGGCGCCAGCATCGTGAAGACTCCTTAACCACCGCATCACCGAAGTACTTTCGGCTCAAGTAGACGTTTGTAATAAGTGGTTTCCTTCCTCCCACTGTAGTCAAAGTTTACGAAGAGTTTGTGCAAACAGATGAAGTTTATCGACTTATCGAAGGTAGGGCCCCCCTTCTGACAGCACCCGCCATCGGCCATTCGGCGCTGGCTGCGTTAGCTAATCTTTCAGGCAGCCAGCCGATTTGAAGCGGACACGAGATGGCACAGCGACGCCAGGCACAGGTTGGTTTGACAAATCAGCCTCTCACGTCGACCTCAGTCACACGCCATCGTTTGAAGAGAAAAATACCCGTCAGGAGTAGTGAATGTCTTCGAAATTTTTATCGCACAAAATCCGCTGGCTGCAACTTCATTTTGCACAACACTGGTTCTGGTACCTGATGGGATGTCCTGCTCCGGTCGTCGGCGTTGAGGGGATCTCCGTAAATCGATATCTCTTGATAATTCATATCAACCTAATAAACAACCACGGTGGAGAGAGGCGAGAGAAGAGAGAGAGAGCGAGAGAGAAGAGAGAGAGAGAGAGAGAGAGAGAGAGGTGACGTCATACACAGAGAGATTACATAGAAACGACGTCACACAGAGAGATTACATAGAAATGACGTCATCACAGAGAGAGGTGACGTCATTACACAGAGATTACATAGAAATTACGTCATCACAGAGAGACTAGAGAGATGACGTCACTACACAGAGAGATTACATAGAAATGACGTCATCACAGAGAGACTAGAGAGATGACGTCACTACACAGAGAGATTACATAGAAATGACGTCATTACACAGAGATTACATAGAAATGACGTCATCACAGACAGACTAGAGAGATGACGTCAGTACAGATAAAGAGATGACGTCATTACACAGAGAGAGATTACATAAAAATGACGTCATCACAGAGGACTAGAGAGATGACGTCTGTACAGATAAAGAGAGATGACGTCATTACACAGAGAGAGATTAGATAGAAATGACGTCATTACAGAGAGAGAGAGAGAGAACACTTGACGACTGCGGAAGAGGTTTCGCCCTTATTAGCGACGGTGTTCCTGAAAACTACCACACGCTTCCGCAGTCTCAAGGATCTAAGCCGAAGATGGCTCGATATGTTGGTTTAAGCACCAGTAAGAAGTCCGGAAGAACTGGAGGCGGGAACCGAGACATTCGTGATTATCTGGGAGGGGTGGTTCGGAGATGCACAGAATTAGTGGGCAACTACAAGAAAGTTACAGCAACAAAAAAAGACAAGACCCGACTGGGTTGCTGGAGGAAGCTGAATGTCTTTACTGTCCCGAGATGAATTCCCCAATTTTTCCAAACTTAGTGTTTTGTGTATAGTTTTGGCGCTACTCTCCATTATTTAGATGCCGACAGTTTCTGCGGTTATTAACCGCGTAATCGCAAGAGAGAAGAAACAGGAGCGCCGCGGAGCCGTTCTGTAGCGTTACCGACCGCTTTCTATCTGCATATCTTTCAAAAACTTTCCAACGGCCTTTAAGAGACTGTCACGAGAGACGGGGCTAACGAGGGGCGCTTTAATTCCGCGATCAGGGATGCTCGTTTCGTCGTGGTAAGTTGGCATCAGCCGCGATAAGCTCTTTAAGTAAGGCCTTCGAGAATAACAGAGGCATCAACGTTCTCCACTATAGGGCGTGCATCTCGCCAAATCTTATGGGATGGCGCCGTAATCGGCATTCCTTCGAGTGAGAGTAGCCGGTCGTCGAGCAGACTGGCCCTTCTGACCGCACGCACCGCTAGCCGGAAGCCGGAAGCCGTTATTTCCACCGAATGGCCTGATGGGGGCCGCGGGAAGATCCACACCCCGCGCCTGCCGGAAAGAAAACTAAAAACAACGCCAGAGTCTTTTTTTTTTCTTCTAAAGAAACTTTGACAGTCTCGCAGAAGGTCGACTTAATTCTGGTATTAGCCGGAAGGGCCGGGGTTCCGTCTAAAGAACCAAGGGACTCGCACGCGGTTTGCCCGTCTGCGTTCAGATCGGCGAAAATGCCACGGAAGTTCCAACCGACCGCGCACGCGCGAGAAGACGAAACTCTCGCGAACTCATTCGCCATCTTTCTTCCACATCGCGAACGCGCCTTCGCTCGGGAAAATTAGGAAAACAAACAACCATTTTACGCGGCTAATTCCTCCCACTAACGTCACCAGACAGCATCCGCCCCCCCCCAAATTTTCCATCCGATGTCATACCGCACGAGAATATCTCGACATTCGAAATTCGCTGGATTATGGTCTTCATTAACCCTCCCCCCACAGAGAAGTCCGGTCTCTGGAACTCGCCAGACCCTGAGCTTCTCTCTGTATATAGAGTCAGATGTTCCGGGATCTCATTGATCGAAGACGTTATTCATTATAAATTGCTAATATAAAACTCTATCCAGCCGTCATACCGTACTCATTTTTTGCTTTTCAATCGCATAGTTGCATTTCTTTCCCCCAGACAATAGATTTGCCCTTTGAAGCGTTAGAATCTGTTAATAATTCACAGACTGTTCCAGGTTTCGTCAAATAATAATAATAATAAACTGCTTCATTGTAATCTGAGTGCTTATCACCGTGGAAGCAGTGCTATGGAGCTTTGTTTTTCAATATTCGGTAAATTTTATATGACTAGAAAATATGGAAGGACATATTACGTGTAGATATCAAGAAATTGTAACAATTAGACATTTTTAAATACTTACAATTATTTGAAAATTAACGGCAAGTATATTTTATTAAAATTAGGTATGCTATTGTAGTTGTTCTATTGTGCAAATCCTTGGTTTCTCTACATTTTGAATAGGCTGGGCTGCAGTGTTTCATTGAAACAGATTGCTGTTCTATTAAAGTTTAGCATAGATTAACTAGAATGCAGCTAAAAAGATTTGGAATACGCTAGACGATTAAAATATTAGGTCTCCCAAATTTGATTTTTAAATGTAGGAGATCTAATATGGGTTTCAAAATATATAGCAGTTTTAAATTGGCGAACAGGGATAAACTGTTTCCCGATGTCTCCAGTTACTAGAGGTCACAATTACAAATTAGCTAAGATTGCGGGATAGTTAGATATCAGAAAATGTTTAGTAATGGAGTTATTAGGGTGGAATAAATTACCGACGAGTGAAGTTAAGGATGCGGGTATTCATTGGTTTAAGGAAACCTCTACATATTTCTTATTGGCTGTTTGCCTTCTTACGTGCTCACCAATAGGATAGTTAAGCAAACAGATAGAAGGATGTCTTGTTGGAACGTGCCAAATGACCGAGGATTCTCTGTTTTACTTACACGAACTTTCTAGCAGTCATCTGTAGATATGTGGACTCACAAATCGATGTTTGCACGAAATACAGAATATTTCATTGTCGAGTCCGCAGTTTTCGCCACAAGTATATGATGTAATTGTAAAATTCAACATCACAGTGCTTTTCCATTCTGAAACTGATGATGTAATGTCAGATATACGTTTTGCTTGACGTAATATTTTGTATAAATTAATTTAATGTGCAACTGTTCCTCCTCTGCCAATGTTAAGGAATTTGTGAGATGTGGTTACTGAGGTCAGAAAAATGTGTTCCTGGCCGATCCGACCAGAAGCCCTAGCAGAAAATATAACGGATCACCTTTTCTTAAAAAAGAGTCGTTCTTATGCGTGTGTCCAGAGAGAGAGAGAGAGAGAGAGAGAGAGAGAGAGAGAGAGAGAGAGAGAGAGAGAGAGAGAGAGAGAGAGAGAGAGAGAGAGAGAGAGAGGAGAGAGAGAGATAGAGAGAGAGAGATAGAGAGAGAGAGAGAGAGAGAGAGGAGAGAGAGAGAGAGAGAGAGAGAGAGAGAGAGAGAGAGAGAGAGAGAGAACAGAGAGATGACGTCACTAGAGAGAGAGATGAAGAGAGATGGAGAGAGAGAGATGACATCACTAGAGAGAGAGAGAGAGCGAGAGAGAGAGAGAGCGAGAGAGAGAGAGAGAGGAGAGAGAGAGAGAGAGAGAGAGAGAGAGATGAAGAGAGATGGAGAGAGAGAGAGAGAGAGCGAGAGAGAGAGAGATGACATCACTAGAGAGAGAGATGACATCACTAGAGAGAGAGATGAAGAGAGATGGAGAGAGAGAGAGAGAGGAGAGAGAGAGAGAAGGAGAGAGAGAAATTCCGTTCCGCTCGAGCGCTCTCAGCCCTTTGATGTAGGAGGGGCTGATTGTGACGTTACGTCATATTCACACCCGATCTGTAAAAGAGGATTAAACAGGCAATAAAACATGGAAGAAGAAACAGTTCAGCTCCTTTATAGGGGAGTTCTCTCGCACTTTGCCCTGCAGGCGTGAAATCGAAATTTAAAGCGTGATGAGATATTAGAAATAGCTTAGAACGAATTCTTCAAAATGCTTCTGGGTCTCATGCATTCAGAAAATGCAGTAAAAAAAATGGTATTATGTTTACAGTGTGGATGTGAGACCATCGGTGGGGAATCTCGTGGTTTCCGAGCTAAGTTCAGGGGTCGCCGAAGAACCCATTACTAACCATTATTTACAGCTAACGATGGCTAAGTTGGGCCAATAAAATTGGCCAGAGATACAGCAGCGTCCGATGGTGAGAGGTAATGGAATTTAGTGTTATAATCATAAATGAAGGGTACAAATTGTCCGGGATGATAAGTTGGAAGCATTTTGGAAGAACAAACTCATCAATAAACATTCCCCCCCAATAATCTTAGGTAAGTCACCGGGGTCACTCGCCACCATTTTGATTGATAAACCAAAACAAGACCGGGAAACGCACACAAAAAACCGCTAAATGATGAAGTGGGTTCTTCTACTCCAGCATAAAACTGTTTGATTTGATTATTATAATGGAGATAAGTGCCCCATCGTAGATCGATAATCGGAAATAAGGGAAGCACTTGACGGCGATTAGCAAAAGTAAAAAAAAGGAAAATTAAAGATGCAGCGCGAGAGCAGAAAAAGTGAAAGTAATCTGGGGAAAAGAAAGAAAAATTAGACAATAGTAACGAGGATAACAACACAAAAAACAGAGACAAAGGATATATATATATATATTATATAGCAATTTAAAAAACAACAACAACAACAGAAAACAAGGTTACAAAACGAGAAACTTCTCCACACAATAACAGACCTACCACGAGAGGAGAGTTCACCGCCCCCTGGTGGCGCATTGCGACCGCCAGCCAGGACAGGACTTAATGGTCCCCGGTTGAGGTCTGAATACTTTCAGTGATAAGTAGGAGAGCGAATTAATTCGTTTTAAGGCCGGAAGCCAATTTACTAAGCTAGAAATGCGCCTCGGGCTGGATAGTATATCTAGACAGTAATTTCATGATGAAAGAAATGTAAATCCGATAGTTAAAAATAGCCTCTTCCCGAAAATAATTATTCGTAGTTTTGCAATTTTGGCTGTAGGAGGGTAACAAACGCTCTCCCCCCCCCATCACCTTTTCTTCTGTGATGAGTGATGACGCTATTGCGGAAGGGAAGACTTTCGTGTCTCCCTGACTTGAAGAGCTTTGCCAGAGAGATAGGTAGAAGGGAGGAAACCAGACCGCTTGAGAGAGACGTGTAGGTGGGAGAATTCGACCAGTGTCCCTGAATTATGATAAAGTGAAGCCCCCAGGGTGGCAAATACCCGACTGGAAGGTACGACCGTGGACCCAAAACTAAAATAATCGAAGGGCTCAGTGCAGTAGTGGCTGACCATTCAGCAGCATTGTCAAACGAGCTTTTATTTCTATGCATTCTCAAAACAGCTGAGATCAGCTGTTTATTCTGTCCGCGGAGTACAGTTAAAGTTTGAAAGATCCGGTGTTTCCTCCCTCCTTCTTAACTTCTGTGGTTTGCTGATGTGTATGATTTTAATATGCCGGGCTCGTTCAAGACAAACTTGTACTGATGTAATGCCATAGAGTGATAAAAGAGGTCAATTTAACGATGGACAGACAACATATTTAATTTCGGGGAGAATACAATGTTTAGATTTTGTAATCCAGGAAGTTTGATTCTTATCTTCTCTGTTTTCTTTTGGACTTCGGACTGGCAAAGCATTCGTTAATGGCACCACTTCCGTCCGTATTCCTTATCAAACACCCTAACAGGAGGAACGGGCTAAACAGTATACTGCTAAAACCAGGTTGTTTTCGTATTTCGATAAAGTGACATACCCAACGGGTTTCGTAGATGCTATACATTTATATTCTTTCCATGCCTAATCAGATAGAATATATATATATATATATATCCCTGGAGTATTGCCAAAGTCTACCTTGCTCATCAGTATGGTGAGGTATCGTGTTTTTGTTTTTATTTTTCTTCTTCCGGATATTCTTCCATTCGATGGTCTCGCGTCGGTAGCGTGCTGGCACGGATATCGGCTACAGGAGCGGAATGGTAAAAGACAAAAAAGAAGATGTTTTTCTTAAACAAAGGGCATTAAGCGAAATAATACAGAAGGCCTACAAAATCTTTCAGGAAACCAAGCAAATAAATAACAGTCTCCCTCAAGGGAAGTTTGTTTGTTTTGCTGACATTGTTATATAGTAGTTTAATCTCAAGTTTTCCACATTATCTTCTGTCTTTAACTAAATATAGCAGAGCTGGTTTTTAGCGCGGTCTCCGTCTCCGAAATCGCTAAACAGACAAGATGTCGGCAGCCATATCAACTCGAAGCGAGTTGACGCTCAGAAGTAGGATTGGGAGGTTCCTCCACACCACGAGGCTTCGTGACCTTTACACAAGCCGGGCTCATGGACGGTTACCGGTTCTCGACGTCACGTTTACCTCTTTGATCCTGCATTCGCTTTTCTTGATCTTATCGCTTTGGCGAAGCTCATTAAAGACAGTTCTTTTCTCTCTTTTTTCTTTTAGTAGGAATTTTTTTAATAGTTTCGGCGGTTATCGATGGAGAAAATAACAAATATCGGATTTAGAAAAAATGTCCATTTCTGGCCTCCATAACTACTGCGATATTCCACTGCCCGCGTGAAACGCCACGGGAGTCGAGCTGGCCGAGCTTCCTACCAGGTGAGTGCGCGTGGTGTCGGATGGCGGCGGACCGATAAATGGATATCGGGACTGTTAGGGCAAAAACACAGATCGATCGTCTCCCAGCACAACAAACCGCTGTAAAAGTCTGCCTGAAGGGGAACTCGCTAAACGACTTGGGGCATCCAAGCAACGCTCCGAGAGAGAGGAGGGGGGAGAGAGAGATAGAGAGAGAGAGAGAGAGAGAGAGAGAGAGAGAGAGAGAGAGAGAGAGATAGAGGGGGGAGAGGAAGAGAGAGAGATGTCGTCATTACAGAGAGAGAGAGAGAGAGAGAGAGAGATAGAGAGATAGAGAACAGTAACAGTGACCGGAACAAACGGTAATAGGGAAGGTACAGGGCGAGAAGAGGGAGCAGGGGGTCACGACTAAAGACAGGGGTCTAGTGTGTTAAACCGGGCTTCAGGAATTACAGCAGGTGAAATGAACTAAATGGCGGCGCGATTCTGCGAGAGTAGCTGCTAAAAGGGGCTTCGGATGAATCTGAAGTCTCACTCCGAGCGATGTTATTTGGAAATGTCGAGTCGTTTAGTTCGATGTGTGGCAAGTTTCTTTAGCGAGCGGTTGGTATATGGTTAAGTCTGGGCAACACGGCGGGCTTCTTGTTGGGGAGGGCGCGGGGAAGTTATGCACTCTCCGATATACAGTTTCTCGGTCAAGACGACGTCTTCCGACAGCTCACTAATTAGGAAAGCCATCATCGCCGCACTCAACAGATTTGATCGTCTTTCGAAGGTTCGTAGAATGAAGTAAACGGAAGTGAGAACTCACCAGAGATAGATTTCTGCATCACGAATGTTCCAACTCCACTGAACAAAATGCCAGGAGTCTGTAAAGTCGCCACAAGGGTTAGAAGTAAATAATGCGATGAATCTAAAGATTTAAGGTATCAAATATTTAAATGGCCAGTGTGCGTAATTCGTTTAGGCGTTAAGTTAATAGCTGATAAAGTGAAATTCAATTCCGAATTTTGTGAATTTTTTTGTTGTTGCAGAGCTTACATTTTAAGCATCTGAGTGGCGACGAGCAGATAATCGAATATACCTGTCACTAATCCTTCTCGGGTCTATAATTCGAAATGCCAGATCAGTTGGACCAACTTTACGCGAATTCTTCAATATCTCTCTTACCAGCAACAAACCATTCTCAGTTCATACTGAGGTGTCTACAAACAAACCCAGGTAAAAAGAAAGCAACAACACAACACCGGTTTTGCAGGTTTTAATTTTGAATATTAATTTCTATTATGTGTGATTTAACCCCGGGGCGGCCGTTGTCTATCTTCCGACCAGATGAAGCGGCGAGCGTGACTTTCCTGTTCTTGATGCTCGGTCGGAGAGGAGGAGTCGATGCGCTGTGACTAGCTCTTTATCGATGAGACCCGGCTTACATCTTCGAGAATCCTGTGCGTGACATCAAGTAGCCGGCCATCCGACTCTTCCCTGCAGGCAGGAGAGTTGTGATCCTTGCCCCCAAGTCAACGCGGTTTACCTTTCCCGATCCCCAGGGGATGAAACGGGTTAAACACAATTTGCTTTTTCCTTCCGCTTGTTTACACTGGTCCGTGTATGGGGCCTTAAGGGACCTAATAGTCCATGCGCAATCTTTTGTTCTATAGTGTAAAAACCCATACCCGTCCTTTACAACGGATCTCTCTTGTTTGCCAGATATCCGAAGTCTAAGAACGCTTCGGCTCAACGCGGTAGTCATGGGAACTATTCTTTCGGTATACGCCACAGAGCCTCGATTTCGATCGTGTCACTTCATCGAAAAATGGACATAATTAGCGCTCGGATCTACGCAATACACGATCCGCACTTTTAGAAAATATTGCAAGTTATTTTTTTAAGTTAATAATCAGATAATTCTTCTTTTTTTTTTTTCAAATTAGAATAGGCAGACAATCAGATACATGAGAGCCTGGGAATGTTTGTGGTTGGTAGAGTCTCTGGTTAGCTTTCAATTTCACTCAAGCCGAGCATCTCTCAGCCTCTACCGCAGGAAAACGGTTAATATCTGGTAATGTCCACCACCCCTTCCACTTCCCGGCGCTACGCCAGGGACCCCGAGCAGAATTATCCCGCGGTCGAGAGAAAACACACGGTCGTGTCCATGCTTAAAGTAAATTTGCTCACGTTTGCGGCAGCCATCTTTAAAAGCCGCTACGGATTGCAGGCCGAACGCGCAGAAATACCCGGACACAAGCCGAAGAGCGCCAGCTACGACATGACGTCAGGTCTCCCCCGAGCCGGTGGTCAAGATGTCGGTAACAGTCCCGGATAAGGTCCCCTTGTCAGCCTCACCGGTGCCTCTTAGCGATTACGAACGGTTCCAGCGGTCTTCCTGTCTGATTCCTACACGGGGATCACCAGGTGTTCCTTGCAGTTTTAATTAAAGGGCTCAACCTTTCAACTGCAAACAGTTCTCACCTCGGTGCGCACGCGCAACAGATAATCACCAGGCCTCGCACCACCCGGAGAGGTCGCTTTCTTTCTTCTTTTTCTTTAACTTATACGATCGTTTCTCCATCTCGCCCGTCTAACTTCTAATGCTTGATAGGCTTCTGCCGTCTTAGAAAAATCCATTAAACATTCCCCACCCCCCGATTGTCCCGGCAGAACTGCATTCTGTTTGTCGGAAATGATATCGCCAGACGGATCGTTATAGCACAAACTCCGGATCGGTTTTAGCGCTAATAGATTTGTTTGGAAGAAAGAAAAGGGAGAGAAACAGCGAAAGGGAAAATATATCAGGAGAGAGAACAGAGAGAGAGAGAGAGAGAGAGAGAGAGAGAGAGAGAGAGAGAGAGAGAGAGAGAAGAGAGAGAGAGGAGAGAAGATTATGATGGATGGATAGAGAGAGAGAGGGAGAGAGGAGATAGAGAGAGAGTAGAGAGAGAGAGAGAGAGAGAGAGGGAGCGGGAGAGAGAGATGGATGGATAGAGAGAGAGAGGAGAGAGGGAGGGAGAGGGGAGAGATGGATGGATAGAGAGAGAGAGAGAGGGAGGTCGAGGGAGGAGATGGATGGAGAGAGAGAGAGAGAGAGAGAGAGAAGAGAGAGAGAGAGAGAGAGAGTGGAGAGAGAGAGAGAGAGAGAGAGAGAGAGAGAGAGAGAGAGGAGAGAGATGGAGAGGAGAGAGAGAGAGAGAGAGAGAGTAGAGAGAGAGAGAGAGAGAGAGAGATGGAGAGAGAGAGAGAGCCAATACAGATTTCTGAGCCCTTTGTTCGACACAACATCTGCGTGTCTCTGTTACAGTTACCTGGGGCGATGTAGACAAAGAGAACGCGGGCCATAGGTGTGAGTAATTAAATAGCAGGATACACGGGGGAACTCGTTATCTTCAGGGCAAACAGCTGGGGAAACGAGAGAGAAGTGATCTCCAGTCAGCTCCCTTTGCCATTAACCGAATAAATTAATCCAGCGGGAGGGTAAAGCTCGTGGAGGGGTGCGGGGTGGGTGGGTTTCAATCGGGAAAACCTACACATATCTCACTGAAATTCGAGGGAGAAAAACCCCACAGCCGGTCGGTCGGTCCCAACTCGCGACATCCGACATCTTCGCACCCCGGTTACCATGGAAACGGCTATATTTAGCAAAATATGTGGAGGGGTGGGGAGAGAGAAAAGAATAATAACTGTTCGTTTTTTGACGAGACCCCCCCCCCTGACCTGACCGGTCGTCATCCGCCCTGGATTACCTTTGGAAAGTGAAAAAAATTGCAATCAGTTAATTAGTACGTTGACTGTAAACTGTATTTCTCGGTCTCGCGTGATCTCGCGGATGTTCTCGTCGCCCGCCAGCCTCTTGCGTTCGTGACGGAGATTCTTCTCCCTGCCAAAAGGAAAGGAAGAAATTAGAAATCTGAAAAATTTCGTTCTCAAACAAACAAAAAAAAAAGAGAGAGAGAGAAAGAAAACAGCCCCCGAAATTCCATTTTCTGATCAATCACCGCCATTGAAGCTTGCGAGTCATAGTCAACTCCTATGGCGGCGTGGTGGTTTGGTGGGTAGCCTGCTGGCCTGCCAAGGTCCGAGGACCCGAGTTGGCGTAGGAGCGGCTCGTATTGCCAAACCTCCTCGAGATGCTTTCTTCTCTTTTCTTTAGCAGCGGGGACCCCCCCCCCCCCACACACCTGAAAATGAAGGGATCTAGTAGGAACTTTCCTGTCAAAGTCGGAAGTTCCGGCTCCCCCCCCCCGGCGCAGGATTTGCAACCTTTCGTGGTTCATAACCGCGCCCTTTTCAGCTGGATTGTCTCCCTTCCCTCCTAGATGTCGGTGTTCGCCGGCAGAAACACTGAAAGGACCCGATCGGGGAAAGCGCTATATGAGAGTGGCGGGAATTTGGCGCAGCGCCGGAAACTCGTGCCCGGAACCCGTATGCCCTGCCCTCAGCCGTCCGACTGAAACCTGCTTCCCGCGCCGCAGACTCGTTCTGAAGAGTCCACTCACGAAATACCAGACTAAAGACATGAACAACGATGTCAGGTTCTTACCAGACTTACCACCAGGCACCGAGAACGCGAACCTAGTATAGATGCTTGGCGGGTTCGATAACGCAAAGAATGAGACCATTTGTCTGTGTACGGTGAACCGATCTATCCGTTTGTTCGCTCACCCAATACAATTTTTAAAAACCAAAACGCACTCTGAACTCCCCCATTCCAAAAAATCCGAAATCTAGTCGACCCCATCCTCCGACTCTTGCTTCTGCACCAACCGAAATAGCGTCTTCCGCTCCCCCGCAGTACCGTTACATCCAGCAGAATATTAAAGCGTTAAGACCTAAGTTATTCCGTTAACATTTAATCAAATCTGGGGAAACCGGAATTTTTGGCGTTATTATAGAAAGCATGTTTTATAAAATCTACTCCAATTATATTGTCTTCTTTTTTATTTGAAGGCCAAACAGAGAAACCTTGTAAATCCCAAATGTTCATAACTTTTACCTTTCTGTGTATGTCTCGAAATCTCGCTTTGTATACGCGGGTGATTGGAAGTTAATTTTGATTCTGACATCTAATCATTCCAAGCGAGGGCCGGATAAAACTGTCACAGCAGATCGATGAAGGGTTATGTGAGCGGCGTGACAATGAAGCCTTTCTATAACTGTGTGTGTCTAATTAGAAAACCGGTCACGGAATAACCCGGGTAAATCGTTAAGCCTACATCTTTGTGGCTACTTTGGTACTGTGGCAGTTGTGCGCAGCTTTTCAGAATTGCTCGAAGGGGTTCGGTTCAGCCGGGTTGTCTCCTAGCGGTTTAAGAGAGTTTAAACTCTGTTTCCGTCGGGAACGACCGCAGAGAGGAACGGCCGTTGGAAGCAAGACCGCCCAGTTCCTTGGTCTTTATCTTTCCTGAAACAGCTGCGCCATCTTTCTGCTGATGAACTAATGATTCTAGATGCCGCGGGCTGTTCCTGGGGTCTCCTCCCTTTGCTATTTCACCAAGGTTCCTTGAAACCAAAAGTGTTTCTACCCCTTTTTTATGTTAACGTTGGGGGTGGGTATATATATATATATATGAACTAATTATTCATTAAGAGAGAGAAAGTAACTTTGGAAAACCAAAGCATATTCGCGAAATTGAATTTGCAGAGTACTAGCGCCAAACCTTCAAGACTGGTTACCATTACGGCGATGCTATTTCAGCTGAGTTTCCTTCGAATGTCTCTAGGTTAACTTCGATAATCCGAATACAATGATAAACAAGGGCAGCTTTGATTGTCTTACTGATGATGCGGTCAGTGAAGGCTAATAGATATTATAGATAATTTATCGTCCTGTCTTTGTCAGCGTCCAGGGGCACAATTCGAACAATACTGTCTATTTGGGCGAAGTAGTGCTTTAGGAAGAATCTATCACAACACCGGTGTACCCAGGGGTTCTGGCCAATCAGACCTACAGCTGTTGAACACACCTTTGGTAAGTTTTCCGCGGTCCGCTGAATAAAAAGACAGTTATCCTTCTTCTCCAGGAAGAAAAAGTTTTTTAAAAAAAACGTATTTTGTTTTCGCAACTGATCCCGAGACGACGAAAGAGTCTAGAGAAGCAATCTCTTAATTCCTCAGTGTTTGGGAAGAGCGAAGGAGTTCAGACTGATGAGGAATACAGTAAGTATCGGGGAGAGATATCGCGCGTGTCCAGACTGATGAACCGAAGAATCTCTCGATCGAAGCCACACGGGGGACAATATTCTTCCTTGCCCGTTGTCCACGGACGGAATAACGATAGTCAATAACTATTCCGTTTTCCGGATGATATCATTTATCGCTTAATAAGAATACCTTCACCTTATGGAGAATTTCTGTTGTTGAATATCTTTCATAAATCGATGCGAGGTTCACTCCGTTGCCGGAATATATCTTTCAAAGAAGGTCGATGCTCACGTGCGCCAGGTTGTTATTTCACGTGTCTCCCTTCGTTATGCTCTTCTTCTTCTGCGGTGAAAGGGCCCGGGGGGGGGGACGAAAGTCGGCTGATCGATATCCCCTGTTCGTC
The DNA here is from genome assembly GCA_018389105.1 of Nautilus pompilius. Taxonomy (NCBI): domain Eukaryota; kingdom Metazoa; phylum Mollusca; class Cephalopoda; order Nautilida; family Nautilidae; genus Nautilus; species Nautilus pompilius. Next base: position 49,504 of record JACATO010002199.1, on the reverse strand, counting down.
TCGCTTCAATCGGAAAGGAAAAAAAATATCGATTTCGCTTCTATTTTTTTATTTTTTTAAATCTGGAAACAAACGCGGAAGTAGTTTTCTAGAGCAGCCACCATTGTTAATTGGCCGGGCCTTTGTTGCTCCATCCCTTTGCTGCGCTGAGCGGCGGCGGCGAGGGTCGACACAACGTAAGACAAAGGCAAAGAGCGAGGCGACCTCTACGTCGGCCACGACGTTCGGGTGACACCGAGATGTTCGGCCTCGTTCTGAACGGCCCGCGCCGCCATCAATTAGGACTATTTCGGTCTGTTCGCTTTCCCTCATTCGGCATCAGTCGTCGCGGGCCGCTGGTGCCCGCCGCAGCAGATGATGGCTTCTGCTCGGTCTGTCTGCCCGAGTTGGGTGCGGCGGAGCGGTAAAATGCTCCTGTCCGTGTGCTTATCGGCCTGGAGGGGCGAGCAGCAGCAGCCTTCACACCTATCGGAGGAGCCCTGGTCGGCATTCTGGCGAATCTATTCTTTTCTTGTCTGGACCACGAGCAGAGCCACCCGCGGGAAACCCCTTCCAGCCCCTGCTATTTCACTTCGAAGCGTCTGCACCGATGCGGAGGCAAATTCCGCCCATCGGCGCAGTTATCTCCCCATTCACGCGCGCTCTCTTTTCCCCCTTCCGTCCCATTACTTTGTTTTGTTGTTGTTATTGTTGTTTTTTTCCAGTCGACTTCTTTCGAAGGAAACCCCTTGCCCAAATCTCTGTAGTAATGAATTAAAGTCGGAACCCGACTCTATTTATATCCCGCGGAAAGAAATATCTAAGAAGAAGCCAGAGTAGACCAGACAACTGGATAGTCAACTTTCACGTGTCATACCTGTCTGCCATTTTTACTGCGTGGCTCTGCCTCTTCGTCAGCATTCCACACTTTCAGTAAACCAGTTAGAAGCAACAACAGCCTCCCCCTTTTTTTCAGCGCGCACCCATAACAAACTCGACATTCTAAAGTGCAAACATCTAATCATTTCAAAGCAGAGGAGAGGAATTAATACGTGCAAAATGAAATTGTTCTCCATAAAAATGTCGACGTCTCTTTGCTGGACTATAGCCAAGCTTTATCATCCCCTAGCAACTCAATTCCGAAAAGAGTTTGTTAGACCGACATACGTTCATTCACGAACCGTGAATTATCAAGGAAATCCTCACTGCCCCTATATGTACACACACACACACGCACACACACACACACATATATATATATAAAGGAAAAAAAAACAGATAAACCCAATAGAGTAATATGCATAACTATTAGGTACAACCGAACACCATACAGCACTATATACAATAAACCGAAAATCATACAGCACCTCGCACAAATATGACGTCAACAGAAAGGCATACAGCACCTCGCACAAGTATGACGTCAACAGAAAGGTATACAGCACCTCGCACAAGTATGACGAGCAACAAAGTTTGTTGCAAATTTAACAGTAAAAAGATCCCCTTTTCTATTCAGACGGAAATGCACCCTTTTTTTAAAAAATAGATTCTTGAGGTCTGCGCGTTCTCGGCGTTACAATTTACTTTATTTTCGCCAGACAGAAGGCGTTTTACGAAGCAGTGGCCACACGGGGTGGTTTTAGCTGCATCTTTAAACGTGACGTTCCGAGCTGCGCATGCTCGAGGGTCGGCTGTGAAGAGGATCGCGGCAGTATCCCCCTAACGTCCGTGCAGAACAGAACCGACCGAGAAACTCGCTAGGGGACGGAGAAGATGAAAAAGCTAACGATGTTTACTGTTGGAAACGTTAGGGATAAGATAACCGTTTTGAACATCAGATCCGAGGGACGACAAAATGTAAAGTAGATCGACCAAAGAAGTAATGGAAGGCTCATTCCAAAACGTTACTGTGCGGGCGTGAGAAGAAGTAACGAATAGAAAACTCTGCTGTGCGTACATGAGAAATACTTTCGTTTGATGTGTTACAGGTTTTAGTAAAAGAAACGAAAGCAGAGAGTGCTTTGAAACGGTGTCTCCGATCAGCCTCCGTGACATAAGCCGAACTCTTCACCACATCTCCTGGGATTGCCTCGTTTTCCCTGAATTCCGAATGACTAGAGCCAGATTCCCTTCTTTAAGGTGAATAAATTCAACCTTGCTTTCCTGAGAGTCGGACAGGTGCTTGGTGCGACCAAGATTGATGTTCTGTTGAGGGTAAAATGCTAGAGACCACAAAATAATAATAATAATATAATAATAATAATAATACTAATAATAATTTAGTTTTCTATGATGGGACCTGGTAGGCCTAGTCTTGGACGATCTCGTGGTAATCGTTTCACCTTCGTGGACGTTAGTACAAAAGCCCCTTATGGAAGATTAATTGTTTCAAAAGGAAGGTATCCGTATTCCACGGGCCCACGAGACCATTCCTGTAGTACATCAAGCGTGATGGAAAAGTGGAATGTACTGCCACAAGATTCCATTCAACATCTGGCGAACAGTACGAGACAGATCTGCGATGGTGTAGTGCAAGTCGCGGACGCTCACGGAGATCATGTAGCTTGAAGGTGTGTAGCTCGGGACTGGTAGCTGCCATTATGACGTCACTAAATACATTAAGCAGTCTTCAGATATATCGCGCAAAATGCAACCTTCACGGAAAATGTTGCGGTCAATTTTTGAGCCTTGTGCAAATATTCAATCCTCATTGCTTTTGTACGGCTTATACCGCAATATCCACCCACTGTTCTGATCAGTGTATTTATTTAAAGCGACGCAAAGAAAAAAAACGTTTCCATAACAGAATTAAAAAAAGAAAAAATTCAAAATCAAAGAAACCTATAACAGCAAGAATATCGAGACTTCAAACATATTCCTGCGAACCGTGGTTCAAAACGCTTTTCAATGTAGCAAAGGTCTAACCGATAAAAAGGCTCCACGAAAGTTTCTGTTTCTGGTATTGCATTAATGCACGGCCGACATCCGGCATTATCTGGCGCCGTCACGTGATCGCCACGATGCGCGCACGACAACACGTGACGTAGCAGAGGATCAGACTTGATCATTAGTAGAAAATCAATAAATCTCTAGGTGCTTGTCTCGGGGTTGCATCATAATAGTAATTCGAATGCCCACAGCTAAGTAAAACACCGTATGCTTTTTTTTTTTTTTAAATGGTAAATAAATTTTTTTAAAAAAAATTTTAATACTTCTTTTCCATAGATGTAAATCTCGTGTTATTAATTTAAAATAAATTCCGCTTAATTTTGGAATACCATGGATCTATTCACAGAAAATCGCAGAATTTTAAAATCCCACGAAAGTGTATTACTATCTGTCATATTCCGTCGCATTATCCTTCCCTCTACTTATGACGTCATCGTTCGATGGCGTAGGAAATCGATCCACACCACCCGTGAATGGTTTCACTCGGGCTAATTTCTCTCCCTTTAATTTCCTCTGACAAAGAGAAATAAAGATGTAAATTAATCGACCGCTGCAGGAATCCAATTTAAAATGGCAGTAAATTGTAATTAAAAAATAAAAAAAAATCGGATATTTGAAACATCTTTCACCAGTAATTTGTTACTGTTGTCGTTTAAGTGACGCGGGTTATCTGTTCGGTGTCCAGGAAAAAGAGGATCGCATTATCGGGGTTTACAACTAACCGTATAAAGGCGGTGATGTGTTTTCGGATAGGGGCCGAAGGGCGTTCACACTTAGAAACGAAGGCATGATCACTTTAGTGCTAAACGAGATTTAAAATCTCGATACAAGTACAGCTGGTTTTAGAATTAGTTATTTAGTAGCGGGCGGAGTTAACCTTACACCGGATAACAAAAATGGAAGCTACACGAAAGGCAGATCTGGACTGCTCGCAGACGGGGGGGGGGGGCTTCGACGGACAAGAGGCTATGATCCCTGTACCCTTTGTTAGGCGCCCTTACGCTGTAACATTATTTGTGTTAACGTTAACATACATGGGGGAACTGACGAAGGTTGGGGAGGTGGGCATAAAAATCGAACAGCCCAGACAAGTGGCAGAGTTTAACTACCTAGGGATTGCTTTCTTGGTAAAGATGGTGCCGCGGGCAGCGAAATAGAAGTTTCAATCGGTCTCCCTACAACCACCGAAGCTAATGTACGAGAACATTTCCCCACCGACACTATGCTACCAGTGTCAGATCTTGGCGCCGGGCAGATCAAACTTTATTTTAGTATCTTTTCTCGTCATTAAGCATCATTTTATGGATCCTCAGTTTTCAGAATGTCTTTCCTGTATCTCCTTTCTGCAGCACACCTGCTCGGAACCCTTACTTTCTCAGCGTTTTCAGCTCGAACATCGAGCTCCCCTATCGTGATAATTTTATGGAAATCGAAACACGTCGTGACGAGAAAACCTGGAACCGATTTTCACGGATCCTAACTAGTCATAGGTTTTCTGGAGATCTATTTTCCTTTTCAACGCCATATTTCTCATCCTTGGCTTAACGATGTTATTCTGTGGATTTTTGTATCTTAGACGTCATTTGCACACTTCTCTAACGCGTTTCGACGGAGCCCTGTTTCTTAAAATGGTAATGAAGATTCCCTGTTTCTTAAAATGGTAATGAAGATTCCCTGTTTCTTAAAATGGTAATGAAGATTCCCTGTTTCTTAAAATGGTAATGAAGATTCCCTGTTTCTTAAAATGGTAATGAAGATTCCCTGTTTCTTAAAATGGTAATGAAGATTCCCTGTTTCTTAAAATGGTAATGAAGATTCCCTGTTTCTTAAAATGGTAATGAAGATTCCTTTTTTCTTAAAATGGTAATGAAGATTCCTGCTTCTTAAAATGGTAATGAAGATTCCCTGCTTCTTAAAATGGTAATGAAGATTCCCTGTTTCTTAAACTTTATCTTGTGGATCTTTGCGTTATAAAATTTAATTCATGAACCTAGCCGTTAAACCTTGTTTTTTTTTTATTTAAAGAAACGAATAATACTCATCCCTTAAGCGTTTTATCCAAAAGAGTACATAATTATCCAACAGTGTAATATTCTCCGGGTAAGCGAGATGGAGGCCAGTAATTCCTACCCAGACGTATAGAGAGGCCATCATAATCGGCGTTCTGCATGTCGATTACATTCGCGCGTATGACGTCAGCGGCGACCAACTACAGTCACGTCTACACACCACGTGACGTCGATCATGGACTCGTGCATGAGTTTAATGAAGAATTACCGGCGCCCTGACAACTGACCCTTGCGACAGCTGGCTCCGTCTCTCTTACAGATTGTTCTAAAAAAAAAGGTTTACCTATGTAAACGTTTGTTTTAATATATGCAAAGTAAATTCGATAATTTTTTGTTTGGTTAAAAGAAAAGAAAGATAATTTTCACGGGTTTTTTTCTGGATGAACTCTGTTGTTGTTGTAGCTTTCAATCTACTTTGTTTTGCTTTTTCTTCTCATTCTATGTATTTTCTATCGAGTTTTTTTTTCCCCATCCTCTAATTTCATTATCTTTATTTCATATCTTTGGCAGAATCCATTGTCTCATTTAAAAAAAACACAAACTACCAAGCCATAGGTGAATGATCAGCACGCGGATTGTTCTGACTTCATTAGCATTATAGAAATTTCTACACGTGGTACCTTCAGTATATATATATTTTTTCGTACACCAATGTTTATAATATATATATATAACCCTTTACAAGGAAATCCTTTACTTGGTTTGAGGCGATAATACATATAATTTTAAAATACCCGCTTCGATTTGTGCTATTGAGTTGGGGAAACTGGTTGTCACGTAAGCGACTGGATGATAGCTCGCATTACTTCGCTCACCGATTACTTTCAGATGAGATGAATTCCAGGTTCGCCAAAAGAATGCGCAGCAATTTAATTTTGCAAATGTAAAACAGATGCAGACATCAGAATTTAGTATTTTTCAGGAATTCATTTATTCTGGTAACTTTCCCGCGATGATTTATCAGCGTGGTTATAGAATGCGACCGACAAGATAGACAGCTTTAAGAGGTGAAAGAATTCGAAATAGCAAGCGGATCACGGGCCAGATGGAGAGAGAACGATAGATTTCCAAACTGTTTTTTTTTTTTTTTTTTGAAAAAAGATGTATAGGTTTACGAGAAACTTCTTCATTCCTCTCTAGAAATAGCTGACCAGGGCGGTGTTTATTGTCTTGACAGCAAGATCGACAACTAATAAGCGAATCCCTTATCATGGAGAGATGTTTTGTTAATGCTCAGAGCAAGATTATGGCCGTAGCTGTTCACAGTGGATCTGTCTTGGACCCTATTTATATACACACAGCGGCGTTCGGAATTATTAACGAGCCGGGGAAACCTGTCTGTCTTTTAAACACTTTATTGTTAATAAGAATGCATTATTCTATCAAAAAGCCACAAATAATCAGCTGGGCCTTGTATCAAAACATATAAACCATTAACTGTCGCGGCGATGCCCGCCTCGGCAGTCTTCCTTCAAAATGATCACCTTGTGTTTCAATGCTGCCCGTATTTAGTTATCTTGTTCAAGCTCATCACCGACCAAATTATGCTCTAATGGAATCACATGCGCTGCAAAATTATTGCGGCATCTCTCTTTCACAGGAATTCCAGCAATGTTTATTAAGCCAGCCCCCAAATAACAAGCAGGATAACCTCCCCGTGCTTTCACATTTCCACCGCCAGGCTTGAAACGCAACTTCCTCCATATCGTTTTCCGGTTTCTTAAAGCGGCCGTCTGTCTTCAGGCAAAAACAGACTACCTCAAACCCGCTCTTATCCGACCGATCCACCCCTGCCATTTCTCCAAGGCGCAATTCAGATGTTTACCTCAGTGAAGTTACTATCTGTTTTCTCACAATGTCCGGGCTAGAGAAGCCAGCCCCCAAATAACAAGCAGGTAACCTCCCCGTGCTTTCACATTTCCACCGCCAGGCTTGAAACGCAACTTCCTCCATATCGTTTTCCGGTCTTCTAAAGCGGCCGTCTGTCTTCAGGCAAAACAGACTACCTCAAACCCGCTCTTATCCGACCGAGATACACCCCTGCCATTTCTCCAAGGCGCAATTCAGATGTTTACCTCAGTGAAGTTACTTATCTGTTTTCTCACAATGTCCGGGCTAGAGAGCCAGCCCCCAAATAACAAGCAGGATACTCCCCGTGCTTTCACATTTCCATTCGCCAGGCTTGAAACGCAACTTCCTCAATCGTCGTCTTCTAAGCGGCGTCTGTCTTCAGGCAAACAGACTACCTCAAACCCGTCTTATCCGACCGAGATACACCCCTGCCATTTCTCCAAGGCGCAATTCAGATGTTTAGCTCAGTGAAGTTACTTATCTGTTTTCTCACAATGTCCGGGCTAGAGTTTTAAAACTGCTATTCGGCTAACCAATCCAACCTCTCCGAACCGACTTTTGGTAAGGTGAACTGTAGTCAGTGGCTGATTTTCCCACCTGAGAAGGAAGTTTTGAACCAGCAGCCTACTTTTCCTCTACTATGTTTTTTTTTGGGGGGGGGCTTTTTCTTGACCCTTTAAACTCAAGGTGTGGCCAGTTACCTTCATTCCGTAATCGATTGTTTCCGTTCCGTTTTCTCTGTATCTCCAGCTTCTTTGGGGATTAAAGGAAGCAGCTTTATAGAGAGAAATGGAAAACCCTGTTTCATATGGAATTCTGTTTTAAGGCGACATTTTCATCCGCCAAACAAAGCAATAACAGTCAGCTAATTAGCATGGAATGGGTTAACAATTAACAAAACCAATTGATGGGGCGAAGTTTCTTTTACCTCTAGAGCGAATGCGTGGACACCGCTGTCGCTGAGCCCGGCCGCTGATTGGAAACCACTCGGGGTGGGAGAGATGTACCGCATCTTTGTAGGCCGGCAGGTTCCAAGCCGACGGCTCGCACCGCTATTCTTAAACACACCAATCTCGCGGTGCCGAGAGATCTGCTCCCGGCGAAAGGCTTTTACAATGTGGCGCAGCCGGGAAATAAGGAAGGGATGGGGGGATCCGACCTCAGGAAAACGATTATTTCCACCTCGGCGGTCTGTTTGATAACGGCGCACGTTGCTGGACAAACGGTCAGGGATGAACTCTTTGTTTAGGTTAGGGGCGGAGGTGTGTTCAGGTTCGCGATGAGCAGGGTAGCTTAGCCGCTTGTCCAGACGGCTGGCCAGTGACGCGGAACCGTCCTGGTTTCTGCCCATTTCCTGATGGGCGGGATGTCAGATTACTACAGCAGAGAGACCTGATACAAAACCCGTTTTGGGGTTTTTTTTTGTAAGCAGGGATCAACTAGGGCCCGTTTGAAAGGGCCTGGTATTCGGTCTCTCTTAATGAATATTTCTTCCCTGCAACAGGTGAGCGTCGTCGTCTCCAGTATGCAGGTAGAAAGAGGGCATAGGTCAGGTTACCTTCCCCCGCGACCTGACACGGGACAATTCACCCGGGGGGGGGTTCCTCATCTTTCTCAGAGGCGAGCGGGTGTCGAAAATCTTGTGAGCAACAACAACAACGACGACGACGACAATGGTATTGGAAGCAACTTTAAGTAAATATTTCAATAGAGAAAAGGGGCTGCACGGGAACGGAACGCGATCCTTCTTTCGATGAAGAACAGCAGCCTCTTTCGCGCGGGGGCTTCGTACCCCCACCTCACTTCTAAACCCGTCGCCATAGTGACGTCATCCACACGTCACTTCCGCCGGATATATCACGGCCGCGATGCCAAATTTCAGCCGGGTTTCATTTGAACGAATCTCGTTATTTCCCCCGTCATATACGACGGGGGAGGGTTAACTACACTTTAAAAAGCGTGAATGTGAGATGGGGGGGGGGTGGTCACATGGAAACTGGAATTCCAACTGCCCCCTCCTTTTCCCCAGAAGAAATCGACTTTTATATAGATTAAATTGTTGTTACCGAAGTTTTGTCGGGTGATTTTTTTTATAACCGCAAAGGTGAGACTTCATATTGTTTGCCTTCCAGCCAAACAGGCCATTTATAGCCACAGAGGCAGAGTGTAGTCAAACAGTGCGAAATGTAATAGATGCTGATGTCCATTTCGTTAAGATCTTAGCATCCATAAAACCACCGAATAATTCTTTACCACTAGCCTCGTTCTGCCGCGCAGCCCTCGCACACGCACGGACCTGACGTCATCAAGCACAGGCGACGACGTCATAGTGGACGCCCGGAGCCGCACCAGAGGACAGAGATTAACTATTGTGGCTTAAAAACCAGAAATGTCACAAGAACAGGCGGCCAAGTCTCTGGGCATCAATAAGCTGATAGAATCTGCAAGGAACTGCTTCCATTTGACGTAGAACAGGTTTGGTGAACTGTTTATCGATCTTCCCATTAACTGCAATCGGTCCTTAATTATCTCTAGGTGTCCAAAGATTCTTAAAAGCGTTCTTGTAATGAGAGAGAGAGAGAGAGAGATAGAGAGAGAGAGAGAGAAGAGAGAGAGAGAGAAGAGAGAGAGAGAGAGAGAGAGAGAGAGAGCGAGAGAGAGAGAGAGAGAGAGAGCAACATCACTTTACTTTCACAAATTCCTTCAATGTTTATTCTGGACCTAGATTAAGGGGTCCGCTCAACCATTCACATCACTTGATTGGTAATAACGGGATTGAGCAAATGCACCTGTTGTATCCTGCGCTTCCCTCCTCCCGTTTAGTTACAGCTGGAACGGTGCTGATTTCCAGTAGCCATTTCTATTGTCTTGGATTGCACGCGTGATTCGACCCGGATATCAGGCGTCTCTCGTTTCACTTCTCCAGGCAAACATCCGCTCATAAGCAGTTGGCAACTTCACGCTCAAGCATCCCTTCCGAAATTCCCTTTTATGTTTAACAGTACAGTGGCAGACGCGATTAAGGGTTTTACTGTTTGTACCATTATAAAATTTCCAGCGGCGCGACGGCCGTGTCTGACTGCTGGGGCCGGCGGATGGTGTCGTTCTCTACCCTCTCCCCCAGCCCCTAGACACCCCAAACTTCCTCGGCATGATGGTGTCGTTCTCTACCCTCTTCCCCAGCCCCTAGACACCCCAAACTTCCTCGGGATGATGGTGTCGTTCTCTACCTCTTTCCCAGCCCCTAGACACCCCAAACTTCCTCGGCATGATGGTGTCGTTCTCTCTACCCTCTCCCCCAGCCCCTAGACACCCCAAACTTCCTCGGCATGATGGTGTCGTTCTCTACCCTCTTCCCCAGCCCCTAGACACCCCAAACTTCCTCGGCATGATGGTGTCGTTCTCTACCCTCTCCCCCAGCCCCTAGACACCCCAAACTTCCTCGGCATGATGGTGTCGTTCTCTACCCTCTTCCCCAGCCCCTAGACACCCCAAACTTCCTCGGTATGATGGTGTCGTTCTCTACCCTCTTTCCCAGCCCCTAGACACCCCAAACTTCCTCGGCATGATGGTGTCGTTCTCTACCCTCTTCCCCAGCCCCTAGACACCCCAAACTTCCTCGGCATGATGGTGTCGTTCTCTACCCTCTTTCCCAGCCCCTAAACACCCCAAACTTCCTCGGCATGATGGTGTCGTTCTCTACCCTCTCCCCCAGCCCCTAGACACCCCAAACTTCCTCGGCATGATGGTGTCGTTCTCTACCCTCTTCCCCAGCCCCTAGACACCCCAAACTTCCTCGGTATGATGGTGTCGTTCTCTACCCTCTTTCCCAGCCCCTAGACACCCCAAACTTCCTCGGAATGATGGTGTCGTTCTCTACCCTCTCCCCCAGCCCCTAAACACCCCGATTTCCATCCCTATCCATTAAAAGTTAAGAACTCCAGTCAGAAATGCCAGATCCCACGTGGACCAGTTTGTTTGCAGCACTTTCTAGCGGACAGCTGCCCCCCTTTTCCGCCAGAGTTGTCTAGATTAGGTATTGAACAGTCGCTTGCAAGCTGCGCTCCACATATATCCGCTGTCAGCGCGTTAATCGCGAGATTATTGAAAGACAACCGGGGGGAAAAAGGGGAGAGATTTTAATCCTGTAGTATATTTGTTCAAAGATCATGAAGAGAAGCCATAGCATGGATAAATTTTTTAAAACAAAAAACTCGGGCCCCGTCGACGGTCATACATCGATCTTTTTGGAGGACTTCAGCCGGGAACGCTATTTCATGGAAAGACGGAAGAAAGGGGCGGGGCATAATTCTCTATTAGCGGTGAGCTGTGGCCCCCTGAAGGCGGTATAATTCCCGGTCCGTCGGGTTTGGACCAACAGCAGAGGTCCTGCCATTTCTGAAGACAACTCCAGTAGCATCCCTCTTTGCTAGAGACCCGCTTCCCATCCCCGCATCCTCTAGAGGCGAGAAGAGGGCTGTTCACAGGTGGGAAAACTTGTTGCTGTCTCCAGTCGGTAAACGCTGATCTTTGTTAGATTTCTATACTATAGGCCCCACCCTTCTCTGATGGCCAGCTAAACAAGACATAGGGCAAACCAACGATCTTTAGAACGTTAACAGCTTCGCTCTCCTCACATTTGAACATCGCAGGGACTGTTTAGAAATCGCTCGCGGCAGCCTCAGTTACTTTGTCTTTTGTCCACCGCCGATCGAGGCGAGTCTCTCTTACAATCGCAAATGTATCCATATTTACCTAAGTTGTAATGTTCGGGAGGTGGATGCACTGGTCGCATCTTCGGTGAGCATATTTACTTTATATTGACCACACAAATGTTGTAGTTTAACACAGACAACGAAAGTCATACCAAGCAAATATTAAATTGGTTAATGGCGTCCACTCCCTATTTATGCGAAAACAAGTACTTACTTCGAGTAAATACGACGAGATGATTCACAGTGAGTACTGGTGTTCGATATTTGTCTTCCAGGCGATCGATTTGTCTGTGTGGGTCCCGGTGTAAAGCGAGAGAGATGAATAGATGCTGCTAATAGGTAAATCTCTTGTTGTTGTTTTTTTTTGTCTAGAAAAACGTGGGAATTTTCAGTTCAGGTCTGATGATCGTTTCATCGCACTCGAAACGTCTGGTCGGTCTTTGATCAGTCCGGGAGTACTCTTGTGAAACCCGTCTGCTGAGTGATTATCATTAGCCAAGCCGCCGATAGACAGAAATGGGGAAAGTAGGCAAGAAAAGCAATGAAGCATTTGGCATTGAGCATAATTATTGGGAGCCCTAATAAGAGAGAGAGAGAAGAGAGAGAGATAGAGAGAGAGAGAGAGAGAGAGAGAGAGAGAGAGAGATGATATCAGTATATAGAGAAAGATGGAAAGAGATGGAGACAGAGAGATATGACGTCAGTATATAGAGAGAGAAGAAAAGAGATGGGACAGAGAGAGATGACGTCAGTATATAGAGAGAGATGGAAAGAGATGGAGACAGAGAGATATGACGTCAGTATATAGAGAGAGATGGAAAGAGATGGAGACAGAGAGATATGACGTCAGTAATAGAGAGAGATGGAAAGAGATGGAGACAGAGAGATATGACGTCAGTATATAGAGAGAGAGAAAAGAGATGGAGACAGAGGATATGACGTCAGTATATAGAGAGAGAAGAAAAGAGATGGAGACAGAGAGATATGACGTCAGTATATAGAGAGAGAAGAAAAGAGATGGAGACAGAGAGATATGACGTCAGTATATAGAGAGAGATGGAAAGAGATGGAGACAGAGAGATATGACGTCAGTATATAGAGAGAGAAGAAAAGAGATGGAGACAGAGAGATATGACGTCAGTATATAGAGAGAGAAGAAAAGAGATGGAGACAGAGAGATATGACGTCAGTATATAGAGAGAGAAGAAAAGAGATGGAGACAGAGAGATATGACGTCAGTATATAGAGAGAGAAGAAAAGAGATGGAGACAGAGAGATATGACGTCAGTATATAGAGAGAGATGGAAAGAGATGGAGACAGAGAGATATGACGTCAGTATATAGAGAGAGAAGAAGAAGAGAGAGAGAGATGGAGAGAGAGACCAGATCGGATCGCGGGCAGCTCTTCTGATTGTGGTGAATGCCAAAGTCGGCGATGATTTTACTAAAAAAATTTTATTGGACGCTGAGTACAAATCGATCTGAGCCGTTGATGCAAATTTACGCTCTAAATTTTATTGTTAGATGCAGCGGGGTTGGTGGTCGGATTGTACCGTAACTGCGTCCCCGCTGGCAGATTTTCAGGGAGGGGGAGAGAACTCGTGTGTTTTTTAATGTTCACCTCGCCATATGCTGGCCGCTATCGAATTTTCCATAAATAAATTTCCTACAAATCTACGGTTGTAACCCGGAGCAGAGTTCCGGCAGGAAAGCTTTCCCGACGCGAATAAGTATCGATGTGCCGGAGAAAGGAGGAAGGGATAGTATTAAATAATGGAATTTACTTACTTTTTTCCCCCGCCATTTAAAATACCCTCCCCCCCCTTAACGGCACGGGGCCGAGTACTGCCGTGAAGCAGGTGGCTGTGGATGCGTCCCCCAGACTCGCTTATCGGCCCCGGAAGCTCGGATCAGCACCAATGGGTCTCCTTCCTCGCATGGCCGACTTCCCAGCACATCAGGCTGTTCGGACTCGCTCTGCCGCTTCTCGCACAGCGCGCAGCCCCGTTCCATCAATAGCGGGAGGACCCCTACTTTTCACACGGCGGGCTAATTCAGTCTCAGAGGTGGGGCACGAGAGGGCGGAGACTGCTCTTCGGTGTCGCCCACCCTTGATCTCGGTGGCTGAATGTCGTCATCTCCCTCGATAAATGACCGCTGTGCCGAAATCCAGACACCTGGGAAGGCGGTGCGGTTACCAGCCGGAAAATACTCCACATCGAAACATAGACACCCAGGAAATCTGTGTGTAGCCTTATGTTTATACTCATGAAATTAGAGCAAAAAAGCAGAAAATCTTTCCATGTTGGAGAAGATCGTAGTGCTCTGGGAATACCCCGCGTGCTAGACACCCAGAGCCTCGGAGATCGCTCGAGCAGCACGGTCAGGGTTTACACGTGAATTCACTCAACCGTAAATATTCCACATCGATAAAACACCATTTTTTTTTTTAATCTAATATAACGGGACACCTGTTGGTTAGCTTTTGTCGAGGTTTCTGTATATAAATTTTCTCCTTAAAAAAGATTATATACGGTGGAATCGCCTGCATTCTGAAAAGGGGAAAACAAGCGAATTAAAGAACGGTAAGCTAGGAACTAGGGGCCAGACATAACGGAACACTCATCCTGACTGACTTCTTCGACTATCTTTCTTCATCGTTACTCGACCGAGACCAGAAAACTAAACAAACCGATTGTATCTTTGTAATTTACCCTTTTCTCGCATTAAATTCCTTACTTTCGACATAAAGTTATCGAACGATCTGGTTTTAATTACTTAGTTACTTCAAGTCGATTCGGTCAACCTGTTATTTTTTTAATCATCATATAGTTTTGTTTGTTGTTCTTTCTCTACCTTGAACTCTTGTTCGGAGAAATGTCGCCGTCTCGTCTCGTCCGTGTAGTTCCGAAAACGAAGGTCGAAGCTGATACGGAAGAAAACTCGAGAATATCGACTTTCACTGTTTTATAATTTTCAAATCCTCGATACATCGCATACCTGCCGTCAGATATGCGTGCTGTTGTCGGATGAAGATGATACCAGCGCCAAGCCATACTCTTGGAGTCCGGCTGCCACTTTTTCTAAGAATATTGCGGATGAATTCAGAGAGTTACCATCGCCATAGACAAAATCAAACCGTAATAAGATTTGATGAAATACTGTCCATAAGATTTTGATGCCGTATCCCGGCCAGATTTTCGTTTTCCCTCCTTCTAGGGGGCTTCCCTTCTTTGTGACTCGGCTTGATTTGGGTGGAAATAAGTTTGCACTGGGGTAAAGATATTTCCTCCCTATTTTTTAAATATTTAGTTAAATTGAACATAAATCGCATAATATACTTATGATGATTTACCGACGGTAACGGCGTGATGAGCGGTGGCCTGGTAGTAAACTGGCTCGACTGCTTAAGTCGACGGGACGAGTTCGGGTCCACTTCCGTTTGACGTACGTATCTCCCACCCATGCTTTTCGAGCCGGCCGCTTTGGTCTCCTCCCACTTCCGAAAATGAAGAGTTCTAGTAGAGACTTTGAGAGGGGGAGATAAGCGCGCGGACTGACCTCCACTTGGGCACTAGGAGGTTGTTTTCGTATTTTTTTTGGGGGGGAGATGCCATATGCGCCGATCTCGGTTCGCGAGTTCGAAGAATGGTAACAATAACAAATAATAAAATCTACAACCCAGGTAAATATATATATATACACGAATGGGCAACATCGATTTTTGTGCTAAGTGCATCGATTCTATAATTAAGCTAAACAATTTTTTTTTTAAAGAATTCTTTGAAATTTATTTTAGTCATAAAGTTTTAAATTAAAATGTGTTTAAAAAAAAAGAAGAAAAAGATTGGTTAATACCAGTTTCAGCACTGGAAGGACATTCGGAAAGGTACTAGTCCGTGTCGCATTCTTCCAGGTTAATGACGGATTTCCCCCGAACGCGAAGTCGCTTCTAGTTCCATAATTCGATCATCCTTGTGCCGTGGACACCAGCTACGCTGGAAACCCATGAACATTTACAAGATAATATAATTTCTACTGCCTACGAAATGGTCTTGCGTCCGCAGTAAAGCTTAATTAATGGAACAAGTCGTCTGGCAACGGTTTGCTTCCACGAGAGAGACTAGCATTAAGCTTCATTCCACTTTCAGTAGCGACCCGAAACATGGACGGCGGGTGTCCGCGTGAGAGCCGGGATCTTGTGCGCGACTTGTGGTTCTCGATGGAAGGGGGGAGGGAACTGGCTCGGGTGCTGGCAAACTTTTCCAAAATTCTCAATGGCTGCCGAGCGCAGCTTCGGAGACCGGTTTGCATTGATGTGATCATAAAAATCCTGGCACAGCCCGAAGAGTCGAACTTGTCTCCTAACGTTGTGTTGCATTTGCATTTTTTCGACTTTACTAACTTTCGAAGAGAACCGGGTGCTGAGCTTATTGCGACACTGGCGCCCTCTAGTGGGAACGCTGCCACCGATAGCGCTGGGGGATGCCGCTGTCATTCCCGACAACTTCGGCCGTGACGTCATGTTCCAAGTAGGTGCTTCTGTCGGACGTGGGACAAAAGGTCACTTCCGATAATAGTACAGTCGGTACACTGCTGAGATTTACTCCAGAACTAATCTCCTCGGCTTTTGTTTAATCGCTTTTCAATCTTGACGATTAGTAAAGGTAAGATCACATGGTTTTAAATAGGTGTACACCGCGTGATCAGAAGTTCAGGTCACACCGAAGTCTGAAGGGGTACACCGACAGATTCTAATAAAGTGGCCGGCGAATGTGTATATTTTTTTTTTTAAAATGAGTCGATTTAACGATGCCTTCTATACCGTAACATTAACAGGACTTGATCCCTAACGAAGTGTATCGATTCCTATTTTTGCGCACACTTCCTGATATTACTGTACCCATTAATTATCTTCGTACTAAAGGATGAGTGAAGATCTGTCTGGATTTTATTGTAAAATGTCTCAGCCAACCCGTTAAAGAGTGCAGGTAGAACACCTTCACAAGGTT
Source organism: Nautilus pompilius (assembly GCA_018389105.1). Taxonomy (NCBI): domain Eukaryota; kingdom Metazoa; phylum Mollusca; class Cephalopoda; order Nautilida; family Nautilidae; genus Nautilus; species Nautilus pompilius. The sequence goes on along the minus strand of JACATO010002199.1, from coordinate 32,929 downwards.
GTCTGGTCTCCAAATTCGCGTTGTAGATGTGTCAGTAGTCATTATGATAAAACACTCAGTGGAAACTAACGGGACTTAGCATCTAAATACAAATTAATGAATAACTTTTGCCAGGAAGTAAAACCGGAAGCAAAAAAAAAAAAATTGTAATAAATATAAATAACTTCCTGACATTAGTACATTAGTAACTATTCATAATAACGTAAGTCACTTTAGATATTGAATTACTAAGCATCTACTACACCAGGGGAGAACTCTGTCAGCAGAAAATGTAAAGTTTTGTAGCCAGCTCATAATGTTAGTTTTGGTCAACTGAATTATTTGTTATTTTATTAATGTAGCCAAAACACTCGCCATTAATCCTTAATATTCTAGAATAATACAACTCGTCTCTTCCTAAACCTGTCGAATTCCGGAAGAGCCATTGTTCTGATGGCCAGCACCTTTTGCTGAGATTTTTAATAAACGACACTGAAGTACGCGCAGTGGTCTTTACGACTTCCGCTAGGGACGTTTACGAGCCAGGCACTGAAAATCCATACCAGAACTCTTCATTTTTAAATGTGGAAGAAAACCGAAGCGCCCCACATCCGGACGGTAGAAAAAGTCCGATAACCCTCCTTCCTCCGTGACAGCGGACATCGGGCCGTCAGTCTTGGCGGTCTAGCAGCAAATTTTATCAAATAAAATGAAAAAAATACAAATGCAAAAAAAAAAAAAAGGAGACAAACGAGACCGAACCGGATTAAAAATGCAAACAAAAGTAAATTAAAGGTGGTCAATAGATATGGTTCCCTTTGACAGCAACGTGTAACACGGCCGCTTATGACTCTGTCAACAATAAAAGGTCTATTACCGTATCCAGGAGGGTCCGCAGTGATCCCGGAGGAGAGAGAGGTACCAGTGTCTTCCTGGAGAATCCCAGACATTTTCGATAAGACTTAGCTTACACGAACGCGCTGGCCGTTGGGTAATTGATGGCTGCGGCCTTGAAGATACTGGTCCATTACACGTTCTGTGCGGATGAGATTTCTCCTACCTTAAAATTATATTATCCCTAATTTCACCTGACTATGGTCTGATGTGGAGGTTCAGAATCTCCTCCCCGATTCTCCGTTGCAGGTCCGCGAGCCCACTCAGTGAAAATCTTGCCCCGTTATCGCATCGCACTGCTGTGGTGGACCCTTTCCGTGTTCTCCGTGGATGGCAGTGAAAGATGAATTTTGACTCGTTAATGAGGACAGCCTGACCCCTCCCTCCAGTGAAGTGCTTTCCAAGCGACAAGTTCCCGGAAACACTTCAGTCGCTCCTGTCTGTGTGTGTGTGTGTGTTTTTTCCTTTTGACGGCAGGATCAAGGATACACATCGTTGCAGACTCCTGCGTATGGTTGAGGCTGACACAAACCTCCTTTTGGTTGCAGGGTTGGCGAAGGGGGGCCAGGAGCCAGTTGAGTCGGTGTTGAAATTCTGCTTTTCCGAGTGAAACATGGTGATCGTCCGCTAGAGTTGTGGCCCCTTGGCCGGCCTTGAACTTGTTCTTCGGACAATATCTCCGCGCACCTGAAACTGCCTCCATTGCCAAAAAGGCCAACCTTTCTGGTTAAATTTCGTCATTTCCTCTGTTCTGACAATAGAAAATCTCCCAAACACGCACGGCTACCCACTTTGCTACCTCTCTCTTCAAGAACGAAAATGTCCCAACAGATCTCCGTATTAAACCAAAGCTAACTTACGTTTCTGGTGAAACTCATAGTCATATCTATATATGATAAAAACTGTCACCTAAAGAAGGGGGTTTCGGTCGTACATTTGGTATTTGTGTATGCTGTTTAATGTCTGTAGACCAGTGCCCTCAGATAGCGGGCAGATAATCTGGTGTCACCGAATATCCGAGAGGACCGGCACAGCCTACTGCCGAACCTTCGGCAGGCCGCCCTTTACGGATGTGAGAGGAAACCAATCCCGGTCCGCCTCTAGCATAGGCAGCGAGAAGACCGGAGACTTCTAGGGTTAATTTAAAGTGCCCCCCCCCCAACACCCCCTCTCCCAGGCTAAATAAATATGTATCGATGCGGTTTCTGAAGCGTGTTAACGTCACTAGTAACAACCACTGCCGAACATTCACTCGCCACCTACCGTTTGTTAATAAAACATTTCCTGATTATGGACGTGTTTCATTATTACCCACGTGTCCACCTTAGTAGATCTCTCGGGCGTACGTAATGGCCCGATCCCACACGAGGTTCTCTGACTGACCTGCCCTTCTAGCGACCAGCCGAACGTACTGCGCGGAGCGGTAACCCGTCGTAACTGCACGAGTTGGAGTTGATTACTCGCACTGGTTACCATTCTCGACTTCGCTTTGGAAAATAATTGGCCGAACTCGGACCCTCCCTCCACCTGGGCAGTCTACGCCGGGCTAACCCGAATTGTCTCCCCTTTAATAGGCTACTACGCTGAAAGAAATGTAGTCCCTACTTTTTCATCTTTAATGACTGCTGTGAAGAACCCAAAGCTCCTTCTTTAGGCGGGATTTACGCCATATCCAGTATGAAGGAGAGTAAATTTCATGTAAATGTATTGTTTTTTGTTGTTGTTGTTGTTGTTTTACGCCGACCATTAAAGATAGAGCGGAGATGAAGGTAAGATGGCTTTTCCTTCCCCGCGAGTCCCTGTAGAGAAGGTATAATGCTCCTTTTCGCTACAGGGATACATGAAGCTTGGGAATATTTTTCTTAAGTCCCCCCCCAACCAAAGCGGGGAAATACAAACCGTTAGCGGAATCGAGGTAGACACGGAGGGATACCGAAAAGGTCCAGCAACATCAAGGAGAACGTTCAGGTTATCGGTCGCTGTTACCCGGCACCGCCGAGGTCCATGGATCAATGAAAAGCTGCGGACTTTGCTTCGAAGGGGTCCCGACCGGCCCCTCGGGTGTAATCCGCGAGGACAGACAGAGATCAAAGAGGAGAGAGGAGAAGCCTACGAACCGCAGTCCTGAAACATTTCCGGAAGAGAACAATTCTGTCGGTCGGACGCCTTTACTTATCTCCGGGGAGAGGACTCTCCGAGAGAAGGAAGGTCACCCATTAAAGACACCGACCGAGTTAGAACAACATTATTTAAGAAAATGTGAAAACCGCCGCTTGATAAGAACTCTTCCCTTCGTGTACATCCCCCTACCACATTAATTTGACCCACGTTTACTGATTTGCATATCCCAGGTGTCATTACGCGCATGACGAACGTCGGGGTAGGGGAGATAACCCGCGTGCACCGTCTGAGCCGATGACTCTCGAATCCAGCTCATCGAGGTTGTGGTATAGGTGGGACAGGGATATCTCGACGTTTCTCGCGAATCCGCGGCCAATGGGGTCGCCGAGATTACTGAGGCTGTGCTGCGGTTGAGCGATGTGATGGGCCTTCGACAGGGACACCGGGACGAGTGCCTACCATTAACCGCGCGCAGCTCATGTGGCTATCGAGGGTTGACGAGAAGTTGCCTAGATACTTCGTGTTACGCGTCAGTTATCTCAATCAATGGTGGATCATTTCCTCCGCCCTTGCAAATTCTATTGACTCCAATGGCACGCGCGATGCTCGCTCCATATTTTCGAGCCTGAATTTTGCAGTCAGGATCCGTCCACAGAGTCGCAAACAGTTTAAGGAAAGGATTTCACATCAATTGGTATTTATTTACGCAAAATACATCAAATGTTGGTGTTCTCTCTTGTTCGAAAAACAGGCCTATTACTCTGTCGCCCCAACCCGTCCATCTGTTTCGCTTTGCTGGACCATCCAGGAGACATCGATGTCGTGGCCACGGATGCACGAAGGCGGGTTGTAGCTGCCTTCAGTTCGGACAACGGCCGCTCAGCCGTTACGGGCAGTGGCACTAGACCAGTGAGATCAGGCGTGGGTGGTGATAGCCGGGCATCGGAGACCACGTGGTTCTCTTTTGAAATCTTCCAAATCCTCTCTTTCTCTCGTCTGAACGGCCGTACTTCTTTCACAAGATCGGAACTGATGCCTTGGACAATCCAGCGATGGTCATGCTGCATAACCTGTCCCCACCCCCCCAGGCCTGGTCTTTCGACCCCCGAAGCGTCCCCTCCTACTCTGTCTCGGCGAGGCGTCTATAATCTGATAGAACGCGTAGACGTTAAAAGCTCCTCCTGGAATGGAGAGTTTGTTTAGATCACCAGAGAACCGCCTTGTCCGCTGCGCTCGCTGCATCTGTTCTTTAGTGGCTACCCAGCGCCCTCTTGTGGCGTAAAGTGCTGCTAAAAACAAATGGCTCCACACTCGCCTTCACCGCATCCTTAATGACAAGATTCGGGTCACGTGACGCTCAGAGAACACGAGGAACTGGACCGGTTACTGGCATAGTCTTCGAACAGTTTTTGTAGCTCCCCGAGTTTTTCGCTCATTACGCATGCGCGGTCACAACCCCGGCTTCTGGTTGATTTTTTTTTGGTTTTTTTTCTTAAAGATGAAGTTCGTTGTCTCTGAGAAATTTGTACATACTACTTGTTAGGTCCGTTGCGTTAGCGACAGTCACCATTAGAACACCAAGAAGGATTTCCTTTACGACAACCTCTTGCTTTTTCCCCTGTCTCCAAACGTACCAACCGAATTAAGACTGTGAGTTGACCTGTTCGTGTGATCTCCGTAGCGGTGTCAACAATTATCCAAGAGAGCGGAGCATTGTTGATCTCTTCAATCGGGAGACTCTTCGTGCCTGTACCCGGTAAGGATATCATCGCGTACCTTGTGTCTTAAAGCTGAGATACGGTAATTTAATCAGTTTCATTAGCACCACCAGACCAATTTGTCCCACCCTCACCCACCCTGGGGCTACTAGCGACCAAAGAATTCTCATCTTCACATTACCCACGACCGAAATATCCATGATGCCGCCATCGGAATAACTCTGACGATTCCAAATAAAACTCGCTTCGAGAAATCCGGTTCTTCTGCAGCTTTCTCAGATTCTCTCGACGATTATTTCCTGAGCCTGACACTGACGCTGGCCCCTTTCGGGTTTATGAGAATGGCACCCTTTTCGTTGTTTGGCCTGTTTTCGCGGCCAGCTTCCGGGCCATTAATCCACCTCCAATGAAAACTGATGTTAATTTTGTCAGCACGTGACTAGCAGTGGGGGGAGCCTAAGCTTTCTCGATCACGTGAGAACGGCAGAAGCCGATCACGTGCTCTTTGCGTAGCAATATTATTTTCCACTGAGTTCCGAAAGACGACTTGGTTCGCTGCTAACTATGCCCCTGTTTCCGAACCGAGGCTTGGAAGCGCAAACCTCCATAGTACCAACAACAGCAGGCCCCTGGTACGTAAGACAACCCTTTATATTACTGATGTAGATGCGATTATTATCACCATACCTGATTATAAACCTCTATCGTGTTAGCAGCCACTGTATCCTGAAAAATCGATATGATAAAGTACGGCGTGCACCTGCACCCACCTGCTAATGGTTTTAATTCGAATCGATCAGCCGTAGACGAAACGTAAAATTTCGCACGCAAAAACAATCGTTAGAGTACGTGGACATTTAACGTAAACAAAGGAAGTCGTCTTTCATCAGTTTATCTTTGGACTTCCAGAATACTGGCTTTCTCTCGAGATGCCCAAGGCCGCTCGCAGCCTCCCTAGACAAATATTTGGCCACCCGGTATAAGTTAGGGAGCAGCGCCCCCTCCTCTTAAATCTTCACACCAGTACACAAGCCTTCCGTCCGGTCTTAGCTTTTCCGGATACTCCGGGTGCATCTTAGCTGTCGAAACGTCTTCGATTTTCTATACGTGTCACACCCTGGCAGCGATACCCGACACGATACAGCTGAAATACCTTGTATGTATCACCCGTGTTTAAGTCATTTATGTGTTTAGATGGTGGTCGAAAATACCCCATCGGTCGAAATATTGTAAATCTTTGTTTTGATGGTAAATGGGCCACAACTTAGGGCGTCAATTTTATCTGATTTATGCCCCCCCCACAGCCACCTATTTTCTTTTATGAAAATAATATTCGTCTGAAAAGCGGACGAACTTTCTAGATAAATGATATTCGGCGCAGAGACGCCATGATTTCCAGGACATGGCTGAATTGGGCTTATTATGTAAAAAGTACACTCCTTAAATATGTACTTTTTTTCTTCTTTACAAATGGAACTAAAGATATCAGAAATAAGAATAAATGTAGCAGATAAGTCGCTTGTCCGCATTACCCGAGGGACCATATTGCCCAAGTGTTTATATCATCCGGCACTTGTGTCTGTTTCAAAGAGAAGCTGAAGCGGAGCCTAGCTTATATGCATCTCATGAATCTTTCTTCTGTCCGGCTGATGAACTTTAGATTCTTATGAATTCGGCCGCCACTGACGCAAAACAAGACTCATAATTTCTCGGTTAAGCGAAAGCCATTGCGATGGAATGACCATTCTACTCGCAGAATGCGGGTAGTATCGACGTCAGTCGGCAGAATCAGCGCATCTGGATACAGGCAGCCGGTTGACGTTCATTGGCTGGTGGCGGGTCACGGGAAGCTTTTCAGCAGAGGCGATTGGCTGGGTCCGCTCCCCCCCCGCCACTGGATCACGTCACGTGATGCTGCTCGCAACCGCGTGACCGTTTCCGTCCTCAGCGGGAAGAAAATGAAGAACTCTCGCCATTCTCTCGAGCAAAACGAAACGAAACGAAATGCGAAGTAATCGAACGCCACCGTCTAGGGCGCGCCGCCCTCCTCCATGCGCCCGGCCGTGATCTCTTCTCGACGTATTTCTGCTGCTGAAAGCGCTACCGGCGACGTCGCTGAACGATCTAGGCTACCGCCAGGGGACGCTCTCGGCAAGTTTGTGACCGGCTCTTCAATGGCTAACGCTGCGAGAGAGCAGGCAGCAGGGGCCGACAGCAAACAGATGTAACTGACCATGATGGATTTGAACGGACGAAATAAAGTCTTTCTATGTAAAATAATTACAATCTGACAACATATTGTTGTGATGGCTACGCCGCGATATAGTTTCTTAAGCACAAAGTCATTTTTCCAGCGGGCAGGAGACGAACCGTCCGTCGTCGGAAAATAATCTCTGTAGGCAGATATCAAATTATGTGATTTTTATGGTCAGAAAGAAACATCAAAACAATGTCGTCTACGGTCAGGGGAGATAACATACGGTACAACGTTAAAACAATCCAGACAGAACCACTTCATGTCTCATTTTTAATTGCTGACACGAAGAGCTGAAGATCGGGCTCGCGTGATGTATGTGGCCGCATAAAAATAGCAGAAAATTATATGGAAATGCCACGTAAGGGTGGCTCAGCTGTTTGTTAATGTCATTTGTTACAGTTGAGTTTTTTTTGTTTATCAGAAGTCTCAGGAATACAACATCTAAAAACACAAAAGTTATATTGTAAAGAATAAAAGAAAGAATCAGATATGTACATATTTGTATTCTTTATAATTATTTAAACTTATCTCGCTGCCGTTTGCTATGCTTGCTTCTGTAAATAAAATAATAGAATAAAGAGGTTTGCATGTTGTATATATATTACATACATTGTTCACTATACTTACAAGCCTAAACGCATACAGACAAAACACAGAGAGAGAGATGGGGAGAGAGTGATGGGAGAGGGAGAGGGAGAGAGAGAGAGAGAGGAGAGAGAGAGGAGAGAGAGAGAGGAGAGAGAGAGAGAGAGAGATTGATTGATGGAGAGAGAGATGGAGAGAGAGAGAGAGATGGGGAGAGAGAGAGAGAGATGGGAGAGAGAGAGAGAGAGAGAGAGAGAGAGAGAGAGAGACTATGCACTGTCCAAATACAAATGTAGGATGTTGGTTATTTGTGGCAGGTATCAAAGAGGAAGTAAACAAAGTTTCCTCAAGTTTGGTAATACCTTAAATGAATGTGTGTTTGTGTAGGTGCAAATCAAAAGTTCAGAAATGAATGATGTTTCACGTGTGTCGGTCTCTCTATGGTCAGGTGTATACACGGGTAACCCTGGCACTGACATTCTGGTCTATCTGCGTAAGAAATATGTGGCTATTCCAATGGTGTGTCCACAGTTATGATTGCCAGTTTACTTGTTTTTAAATAGACGAGGCACTGATGATAGTAGTAAAAAATCCACACATGTTGACCGAAACAAGAGACATAAATACAACTTTAAAGACACCAGTATAAGGGAGTGGAAATAAAGCAGATTTGAAAGCTCTCACTCGGTGGAGGTCGAACCCGGCCGCTGTTGAGGGCGGCATATAATTCGGCGAGTTTTTCTCTCAGTTGTCGTAGATCTGGAACCAGACAGGAGTGGAGTGGTGAGGACTTATCCGTTTTTCCCGAGCCCAAATTACCCCGGAAACACAATAAGCAGCTCTAGGATATTCAGTAAACGAACATGATCAACTGTACGGCGGTAACCGAAGAGATGTCCGAAAACCGGGACCGTTGACAGATTCCCTGCCCTGACGTCCATCGGGTCTTCAGGACGGCAGGTGCGCCTACTGCTGACGAAGGTACACTCACCAAACGGCGCCCGTGTTACTCTAACAAGGAACCGTGTGCGTCCATTTATGCAATAACACCCGAAACAAGGGATTCACCTTTCTTAACGGTATTTTACATGTTACAATCATTTTTGTCACCTCCGCTAAATCGTTTTCATAAACACCATCTATATTTCAAATGTTTCCCCACCAAGCCCCAAAACCTTCCCTTTTAATGGGATTAACGAATACAACACTTTTGGGCGGCTGAATTCCGTTTTTTTTGGCGATGGAGTAAAGAATGAGAAATGCTGTTAGATGTGGATGTATCCTTTATAGTTTTAAAATTTCTTTATAACGGATTTTTAAAAGGAAAACGTTCTAGTTTAGAAGGAATCGTTTGAGGGAATAGCATCCCCGTCATCATCAGTTCGTCGGGAAATAGACACAGACACGTGAGAAATGAACCATAGATTTCAAAATTCCTCACACGTGTCGGGCGCGCTCGAGGGGTATTTCGGCTTCTGGTAGGCAGCAGGCCCTCTTCCGATTTAAAGGGCTCGTGGGAGGCTGGGAACTGAATCTGCCAAGGTTTCCTCCCCTCGGCGGATTTCGTGAGATCGGGATTTTTTGGGGGGGCCAGACTCGGTCAGCGAGATGCTCTCTTTGCGGCTGGGCTGCCCGTGGCGACGGTAGACGATCTCTCCCCCAAGCGCAAACAGGGGGGGGGGGAGTTAGACGCCCGCCAAATGCCTTCCCTCGCCGCTGCTCCGAATTCTCTGCCCTTAGTTGTTTGCAATCGCGCCGGCTCAAGAGCTTTGCCAACGCCTGGCCTCCGTCCGACCTTCCTCCGCCAACAGGCGCCCTGTGGGAGGCATTAATGCCCCCGCCAAAAAAAGGGTCTGCGACGAGCATCCCGTCCGGCATGCACAGTACTGTTCTGAACCGTCCTTACGATCTGGAAATGACATCACTTCCGCAATGTTGGGTCCATCTGGACTTGTGTTCGTTTCGCCAAATTTCTATTTTTAAGAAGAAGGAAAAAAATACCAAAAGACCTCGCAAGGGTGGGATAGGGAAGGAGAGGGAGGAATAGCAATGGTCGATGACAGTTTAGCATTTCTAAATGGTGTGTTTGGCTTTAGTTTCATTTTGCGTCTACTTCGAGATCCTGTACAGTATCGCCAGTCAGATGTCCTGCCGGATTACCTCCATTTTCGAGTTTTTAATGACCAGGGATCTCTTAAAACCGGTAGAAAAGGGATGAATCCTTCCTTCTGGAAGGTGGATTTCCAGCCGGCTGACTGTACAGCTGTACCCCTTTGCTCAAAAACCGACGCGATTTTCGAAAGACGTTTTCTGGAAATGGGCTCCGTGGGAAGGAAGTACCACGATCTCGGCCAGACGACTCGTGGCGGTCTGCGAGTTTTATCATGGATAGATTTTGGGAAAGTGTTGTGAATGATGGAACAGCTTATCGATTAAAAAGCCTCGCTTCCTTTGGTCTTTGACTTTCCATAAAGAAATATTAAATAGCAACGATCTCTTTAATTGATTTTACCTACCAACCGTCTTTGCCTTCGCTGTCAGTTTCGAAAACATTAAAGGTGCCCTCAGGTGCACATTTTCAATAACGAGACCAACGCCTTATATTACCTGCAGAAAATCAATGTATAACAGAGGGATAGTGTATCTGGCAGCAGCTAGAATATTTTTAGTATCTTCTACCCAGACATTTACATAAAAGTAACTTTTTTGTTTTGTTATTACATCAGATTCAACTCTGAACCAAAATATCATCTTTAGTTCATCTTTAACGAGATTACAGAAATAACCGCTCCCTTACGAGCAATTTACTACGCTGTTTCTTTATGTCAGTTTTCAAAGATATCAAATTTATTAGCTAAATATGGCAGATCTAAAATATGAATCAATGAAGGTGTTAGAAGAAAAAAATCAAACAGTTAATGTGTTTAGGCTCAAAGGAAACTTTTATAAATTTCACCATTTGTCTCAAAATAATAAGACATGTAAACTAGCTTGGGATTAGCCATAATGAGATTTAAGACAGTAGACGTCATCTGATTGGGTAACAAATGAACCAGTTAGATATAGCCACATTTCCTATGCCGGTGTGAAAGGTCGTTAACCACAGAGGAGTTGCTGATAGGCCTGTTACTGAAAAACTTTCGGGTTAGAAAGATACAAAAAATAGCAAATTAATCAGAAAATACGCGTTGTTACTTGTGCTTTGAAAGGTGAGGACTTAAACTTGGCGTATCCAAAAAAAGAGAAAAAATGTTAATTACACACTACTAAAAATAGACTGCTGACTCGAATATGGATGGAGAACGGCCAGAATTGGACTAACATCCAAGGCTGGAGACCAGTACTTCAAGCCACTGAACGACCAGAATGATACTAACATCCAAGGCTGGAGACCAGTACTTCAAGCCACATAACGACCAGAACGAGAGTAACATCCAAGGCTGGAGACCAATACTTCAAGCCACTGAACGAGCGGAACGAGACTAACATCCAAGGCTGGAGACCAGTACTTCAAGTCACTGAACGAGCGGAACGAGACTAACATCCAAGGCTGGAGACCAGTACATCAAGTCACTGAGCGACCAGAACGAGAGTAACATCCAAGGCTGGAGACCAGTACTTCAAGCCACTGAAAGACCAGAACGAGACTAACATCCAAGGCTGGAGACCAGTACTTCAAGTCACTGAGCGACCAGAACGAGAGTAACATCCAAGCCTGGAGACCAGTACTTCAAGCCACTGAAAGACCAGAACGAGAGTAACATCCAAGCCTGGAGACCAGTACTTCAAGTCACTGAACGAGCGGAACGAGACTAACATCCAAGGCTGGAGACCAGTACTTCAAGTCACTGAAAGACCAGAACGAGACTAACATCCAAGGCTGGAGACCAGTACTTCAAGTCACTGAGCGACCAGAACGAGACTAACATCCAAGGCTGGAGACCAGTACTTCAAGCCACTGAAAGACCAGAACGAGACTAACATCCAAGGCTTGAGACCAGTACTTCAAGCCACTGAAAGACCAGAACGAGACTAACATCCAAGGCTGGAGACCAGTACTTCAAGTCACTGAGCGACCCTACTTAAAAACGAAAGCACCTTCTAGAAGATAATAAAAGTTAAAAGTAGACGTGGATTGTCCACTGATACTTTGTCACCCAGATAAAACGGCGACTGACAGGCTTCGTAAAATCTGGATGGCAGAAATCTACCCGAATGCAGGGGCAAACCAGCGACAGCGTGAAGACGGCTAATGAAAAACCAATATCGGCAGAATATCAAAACGGCAAAATCAAGTAAATCCAGAGCCATCTTTCGCTAATATTCCCAAACCTAGACACGAATAAGTCAGGTTAATTTTTTTTGTTTCACAGTGTTTACTCTTTTAAAAAAAATTGTTTTTTTTTTTGCAGTTTCTCCAGGGGGTCTTCGTGCCACCGACAACTTGCGCTGAGAACGGGCGACCCACAAACCGTCGGGTCTCCCACAGCCACTTAGCTGGTAATGTAATATTTCCGGCAGAATGAAAGGGCATGGAAATGGTTGGATTTTATTCTGTTTTATCACTTTTGAGAAGAATGGAGGAAAAAAAAACAATGCTCACAATTTGCAATGAAAGCGGTAAAATGGCATTAAATGTCATCGTAATTACAGAGCCATGTTTAAAAAACATTCGCATTCTCCGCTTCTCTGCCTTTTCTCCCTCAGATGTGATTTAGTGACAGTGAACACGGCCACAACGTTAGAACTGCTAGGAATTCCTCCCGCGCGCACAGGAAGTTGTTCGCTATGCACGATGGGCGTTTAGAGAGACAATTGACAACACGTATTCGAATCCAGTAACGACATCAGAATGGAATCTGTTCTGGATACGCAGTATTGAAAATAAGTACGGAAGCACACACAAGATAAGCACAAATAATGAGTAATTACGAGACAGATAAGCCTCTTCGTAAAGACTATCGGTGTAGACTGCAGAATGCTGTTCCATGTGTCCTGTAACACTTTCCACAACTTATCCAATGATTTTGATTGTCACTTTGACTTTCTCAGCAGCCATGTGACCCCTTTACAGTCTCATTGACGTTCATCGCACGACTCTGTGAGCGTTTAACCAGCCTCTTTGCCTTGCCGATAAATTTCCACCGGGCCGGGCTGGCTGTACACTTGGGGTCACCGTCTGGTTAGAAAACGAATTCCTGCCGATTGAGATGTCTTCCTGTGGGAATGGCAAGATGGATGAGAAGCCCCGCCTGACGTTTGTATTGATCGACTTCCGCACTTCGCTGTAGCCTTGGTAATCTTACTTCTACATCGCTCTCCGGTCCGTCTTTGAAGAAACTTTAACACCTGCACTACTCACAGCTTGGCCATTCACGAGATATCCTCCATTGGCTCTTCGTCTATCAAATGGAGGACATCTAGGAGCTTCTCATCAGTCTTTCATACAGCTTTCCCTGAAACTCGAAGTCAGCCTGCTATCTGCTGTATTCGCTAACTAAAGCTTTGGTTTCTATACACTTTTCATATTTTCATCTCAGGAGTCGCAGTATCCACCACACTAGGGTGATACCAGTGGTGTCTACACTTTCATGGTCCTTCTGCAGCTCCGGAACTTCTCTCCGACTGCTTGCATGACAGACAATCACCGTGCAGTATATCAGCCCCATGACCTTGCTCTGGAGCGTATTGTTTTTCCATCCACACGAAACGCGATTCTATCAAGTCTTATTTGCACTGTTACACTCAGTCCCCGCCCTCTTTATCACAAATATTTACACTAACCTGGGCGTGTGTTAAGAAAACCATTCATGAAAGAAAAAATGACAACTACTTCAAACACCCATCCGGATCGAGATACAGAGGTATAAGGAAGTTAGGGTGAGGCGAGATCTGTGGCTACCCCGATGTCGATATAGACCAACGCAAAACAAGAATCAAGATCACAGCTGGATATGTAAGAAAACTGGGGAGAGCTAAAATCAGAACTTAGCCCAGGAGTCGAAGAGAATCTCTCAGTTCCATCGCTCTTCCAGTATTGATGGGCGGTTCCGATATCATCATTTGAACCATGAAAGATCTTCAAGCACTAAAGAGAATAACAAGAAGAATAATGATAATTTAAGGCGTTCATGGACCCAAAGCACTTTTCTCCTAAGATCGAAGGTTAACGCCCGGAACGAACCGAAATAGCCCGTGTATGTAAATAGTTCATCATCAAAAATTTCAAGAAAAATGATTTTCCCTGATGAAAGAAGACTTCAAGCTCAGACATGAATCCGACGTATAATATGCGATTCTGACAAACCAGGGCACTCAACAAAAGAAGGGCTAAACAAACAGCTGAGATCTAGATCATGTCAACACGAACGGGAGAATGGCAAGAAGAGTCTTCGCACGAACAGTTCTATCGAGGAACGAGAAACGAAGCCGCTGACACAGGTTTCTGTTCGCTTCTAAAAAGTACTTTTAAAGCAGGAAGGGCATTCTCTCTTATCGCAGAAGAAGATAAATCGTCACAAAAATGCTATGAGAATAAGATGCTGAAGAAAAATATATAATCTCTTGTGTGGAAAGTGTTGCGAGTCTACATGAGCGGTTGATCGTACTGTGTCTGCGAGTCCGGTGTTCTGCCACAAGCCGGGTACTAGGAAAGACGCAAAATCGTATCTAAGGTCCCTCGCCGGACAAGGCCGTTTGTAAGCTTTGCAAAACAGATGCTGAAAGAAACTGGCAAGAATTAGTAATGACCAGAACGTGACCATGATCTGAGATATACAGCTTCATACAAACAGACCCATCAGATCTCTTAAACCCTGTGTCATTCTTAAAATATGGAAAATAAAAGTGTCAGATGACAGATATCGTTATGTGCCAAAGAAAAAGGAAAGATACAGAAATACTTTTACAGAAAATTGAAAGCGGATGTGGTAGGTGTAGACATATGTAATGCCCCTTTCAATGGGGGGGGAGTCACAGAAGTGACGATGCTCCAATGCTGTGTAATTATTCATCTACTGAAAACAGTAGCTGTTCCCTCTGGAACACAAGAAAGCTGCAGGAAGTCGGCTCAGTCGAAGGCTGTCATCCAGCGCACGCGATCTTGTTCGAAAACCACTCGCCATGGCAAATCTGTCAGTAAAAGGACAAACGAAGGAAATGGAGAAGAAATAGACAAATTTAAATCGTGTACCAGTGTAATTAAGAAGGTTTGCTATTCGTGTAGGGAATCCAACCCGGGACGGCGCGGTGGGGACAAAAAGACAGCACCGAGTTAGAGTTGAAAGAAGAATGTATCCGTATATAAAGGATGGGTGTTAGCCAGGGGTTCTGTGGCTCAGTGGCAAGACTCGAACAGGGAACCAATTGAAAGAGAAGATCAATAACTCTCCTTTCAGCAGTACTTTCCTCCACCCTCCCCTCCCTCGTTGTCACCGATGCCGCCGAACCATAGCCATCCTAACCCTTCACCGTAATAGCTGCGCCGCTCGCCGTGTATTGCGACTTCCGGCCGTTGCTTGGTTACAGACAGATTTCAAGCCTCTTTTTAGTTCTGCCTCCTTTGGTACGAATCGTGGAAATTATTTCAATGAATTTTTCGTTTTCTTTCTAAGCAAAACAAAAAAATACTAGAAGAAAGAAAGAAAGAAAAGAAAACTGTTCTGCAACCAGGGAACGGAGGGCTTCCGGAACTGCGCGGATGATGTTTCCGGTTTGGATGACGTCACATGATTTGATTTCATTATTAGAAGAAGACGTCTTGATTTCAGCTCCTGGCATGAGAGATGCTTGATACAAACCGAGATATCTTGGTCCCGTTTCATGTTACACAAAAAAACTTATTTGATTATTAATAAAAAAAATAAAAAAAAGCATTTCCGGTTTTTTGTCGATGTCGTAAGAGATTATTTTTTTTTTTGTTTTGTTTTGTCTATAAATTTGTTTTGGCTGGCGCCGCAGGGGTCCTTGCCCTTTGAAATCGAGTCTGGTTTTTTCCGGGATTTCGCCCGTGATGGGTTAAACAGGGGGGGGAGAAATTTGTGTTTGGCGATCGGGCGGTTCGATAGAAATTCTGGGCGCTGGACCCGGACGGGGGGAAGCCGGAGGTTAAAACGCGGGAAGGCTGGACCTTAGAAAACAAAAAAACCAGGAAAAACCGATTAAAATAACTGTTTTATTTCCAAAGTCATCAAAAAAGAAGAAGAAGAAGAAGAAAAAAACACAAGACAGGATTTATACGAGATATTTTTCTTTTTATGAAATTAAATAAAAGTCACAAATAAACAACAGGGAAGAGATTAACAAAGACTCCGCTTGTACCCAGATTCTAATACAAACCAATTCTTCACAGTTTTTCCTAAGTTACAGATTTTGGGGAACCCGTCCTCCGCAGTGCGCTCGAGTTGGTGCCAGCGCTTGATTGAGATAGATTATACACCAGCAAACAAACCTCTCTGTTTATTATGCGAGCTTTTGTACATAGAAAGGGTTTTGGATGGAGAAGTCAGCCATGAAGGGAGTTTAGTATTAGCCAATTTCCGTCTATTTATTGACGTTAGTTTCGAGATTTACAAATATGAACTGGTATTGCGAGATAGAATTTGAAATACGAAGGTGTTTTAGAAAAACAAAGGCGATATTTACAAAGGCGACAAGGCTACTAACCATCTGTGATGCACCAGTACTTGATCGCGCCATCTGGTGGCGCTAGTGAGCAAGTAAACACTGTGGCAACGCAGTCGACAGTACGCACCAGTGAAAAGAAGCAGCGATCGGTGGGGCCGGAGGTGTTCCGTTGCACCATAATAATAATAATAATAATAATAATAATAATAATAATAATAATAATAATAATAATAATAATAATAATAATAATAATGAGAGATCGCAACACAGCTGCCCGGGCAACCATCGACACTTTCAACAGACTGCGCTTTAAAACCTACCTCCCTCCCACCTGAGCCTTCCTAGGGTCCGGTTCTTGGCTCATCTTAAGTTCCACCTCTTTGGACTCCGAAAGTTGCTCTCCGAGGCGGATAATCGCCGGTGGTCACGAGGTCGGCGCATTTCCGGCTTGGGCGACGACAACAGAAAGATTTCACCGAGATGGTATATCGGGAAACTTTTGAGTCGTTCCACACGGGCTACTCGCTTTACTCTCTGAAACACCTTCGTACCATGGCAGAAATGAAACAGAAACAACAAGATAGGGGGAAGCCAAGTGGCTGGAAGATCTGACGTCATCGCTGCCGTTACCTGCAACGTAAGAAGATTCAGTTCTATAATACTTCGAAGTAAAACGTTTCCGGAAGTGGTTTTTTTGTGGGTATTCCGATTTCTCCCTTTGTCAGACATCTGTTAATACGACAGAAAAAGTTTTAGTACTATTTTATTATTATTATTATCATTCAGAGTAGTTTTTTTTTTTTATTTTCTAGTTTATAATTTTTTATCAGTAAAACCTGATGTCTGTCTAAGGAAAAGGTCGCGATAAGTCCTCCTCTTCCGTCTTTAGAAAGTAGCAGCGCTGGGCGCCATGACAGAGATCTCCCTGCGGAAACTCGTGCCCGTCATATACCGTCGGTTCGCGCGCGTGGAGTCACATCACACAGTTACACATAACTGTCAAAAGCATGCATACACGGGACAACGCGCTACAACGAGTTCGCTTTTGGGACCCGGCTCACAGAGGACTTCGTCTCGCCACGGCTGATCAGTTTCTGGAGTTTTCGCTGCCGGCCAATCGATGCTCAGGACTTTCTATCCTCCTGGCGAATATCCGTCTAAGCTGGGAAATTACCCGGGCAGAATCATGACCGAAACCTTTTTTTTTTTTTGTTTCCTTAAATTTTTTAATTCGTTAATTGGCGAAGGAGTCGAAAACTTGCACGAGGGCCCAACGCCCTGCTCTCCCACCCACTGCGCGTGCGCGTGCGCTGAAGAAACAAACAAAAAAAGGGGTTAAAAATGGGTTTTCAATGACGTAAGCGGTAAATGGACGATCAGACTGTCAGCGGTGTTGTTACATAAGTATTCGGCTTTCGATATTCTTCGAGGTATCAGTCATCGTATTTGGAACAGAGAACACGAGAAAAGAAGTAAACGGGGGACATAAAAAAGTGGGGGGGAAGGGGCTGACGCCACAGTATTATTTACAAAATAATTGCCCTTCTTAATTGCGATTTGCTGTTTGGCAAACAGCGATAAGTTGTTGTTTTTTTGTTGCGGTGTTTAATAGATTTCCGACGTGACAAGATGGCAGATCACAAGACGGGGAGCGGCCACAAACGTTCGGGAAGTCGGCGGGAGTCGAAACCAACTGACGAACACAAATCTTTGGGGCTCAGACGCAGCGAGAAAACAATAACTCGGGTCCACTAAAAGAGTAGTTTGGCTGTATTCGGTTACAGGAGGGCAGAAAGACTTCCAGCTTATATAAGTATGACAAACCAATTTACTGTCACAGTGAACATCTGGACTAAGCCTGCTGTTCCATGTCTTCGCTAGGTTATTATTATTTAAACAGATGTCCATTCTTTTATGGCCCCTTATAAAATTTAAAGGTACGACCTCTTCAACAATGCAATTCGAGACTCGTCAACCTGTTGCTTACCATTCAGAACTCCAAACGTCCCACTTAGATCCCCGCATAATCTTCAACACGCAGAACTATACATTTTCGCTAAATGTCCACAATAACAATAAGTAAATAATATAATTAATTTATAGTACGAGGGAAGCTCCCCTGGTTTTAGCCTTAACCTGAACTCCGGCTTTGTTTGGTAACTTTCAAAACGATCTCTCTGCGGACTGATAGCGCATCATTAAAATCGATAATGAAACTGCAGAACCTAAAATGGAACATTGGAGCACACCTGTTTCTAAGGCGAGACAGAGGTTCGTTTGTTTTCTTTTAATCTTTTCACTCAGATGGATGAAGGAGAACCTCTCTCTCTCTCTAGTGACGTCATCTCTCTCTCTCCCCCTCTCTCTTTAGTGACGTCATCTCTCTCTCTATCTCTCTCCCCTCTCCCCTCTCTTTCTCCCCCATCTCTCTCTAGTGACGTCATCTCTCTCTCCCCTCTCTCTCCATCTCTCTCTAGTGACGTCATCTCTCTCTCTATCTCTCTCCCCTCTCTCTCCCACTCTCTCTTTAGTGACGTCATCTCTCTCTATCTCTCTCCCCTCTCTCTCTCCATCTCTCTCTATCTCTCTCCCCTCTCTCTCCCCCTCTCTCTCCATCTCCCTCTAGTGACATCATCTCTCTCTCTCCCATCTCTCTCTAGTGACGTCATCTCTCTCTCCCCTCTCTCTCCATCTCTCTCTAGTGACGTCATCTCTCTCTCTATCTCTCTCCCCCTCTCTTTTTAGTGACGTCATCTCTCTCTCTATCTCTCTCCCCCTCTCTCTCTCCATCTCTCTCTATCTCTCTCCCCTCTCTCTCCCCCTCTCTCTCTCCATCTCCCTCTAGTGACATCATCTCTCTCTCCCCCTCTATCTTTAGTGACGTCATCTCTCTCTCTATCTCTCTCCCATCTCTCTCCCCCTCTCTCTTTAGTGACGTCATCTCTCTCTATCTCTCCCCCCTCTCTCTGTAGTGACGTTATCTCTCTCTCTCTCCTTCTCTCTCTCTCGTTAAAAAAAAACAGAAGCAGAGATGGATTCCCTACCTTCCAAGGTCTGGTTTCGCTTAGCGGTTATTGCTGAATGTCAGAGTCCAGTAAACATTAAGGACTCTTTAAGAACTGTCCAAAATGGTTTGTCATAGAAAGAAGGAAAAAATTGGGAGGCATTTAAGTGTGTATAATATTCCTGCTTTTCTTCTTGTAGCCAGGTAGGTAAAACAGATGTCTACTACTGTTGAAACTGGAAAGGTGAAACTAAATTCGGATTAAAGACGGGGAAAAACAAACCCCTGCAGGACATGTGGGGAGGGAAAGGTAATAATATATCGGAGAACTCGTTATTGTATGGCATATGTCCATTTCGAAATTCTACTGGGATGCTGGCATTAATGGGATGAATGTATCTCGAATTGCAGATGCGGGTAGTTCTTTGCGTGCCACTTGAAGTCTTTGGCGCATCAAGGAACCGTAACATCAGACAGACATTCGTTCCATTGACGGAAGTTTCGTCTCTGTCCCGGCGATTAGAGCCGATTCTGCGACATATTGGAGTCGGGGGTGGGTGTGGACTGTGGACAGGAAAAAGTTTTCAGAAGACCCCGCGCACAGATCGCGCTTGTCGACGAAAGAAAAGACGAAGCTGGTTCTAAGAGAAATCCGTTAACCATCCCCAGACCGGTAGTGAGTCTGTCGAGCCAGCAGCATCTACCGATCGAGATGAACCTTTGCCTGTCGGAGATCGATTATTCCCCCACAAACAAAACCAATTAAAAAGGTTTTAAAAAATATTACACGAACGAGACAAAACTCCCCAAATAACTGCCAATGAGCAGTTGGTGGTGGCAGTACACGCAGCAGATAAGCTTTCAAAATTGGAAAGATTTTTCGTTTTGCCCGACGGAAATCGTTTGAATTTAATGTCGCCACCGGGGATCCGATTTCATGTCATGGCGGTATATCCGCTTGTGACGTCAGATGAGAGCCATTTCAACCGTGGAAAGGTTTCGAATCTGCGATACCAACTGCGGACAACTGGAAGACGGATTTGCATCCAGTGGCGAGCGTTAACTATTGTTAGGAGGAAAAGCGAGCACCTGCCAGCTCGCGAATCTCGTGCACTAGTTTCAGAGTTTGTCAGGGGATTTCTAAAATTTCCTCCAATACCTAACACACACCGACGATTATTAGAACCCTACTGCGATGTAAAATGAGAGCAAGTGAGAAAAGAAAATTACTTTCTGTCCTATTATCCTTCCTACAGGAGCAATTTCTGTCTTGTGAGGGGACAGCATTAAAAAGAAAAAAATGTCTTTAATAAAAACTAAATTTTATTTTCTACGCAGCCGAGGAAAATCTTTAGATATTTAATGACTGCGTATCCTGTTGGTTCGGGAGAGGAGACAAAAGGCGTCAATTTTTTTTTTTTTTTTAAAGAAAATTGAAATTAATGTCACAAGAAAATGTCATTTGCTGTCAGTCATGTTTGCTGAAAAGAGAATGACTTTGGATTTAGATATTTCCAAAAAAAAAAAAAAAAAACGAGAGAGAGAGAGAAAGAAACACAGAAGCCAGGGAAACAAAGAATTTTGCTTTGTCTTCGATTACGTTGATTTCTACGCGTCATAGAAAAACAGCTAATGATGTGGTATAAAGGCATTCAATCTGCTCGTCTTATCGCAGAGGGAAGACCGTCTCTTTGAAACTTCGCCTACGGGAATTTCTGTGAAGCCAGGAAATTATCGTGAGCGGCTCAATAGTAATATTCGAACGGACGAAGACCCGGAACTACTTTCAGAAACATCAAAGCGATTCTTTAGGGAAAAGGACAAACAAAAAACAAACCAAAATTTCAGTAAAGATAGCGTTTTTTCGTTGTTTTACTAGATTTCTGAAATACCGAAACAAAAGCGACGATGCGCATAGATTGGGTTTCGCTAAAGAAGGACCCTTTTAAACGCTGTACGTCGGGTTCCCTCCCCTTTTTTTCCGAAGAAGAGAGTTGTCTAAAACCTAAAACAACAACTGACGAAACCAGTCAAACAGAGAAGCTGGGAGGAGGAGGAGAACGGGTTAATGACTATTTTTTTAGAGAACAGCTGCCTGGCACCAGAAAGGGAAATGGTAACCAGGCGAGATGTAATTGTGTTTAATTAACCCACACACGTTCGTTTGGTTTCTCTTTCCTTCTCTGAACGTAATCGCGTTGAAAAACGTGGATGGCAAATGTGGCGCAATCTCCGGTCGCCAAACACCGCTACTGATGTCGTGGTGAACTTCTACCTGCGGGGGACGAATTTACTACTGCGCAGTAACCACAGAAGAAAAGAGAAAATTGGTGGGAAATCAGAGAAACTGTGCTACCGGAGCTGTAGCTACGAAGACCGAGAAGGAGACAAAATATAAATAAGAATCAAAATGGAGTGATGGAGCGGACTGAAAGTGACTGGAGCATGACGAGTATACACGAGCAGACAACCACGCTGATGAGAGAGAGAGAGAGAGAGATATGACGTCACTAGAGAGAGATATGACGTCACTAGAGAGATGTCATCATTACAGAGATATGACGTAAATACACAGAGAGATTGCGTCACTAAAGAGATATTACGTCATCACACAGAGAGAGATCGTCATTATAGAGAGATGTGACGTCACTAGAGAGATGACGGCATTACAGAGAGAAATGACGTCATTACACAGAGAGATTGCGTCACTAAAGAGATATTACGTCATCACACAGAGAGATCGTCATTATAGAGAGATGTGACGTCACTAGAGAGATGACGTCATTACAGAGAGAAATGACGTCATTACACAGAGAGATGGCGTCGCTAAAGATAGATATTACGTCATCACACAGAGAGAGATCGTCATTATAGAGAGATGTGACGTCACTAGAGAGATGACGTCATTAGAAAGATCAATGACGTCATTACACAGAGAGAGAGGGGGGCGTAAACGAGACGGGTACTGCAAAGAACGGTAAACAGGGAGATGCTAATACTTCATCCGTCTCAAGTTAACAACAACAAATAATTTGGCAGGGTGAAAGGGGTGCATCATTGCAGCGACTGCGTTAACAGAGGGTAGAGGAAACCTCGAAGGTGGACAGCACCGATTAAAGTAATGATGCTAGAAGTTACTCTTTGAACTTCCCAAAGCTAAGCCCTCCAACGAAAAGACGAAAGTTAACGCTATAACCCTTTTCACAGAGAGAGAGATGGGGGGGCAGGGTTACCCACCGGAAGCAAGAAATCTAACAGCGAACACCAGTGCCGAGTTCTCGGTTCTATTCCTCGCCGGTCCCCTTCTAACAGAAGGGGAGACCTCAACTGGCTTACACCCAACCGTGTACAGGTAACAGCTTCCCCGCTGTGACGAGTTCCGAGACCTCGAAAGTCAAGAACAAAAATTCGAAAAATAATAATAATAATAATAATAATAATAATAATAATAATAATAATAATAATAATAATAATAATAATAAGAAGAAGAAGAAGAAGACTGCAAATATTTACACATTTCATAAACACACAACAGATGTATCGAGACATGTAACTAAACTGGTTCATTGATGTTCACAGAGCGTGAAACATCATGAAGAAAATCGTCACCCGTAAATTGACTTTTAAAAATGTACGACACAGAACAGAATTCGGATTTTCGTTAACGGAAACCGGAAACGTTCACCTGGGGCACAAAACTGACAAAATGTAACGAGTTATGTTAAAAGTGAAATTCTTTATCCTTTTTTTTTTTTTCAGAGAAAAGATTAAATTACTAATCTGTGCTTTTACACACATTTTTTCGATAAACTAGCCTTGTTATTATGTCGTGTGCTTGTTCTTTTTATATAAATATATTGTCACGTGATCTTTTTAAACCGTTAATTTTTTTTCAATGTCCACATAAGCGGACCGAATTCGGGCGAATGGATTATTTAAAAAATAGATTTAGGAAAAGGGGGAAAACGTGGCCAGTCCAGACGGCTGGCCGACTTCGTCGGATTTCCTGTAAGGTTCAAACAACTATGACGTAATCATGATGTGTGAGTTGAACTTCGCGATCTGACCAAGTAGAATTTCTGAAATATATTTATTTCTCATACTTCGCATTCATCTAAAAAAAGTTTGTATTTGCTGTTTTTAATATTAAACTGGAAAGGTTAGCCCGCTATCGCGTAATAATAATAATAATAATAATAATAATAATATAATAATAATAATAATAATAATAATAATAATAATAATAATAATAATCAATTACATGTTTCTTTAAATGTTGCCAACTTCGTAATTTACTTGCAATTTTCTCTTATAGAACAGAGTTACCGATTTGACACTGATTCAGCAGCTGATCAATAGCTTGTAAAATAACTGGTAGTTTTACTGGCAGCAGAGAGACGATACTTTATGGATGTTCCACAATATAATCTCATTAAAATGTTTTATAGAGTATGCGTGTTGGCTGATGAGTATGTCTGTCTGTGTAGGTAACAGAGCATCACAAGATAGAATCACGCTGGACTTATTTGGATTTGTTTGGATGTTTTCTCTTCCTTATCTTTAGCCGGTTTTTCGCCCCACCCTGGCTTCTTTCGGATGGTCCGCCATCGCTTCAGGATGGATTTCCGTTCCGTTTCATGAAATCTAATATTTGATGTTTTTCTTTTTGTAAGTTGCGCAGACATGGAGGACATACATCACAGTGGTCTCAAACAACGCACTAAATTCCTGTATGTAGACCGATGTCAGCATCTAGAACATTCTCAGTCAGTTTGAAGTGTATGAGTTCTTCCAAGGGCAGCTTCTGTTGACGCCATTTGTAAGAGAACCGTTCGCATTGCCGCCATCTTGGTTTTTAAACGTCACGTAGCCGCCCGCCAGCCGCCCCCACAACAGCGCAGGCAGACAAAAACCGATTTCAAGAATGAAGGAATCGTTCTTCTAAGAGGCGGTTAGATTCAAAACCATGCCGATGATTCTTAAAATTAATGAAAAGAGACAAAAATTAAAACAGGGAAAACATCACCGACCGGCTTAGCAGAGGGTTTGGCGTGTCGTTTGTGTGTCACGCTAAGAAAGAGTTATCCCCCCTTTTTTCCGCCTTCTCCAAAAAATAGAAGAAAGAAAGAGGATCAGACCGTCGTCATGGCCGTCTCGGTGGGGCACTTCTTTTTCTTAACGTTCACGAGCCCGAACGTCCGCCACAGGATGTTCCGGAAGTTTGCGCTGAAAATCAGGAACAAGAAGAACTTGATGGCGAAGCTCACGTAGCTGATGTTGAGGAAAACGTGAAGGTAGAATTCTATTCCGTTGTTGTGTTCGCTGAAGAACAGGTAGAAGAGACGAATGCCGTGGCTAGGCATGTTGAGCACGAGGAAGGTCACGGAGATGGCGAACAGGAGCCTGGCGACCCGCACCTGCGGCATGCTGCTGATGTTATGCCCCTGCTTCTGCTTGACCGTGCGCTTCTTCTTCCGGTGCATGGAACGCAGCACGGAGCTGACGATCAGGGTCAGCATGACGACCACGGCCACGAGAGGGAGGACGATGGTGGCTACCGTGTCCATGTAGGACAGGCCCCGCTGCAGGTCGTAGTGGCGCCAATCGGTGTGGCACCGCGTGATGTTCTCGGACCGGATCTGCTGAGGCCTGGTCAGCGGGATGTAGACGGCGAACAGCGCCAGGGCTCCGACGGAGAGGCCGGCCACCACCGCCTTGGCGCGGAAGGACGTGCAGTAGGTGCTGATGTGGGTCGGGTGACAGATGGTGATGTAGTTCTCGACGGTGATGCACACCACGTACCAGACGGACAGGAAGCTGCAGACGTAGGACAGGTAGACGTAGGTCTGGCACAGGCCGTCCTGTTTCGTGATCTGTATGTCGAACGACTCCAGCCAGACGATGAACAGAGACACCAGGAAGCCCGTGTCGCTGACCAGCACCGCCTGCGCGTAGACGGTCGACGAGAGGTGGCGCAGGCGCTTCTCGCAAAACACGGTTATCGACACCACGTTTCCCATGATTCCGGAGAAGACGATCACCGGTGTGGTGTAGATGAAGATGATTCGCAAGACGTTGGCTCCATTCTGCGCAGGTACGGATGCTGTCGTGTGCTCCACATCCGAAGAATACGGATAAAGGTTCTCGGAGTCCATGGTCGCTTGGTATTCTTAACTAAAGAGAAAACCTTTGAAAAGAGGAGGACAAAGAAACATTAATAATAATAATAATAATAATAATAATAATAATAATAATAGTAGTAGAATTAATTGAAATAGCCGCCGTCTTTTCTTTTAATTCCAACTTCAGGAAAATCAAACGTGTATAGGATGGGGACTTCGACTAAAATGGTGAGGGGACATTCTACTCGGAACCATTTTCTGTAGAGTCTTTGGTCCGCACCAGGCCAGTTACCCACCCCCCACTTCCTCATGCTACATAGAGGCAAGCTGGTTAGCGGCCCGCTCGCAGAGGTACAATGGATTTCGAATTCCAGAATCCCGTATGTCACCGCATTTTTGGCTTACAAACAGCTGCGAAGAGAAGATCGATTCTTCCATAAGAAGGCAAGGAATGGGGAACTGCTTGAGACAGCGGTCGCTCGGCCCCCGGCCACCCACCGGTCATCAGCCGGCCCTAAAAGGACAGAGGGAGCCGGTAACACAAAGGAAAACTTATCCTGAGAGTCGGGGTTAGTTCGATATCCAGGAGAATAACGAACAGGTTTTCGAGTGGCAGTCAGTCATCTGTCTACCTGGAATGCCTAGAGCCTTATGGATTCAAGGTCTGCTGTCTGGGGAAACCTCGTGGCACTCGTATCCGACGGGACGCCCCAGCGTCGTGCTGGGAAGGATATCCGGTATAGCCAGTTATCCAGCCGCAGGGCGCTGGGGGTCGGGAATGACCGCCGGCCAGTCATGGCGCCGTCACTTTGCCCACGTGACAGCCGCCGTCCGTGACGTATGTAGACTAGCAGATGCGCCGCACCACCTCATCTTCCAAGCGCATGAAGGAAACAGACTCTCCGAGGACAACGGAAGCCGGCCGAGTTTTCTGGAATCACCTGTTCGAGAGTATCACGCCCCTTCCTTTTAAAGAGAAGCTGACAACGCTGACCCCCTATTAAGAAAGCGAATCGGATTCAGGTGACAAGCTTTTTTCGTTGAGTTTGCCACAGTTTCACTTACGAATTACAAACCAGATAATGTGAACGGGAAAGGGAAGACTAGGGGCCTGTAGAACCAAAGGAACGTTCCATTAACCCTGATTGGTGATGCTCAAGATGTCATCCAACGCTCGCAAAATTAATTAGTTTTCAGTAGGAAAAAATTGACATTGAATAAAAAGAAAGAAGCCGACTTCGTTATGAAAATAAATATATCATGTAATGTAGGGGCCGGTAGTCAGTTCGGTTAGGTGTTAATACCTTCCGTATGCCCGAGTTCTTAGTCTGGTTGGGTAGTCAAACGGTTTAAGCCCGACTTCCAGCCTCCCTTGGTATTTCGATTTCTGTGTGGACAGACAGGAAAGTTATGCGCGGCCATCATCGCGTAATTAATCGACCAGGAATCAGGGAAGGTAATCTGGCTACATTTCCTGTCGAGCTCTCCTGTACGGAGGAAATCAGAACTAACAGTCGTGTTTACTTCCGCCGTCCTACGACATTGGATCGTTTGTTTACCTGTAATTTGTTTTGGGAGGAAAAGAAAAGTTGGTCGCTAAATATTTTTTATTTTTTATCATCAGTTAATATGTCTTTTATCCGAAATATTCTAAAGGGCGTAAAGAAAATCAAGGAGCTAACCCTCGCGTGCACTAGTTCTACTTTCGTTCTAAGCATTAGAAAAAAAAAGCAACAACAAAATCTTGTTTAAGACGTCATAAAAATCACAACAAAGATAACTGTTTCGATTTTTCAATCAAAAGAGTGGAGGTCTTCGATACGGGGAAGACGTCCGTCGTAGTGGGGGCGCGGAGCTTCGTTATGGCTAAGGCCGGAAACGCGTCGGAAATCGATAGATTTTTATGTCTGCACTTCGCGTTCGCATCATCGAGTAACCCAGACGTTAATGTCCACATGCAACTCTGCAATCAAAGTGGTAAGTGCATGCATTAGAACTGATACATCAGAGTCCATTTCTTAAGTGGCGCCGCGACACTATCTGGGCAGCCATCTTCTCGACGCGGGCATTTTCCTTTTGCCGCTTACGTGGATGGGGCTGCGATCAAAGGTACGTCCCACTGGTTTGGGTAAAGTTGTTGAACTCAACGTAGAGACGGTGCGATCGATGTCGCTTAGCGAAAAATAATGGAAATGGCGGTTCCTTTCTCGGGCTGACTTGTATAAAGAGCTAAAATCGCCCTTTGTCAGACGAACCCTAGGGTCGAGTAGGAAGCAAATAAAAGCATTCGTTCGTCTCACAGCGCCGGCCATTCGCTAATATAGTGCATGCGTCAAAGGAGTTTCTCTTTAATAAGGAACCGTCCAAAGCATCACAGCGGACGAGGCCGAGAACAGTTCTTGAATGACGCTCAGGCCACTTCGAGGGCCCGAATTTTCAGACGAGCCATCATGCCGGGCTCCTTTTCTTTTTCTTTCAGTTCTCTTTAGTTAATCTCGACTTCCAATGTGTTGTCGCCCGTCTGCTACAAGAAACTCACACACAAGAGGTTCATCCACACAACGAGGCAGCCCGTTTCTCTCCCCCCCGTCTCTCTCTCTCTCTCTCGCGTAACAAAAAGAAAGTTAAGGTTTTGTCCAACGATCGCTGCGCTTCTCGGTTCAGACTGGATCTTTCCACGCCTCTAACTCGACTGGACTGACCGCTGCTGGAGGGGACTTGGAATATTCAAAACGACAGGCGCGGTCTTGAGAGTCCACCAACCTTCAGTGCATCGACGCGGAGCCCCTTGTAAAGTGATCGCCCTCAGTCGTCGTCTCCACATTTCTCGCTGTTTGGTGACCTTTGCCGGTGCTGATGGGGGAGGGGGGGGGTAGAAGGATATTTAAAAAAAAATTATGGGATATACGCGCTGGACCTGTAAACCGGAACTTCGGCGATTAACCGCGAACATTCCGATGAGGACCTGTGCAGGAATGGATCGATGTCTCAGTAACTGTAAAAGACAATTCTCGAACGCGGACCTTTCGCTAAAAGTCGTGCCATTCAAAGGGACACACACTTACCTTTATAACGGAATATAAAACTAGCAAAGACAATTTAGGGCTTCCAAAAGTATCCATACAGTTCTACCGTAATTTTATACACTAGTAACCAAAACCCTGTGAAAACGTATGGTTAAGAAATCCAAAAGCCACGACAGATTTTTCCTTCTTCCGATCGGTAGTATTTTTCTTTGATCTGATCGAATACATCCCTAGATCGTCGCAGTAATACTCCGCAGTGGTTTTGATAAATCCCTGATATATATTAGGCGGTTATAAAAGTTTTATCGGTTTGTATATTATGTTAATTCGATGCTCATTTCCTGCATGCTTGTCAAGGTGTATGTAGATAAGCTATATCTCGTTTTGTAGCGTGTGTACTTTGGCATACATTACGCAAAGCCTACCATTTTAAAAATCATAAAATGGATATCTGTTTCAAGGTTCTCAGTGAAGCGGGGATAGAAACGTTTTTCGTGCCATTTTGCCTCACGAGTTCAAACCGGGCCACAAAGCGAGAGAGGCAAACTCGTGACATTAAGCAGGAACGGGGAGAGGATACAGAAAACGAACGCGCAGTACAACGATGGTTTGAAAGGCTTCGATCAGGAGATGTGAGCCTTAAAGATAAAGAACGTAGCGGACGTCCTTCCAGCTGTGATGACGACCGTCTGACAGCCGATCCAAGAAAAACAGTGCGAGAAATTGCTGGAGAGCTTGACGCAAGCACTGCATCCGTTTCCCGGCATCTTGACGCAATCAGCCAGGCGAAAAGGCTTAACAAGTAGCTGCCTCACCAGTTGAATGAACAACAACAAAACTGTGGATTGAAGATCTGTTCCCTGCTTGTCCTAAGAAACAAAAACGACCCATTTCTTGACCGAATCATTACGTGTGATGAAAAATGGATCATTTACGACATTCGCAAACGACCAGCACAGTGGCTCAACAGAGACAAGGCGCCTAACCACATTCCCAAACCCACCCTCCACCCAAAGAAGGTCACGGTCACTGTCTGGTGAACTGCAACTGTTGTCATCCACGACAACATTTTGCAACCTGGCGAAACCATCACAAGCTGACGGGTACTGTCATGAATTAAACGTTTTTCATCAGAATCTCTCCCAACGACAGCCGGCATTGTTGAATCTAAGAGGCCCAATCCCGCTCCACAACGATGCTCGTTATCATGTAGCAAAAGTGACTCTTCAGAAACTGAACATGTTGGGACATGAAGTTCTCCCTCACCCAGTCTATTCACCAGACCTTTCTCCCACAGACTACCACCTTTTCAAACACCTCAGACAGCTTCCTCTGTATGAAATCTTTCTCCAACCAAGCAGCCATTGAAACTGCCTTCCAACAGTTTATTGACTCCAAAAATCCAGGTTATTAAAAATGGTATAAATGCGCTCGTGACTCCTCGGCAGAAGTGTATTGATTGTAACGGAACTTACTCTGATTAATGGACATCACGTTCAGCAGCGATATGAAGTCTCATCGTTGCGGTAAGAAAACCGACAAAACGTTTGTAACAACTTAATATTTCCTCACAGCAAACACCTGCGATCTGGACAGGTTGTGGTACAAACACCAAAGACAAAGGACACGTAACACACTCCCAGGTTTATGGGTAGGTGGGCATTAAAACAGCTTTAGAACCTATAGGTTGAGCAGGATTAAAGTTAAGGTTGGTGCTGGACTGCGAGCGACTGGCCCTTCACCACAGCCTGAAGCATAGGAACAGTAGGATCTGTCCATGTCCTTGAAGTACATGAAACAGATTTGAAATATAATAGCGTACACGACAGTCGATCCTTTCACTACTTCCAAGGCATTGGCGCTTTACATGCTCTAAATATTCTGCTCTGAAATACTCTCCGCCCTGAAATTTTGATTTAAAACAACAGATTTTAGAAATTGCGTGAATGCTACAACCTGTGTTGAGCTTATGGAGACAAACAGAAAAAAAAATAAACGGCTCTGGTAAAAATACTTATTCAACCAAAATCTCACGAAATCCGAGCCGTTGGTGGTGAGACTGTCGTGTCCGGGAGACACCGCGCCCGATTAGAGAGTCTTTGGTTGTTATTGAGTGAATTGCCACCCTGAGAACTGTATCGACCACTCGGCTGAACTCCGACCGTTTCTACCCTTGAAATCGCTCCATTTCGAAACTCGAATAGCATTTTCTAAAACAGCCGCACCGACAGCAGCCATTGCACAGTTTTACGTTTGAAATTGGTTATTTCCGCGTTGGAATCTACGCCGTCGCGATCTGTCTTCTTGGTTTCTAAACAGTTGCCGGATTTTGGCTTTTTGACCCTCTGGCATTCAAAAACCGCATCACACCGGTGGACCTGTGACCGCCATAGTTCTGACACACACACACCAACTCGCTCATAGATACCACAACTCCAACATCAGGAGGGGGGGAGAGAAGAAAGTCAGAAACGAGAGCATCGCGGCTATTGAGGGCGCCACAGAATTCAGAATAAAAGTTTTGCAACTGTTTAGTCAAGGCACTCTGCGGAAAGTGTACAGCCTTACCATCAAGCTGGAATCTCAGTTATTTCCCCCGATTTTCAATGTCCCCAGAAGCATTCCCAGGAAAGAACGGCGATGCTAAACTGGAACTGATGGAAGATTTCTTAGAATACTTGAAACGTAGTGACATGACAGTGGAGGACACGGCTAAACTCATTAACGATGCCCTGATACGACCTCGGTTTTAGAGGACAGATCTACGAAGAAACTAGCAATATCAGTAATGAATAAAGACTTCAGGCTCTCACAGCCGAGGAGCAACCACGATCCCTCATTGTTGATTGTCGTTCCCGTGCTGCCAACTCAGCCGCTCAATCTGTAATATCTACTAGTCCTGTAAAGATATACTACTATGGGGACAGCGCAAGAACTAAGTAACGTCTTTCAGTTACGGATAGCAAAACAGCTGCTTCATAAATCTACATTCACCCTGTTAGGGACTCTTCTCTCGCTCTCGCGCTCTCTCTCCTCTCTCTCTCTCTCCTCTCTCGCTCTCTCTCTCTCTCTCTCTCTCTCTCCTCTCTCCTCTCCCAGCTCTCCTCTTTCTCTCTCTCTCTCTCCATCTCTTCCTCTCTCCATCTCTTCTCTCTCTCTCCTCCATATCTCTCCTCTCTCTCCAATCTCTTCTCTCCCATCAGCTCGCTCGCGCGATCGTCTCTCCTCTCGTCTCTCTCTCTCTCTCTCTCGCTCTCTCTCTCTCTCTCTCTCTCGCTCTCCCTCTCTCCATATCCCTCTCCCATCTCTCTCTCCTGCTCTCTCGTCCCTCTCTCCATCTCTCTCGCTCTCTCTCTCTCCATCTCCCTCTCTCCGCTCTCTCTCTCTCTCTCTCTCCCTCTCTCATCTCTCTCTCTCTTCTCTCTCTCTCTCTCTCTCTCTCTCTCTCTCTCTCTCTCTCTCTCTCTCTCTCTTAGCGAAGATGCCAACAATGTGCCTTACTAGATGGCTAAGTAAGGGGGGAAGTGGTAATTATGTTTTGGAGATTCTCGGAGTGTGCAAGGTCAGTGTCAAATTTATCAGCTAGAACCAATGCCCTGTCTGATCAAATGAGTCAACACCAAAATCCTGTTTCAACAGCAGCTTTGGCTGCAATGGATATGGCAAATCAAGAAATGGAAAGAAGGTATAATACCACCGAGTTGAAGCGGTACATTTGAAGATGCTTTGCTAACCGGCAGTCCTAAATTTAAATTCCGAAAAAAGAAAAAAAAAATCATAAAATAATATCGTAGGCTCGCAGAGGGTAGGCTAATATAAGAAATAAATATTTTTGATGATGAATCCGGCCCGTTTTCATATCTCTGCAACAACAACAAAAAAAAAATGCAATGGAACCTCACCTGACGCAGCAGGAGCGCTCTTCAGTCAGGTGGAGACCGCATGCCTCATGTTATTACTAGTTCCTGTCTCATCAGCAGAATCAGAGCAAAAACACAGTTTCAGTAAATTGAGAAGGTTAAAAGGGTTGTCTTTGAAGAACATCCGGCCGATGCGAAGTGAATTCTATTGCCCTTTGTCAAATTCCCCCTTGATGCTCTTGACAACAGACACTGCTATCAATGGCACCACCTAACAGTTGGCGTCATCGGATAAACGCAACAGAGAAAATCTATTCGGTGAACGAGTTATAATTCTAACTACGAAAGCTTCACTGATGATACTTCTTTATATTTTTGTTGATTATGACGCTACAGTGCCACAGAATATCTAATGGCCAATATTGTGAAATAAGCAAATTAAAAGCATATACGCCCTTCAATTATTTCAGGGTGAATTTGTTTAAAGAAAAAGAAGTTTTATAAATCATCTTGAAATAGAAAATCAAGTTGTTTGTTTATCCCAGTTTTAATAATCCAGGCCAGAGACTCACCGCATCCGCTCCTTTGATTCGGACAATGTGAGGTTAATTATTCGTGTTTTATCTTCGTAAATCTCCCTTCCCATTAATTTCCTTTAAGACTCGTCACGATCTCGAGTTCCGTTATATTTATACGTTTACCTGTTGAAAGAAAATCACATGGGCCAGTCTCGTGGCT